>OZ012546.1:902390-1502390 GCA_963935595.1 Schoenobius gigantellus | reverse complement strand
TACCACCCGGCCGAACGCTCGAGAAAGAGGTTCCCTTTCTAAAAAGACCCCACCCATCAAAGCGAGTACTAGTCGAGTACGAATGTATAGAGGATACATCCACAGAAAACCTCCAAAAGCACAACATCCGAGACCCACAAATTTACACTGACGGCAGCAAAATCGATGAGGGAGTAGGAGCTGCCATCTCGTGGTGGGAAGGAGGTAAGGAATCTGCCAGCTATACATTCGGACTTGATTCGGCCTGTACGGTCTTCCAGTCGGAACTGTATGCTCTGCACAGAGCAATAGAGATGGTCCAGAGAAGGAGAATAAGCTCAGCAACAGTATTGAGCGATTCCAGATCCTCTCTGGATAAAATCGCTAATCCTAAAGCTGACAACCAGCTCGTGCAGAGGATACACGAAGACATAAGAAGCATCAGAAGGAATGGAGGGGAGGTGAGACTATTCTGGCTGAGGGCACACGTGGGCACAGCGGGAAATGAAAGGGCGGATGAACTGGCCAAAACAGCGGCTCGGGCAGTAAACGGGACACCAGACTACGGCGAGGTTCCCGTGTCATACGTGAAGAGGAAAATAAGAGAGGAGTCGATCCGAATATGGCAAGACCGTTACTCAACCTCGACCACAGGAGAGGTAACCAGGTGTTTCTTTCCGGATCAGGTCAAGGCATACGCCTGAGTCCGGAAGGAGAGACCTTCGCCCCTCCTAGTACAAGTCTTCACGGGGCACGGGGGCTTCGGAGAATATCTGCACCGATTCAGACTCAAGGATCACCCGCATTGTGAATGCGATCCTGCGGAGATTGAATCGGTGTGGCATCTGATCCTGGACTGTCCCAGGTTTGCCAGAGCTCGCTTTGAAATAGAAAATAAACTGGATGGGTTAGTGTTAAAAAAGGACACCATCCATGCTCTGCTGCTGAACAATAAAACCAAAGACATCACCCTAAAGTTCCTGGAAGCAGTGACAGAAGTGGCCATAAGAAGGAACAAGAATTGTACACCACCAGCGCATGGAACTGAGGAAACTAGAGTAAACGCAGAGCCAAACAGAGTTCCCCGTGTGGCGCCAACAATAACGCGGGATCGCTGGTTGAGTGGCGGAGAAAGGGGGAAAATAGGCCTTATCAAAAGGGGTGTGGCGGTCTTCATGGATAGCCCAAGAGAGAGGATTGGCATCAGTTTTTGCATGTCAGGAACGAGGAAGCACGTAGCCATATCACCAGGCTTAGCAGTACTGCTCAAAGGCAGCACCACCAGGGCGACCATCAAGAAAAAAGTTTTTGATGTAATGCCGGAGATAATGCTTGCCGGACAAAAATGCAGGATCGTGCATGCCAGAAATAAGTCCATCCTACTCTTAAACTGGGACATGGACGATAAGACGCCCTTCATAAAAGCTGGGGAATTGCTGTCATTCTTTGAAGGAGACCCGAGAGTCATCAGCGTGGACGTCATGAAGGTGGGCTTCGAGAAAGGGAACGTGTCGGATTACACTCCTTTGCTGGAGTCCGCCCGAAAACACGAAATAATAGTGTACGAAGGAAGAGGCGAAAACCTCGATTTTTTACTCAGACATCGAGAGCAGACTCCACGCGACGACCAGATGGAATGCGGCTCAGCAAGGGCTCAAAGGCGGCATGAGGAGGCGGTGCAGGAGGAACATGAAAGGGGACGCCTCCAATCTCAAAGGCCATCCCCGACAGACGACCTCGTCAGGGGAATATGTGCCGCCCTGGGCCACGTCCATCCTCGGAGGCTAGGGTGCGTGACAGCAAAGAACACGGACCCCAAAAATAAGGCACCCTCCCTACATAAAACCACAAAGTCCACACTAGCTGACATGGGTAGGGTGAGACCGCCGCCAAGACTAACATCAGACCGAGACGGAGACGACCTAGTCAACGCCTACCTGGAGTATGTGGAGACACTACGGGCGACGTTACAGGTAAAACACACCACCTGCAGCAGGATAATTGAAACATTTCAAGCAAACGCCCGAGTGTTGCTGCGAGAGCTTCTAGACGGGGCGAGGGCTGTGGTCTACGATAACAACTCCGGGACGGTGCTGGCGGGGAATCACCCCATAACTGAGGGACAGATGGCGGCGTACAGTGGCACGTCGGGAATGGTGCTGGTGGATCAAGAAGCGACAGAACAAAGAGGAGCCCTCACATTCTATGCACCAGTCGATGACCCAATAGTGGTGATTGCTAAGTGCACTCGCTTCATGCTGGAGAACCGGATTCTGGAAACGGCGAAAAACGTAACTGGAACCTGGATCTCAGAGCCATGGGGTAAGTTGGCAATCAGGTGGGTGGACGGGGTGCCGGGGTGTGGGAAGACCACATGGCTCCTTAAGAACTTCCAAATTAAAGAAGACTTGATCATCACCAGCACACTCGAAGCGGCAAAGGAACGAAGGAAGGACGAAGTGACGAGTCGTCTAGGGGCGGTCGCAAAGGGGAAAATAAGAACAATTGCCTCGGTCCTGATCAATGGGGCGAGAGCTTCAAAACGCCTTTTGGTAGATGAGGCTCTCCTGGTCCATTTTGGAGCCATAGTTATGGCATCAAGGCTGACCGGGGCAAAGGAACTGGTTCTCATGGCTGATAGTAACCAAATCCCCTTCATCGACAGAAACGACCTATTCGAAATGCGTTACGAAAGTCCTGCCGCCATTACGTCCATTACCGAAAAGCTCCTCTGTACACACCGAAGCCCGATGGATGTGGTGTACGCCCTCCAAGATATTTATGAGGGTATTTACACATCTCGGCAACTACTGAGGTCCTTAACATGCGGAATGGCTTCGGGAGCGAGACTAAGAAAGTGCGACCCCAATACTCTCTTCCTGACCTTCACTCAAGATGAGAAAGAAGTGCACAAGAGGGATGGATTTGGCACTGGAGTTAAGTCTAGGCTGCTCACGATCCATGAAGCTCAGGGGCTAACGTACGACCACGTGGTTGTGCTCAGAGGAGCGGAACCAAAGAATCCAGTTCACGACAGCGTTCCTCATGCGGTGCCATATACGTATGCCATAACAAGGCACACGGTGACTTGCACCTATTACTACCGGGAGCTGAAGGAGGATGACGCCATTAGACGCCTCGTTGCCTTTTCTAGCACGGCAACGGATCATGAGGTCGTCGATTACAATGAAAAAATGGCTGTCAGAGCTCAGATATGCGCAGCGACTTAGATGCGGAAACGAACCACCTCACCCCGAATCCCTCTTGCGGTAGTCCCTCTAGCATTAACCTGGGCTAAGCCATAAGTAAAAAAAAAAAAAAATGCTACATAGTTAAGTTAATAGTTAAGAACACGTATAAAAATATCGAATATGTACAGCCGGCTCCGAGAGTGGATAGCAATCTTTTAGCAAATTTGGTGCCATGTCACACCAACTATTCATTTATTTAGTATGGTTACACCTATATTTCATTGTTAATGGTTGGTGTGACATGGAACTAAAATGTTTGTCTACTTTTTGAGCCGGCTGTACAAACAAATTAATAATAATAAAAATACAACATATATAATATATTTTAATGTTAAAATATAATGTAATATATAATTAATGTATGTTAAAACATAATATAAATAATAACAAAAATCTGTAATATGTAAAGTATACAATGTAATAGGAATATAATAGGTATGTATGAGCATAAATATATATATGATGTATAAGCGTGTGTGTATTATATATAAACATGTAGGATAGTTACACTTTAGGTGATGCGCAACTCACCCTAGATATAGAGTAGAGTAGTCGGACTTATTAAGTTTAAAAAAAAAAAAAAAACAAAACGAAAATACAGCCTTAAAAGGGCACGGACTACGAGTCTGTGGTGATATAATTATATTAATAAAAAAAAAAATATTAGTATAGATATATTTAACTTCACACAGTGTTTCAACTTTATTTCTATACTACGAATTCTTCACATCGACAAGTGATAGTAGGTGGTACGTATTGGAACACCGAAATACTTCGAAATATATTTGAAAAGTCCGAATTTTATAATACCTAAGGATTATAATGTCTATTATGAAAATTCACGAAATTTATTTTACTGAAAGTTGTAACTACGATTTGTTTGTTTTCCGATTTTTATACGTTCGAAGAATCAAATGCACGATGGGTTCTCGGCCCGAAAACCAACATTCCGATTTTCAGCACTTCGAATTATGATTCTGATTCAGTTATTAGTAAGTATAATATTCAATTACGCATATGTACGAGTATATTCTTAAAATCTATATAAAACGTTTAATGTACTCGTAATTTAAAAACGTCTACTTTGTTATTCATATTTGTGTAATTTTTTTTGTGTTTTCATCTTCGCTTTATTCAGATCCCCTCTGTTGTTGGTGAATCATTTGGGTTAGGTTAGGTTGGAACTGTGGGCGGTTGGGGAGGAGAAGGCGTGCGTTCCTGGACGCGCGCCACCAGCTCCCCTAGCAAGCTGGGGATTGAAACGGCTCGGCTGACTACCGGTGGAGAGACACTTTTCACCCCTAGCTTGGCCGCCTGGGGGGGTCGAATTTCTCAAGATACTTGTTGACCCCCCCCGTAGAGGTAAGTCCTGGCGCGTGCGCCAGGCAACCCTCCAGGGGGCACAATCGGGGAATGGCTAACGACGATCCCGATTGTGTCTCTACGGAGGTAGAAGTATCTAGAGGATTTTTAGCCGGTATTGGCTCTTCTACCTGAGTCCGGCATATCCTTGGGGTGGCCTAGTCAGCTCAAGTCCCTTGTTGAATACTGTAAAAACTGTATCTTCCCGCTATTAAAAATCTCCCTCAAAAAAAAAAGGTTGGAACTGTGACCAGCGAAAGAAAATAAGTTTTTATTCGAAAGAAAATATTTTTATTCAAAAGTAAACAATCATAGTTTTAAACGAGAACCAAAACACTGCAGAAAATGTATATATAAACTCTTTATTGAACACAAAGAAATACAAACATAGTACACGAAAGACAAAGTCTGTCTGAAAGAGATTTCTTCCAGCCAACCCAAGCTGATGTTACTAAAAATTTATAAATGGAGACTAGAATACTTCATTATTCGTGATTTACTTCATTATATACAGTTTTTTCTTTAAAATTATTTAATTTATCTTTTCTTCTTTCGCTATATTATTATCTAGACACGCGACAGCGTGTCTAGCCAAGTTCAAAGAAAAAGGAACGGGCGACGTAGCAGTTTTGTGTAATATTATTATTACACTTACACGAACCAGCTCGCACCACTTTTGACCCTGTCACAACTCGAAACCTATTAAATGCACATACATTAAATTTGGAAAATTTATTAAAGCCTATCAAGAATCCGAAATTTAATACATGTAGCTCAAACAGTTATTGATATATTAATGACTGATAATAATATCTTTATGACTGACTCACTGACTTATAGATCAAAAACCTTACCCACTCCCAGATGACCTAGAAATTTGATATTTGGTATCAAGGTAGATTATCACGCGTATATATTAGAAAAAAATTTAAAACAGAAAATTATTGAGAATGAATATCAATAAACTAATTATATTTCGCGAACCATTTCGAGCTACTTTTGACCACTTCACAACTACATACTACAGAAACTTATTTAACCTACATACATGAAATTTAGTAGATTTATTAGCTTTAGCCTTAGCTTATCTAGAATTCAAAATTTCATAAGTACTTATATCTCAAACAGTTATTGATATGTTTATCTTTAAAAACCGGCATTTTTATGACTGTATTACTAATTTGGCAATCAAAAACCTAAACCACTTCCAGATGACCTAGAATCTTGATATTTGCCACCTAGGTAAACTTTTAGATGTATATAAATGAAGAAAGAAAGAATATAAAACCCGTTTTCCATCTAAGCAGCGCACCATTTTTTACGCTAACATCAAAATTAAATGTTAATGATGTAATGCGTTTCTTTTATACAATGTTCATGTTAACATTTTTAACACACTATTTTTTACAAACAATCTTACCCAAAAAAACATACTAAAATAGCATTTATCCTATAATTAACTAACGCGATGATGTTCAATATGGTACTAAGTCAAACACGACGTCATATCAAACGTGTAATTTGTTTGTCAAACGCCTTAAAGGAGCAAATAAATTTCTCAAACACGTAAATTTGACAAACATGGTTAATCGTTTACAGGACCCTTTATTGCATATTTAGCGCCAACCATGCTGGCTGCGTCCGCCGCTGCAAATGAAGATTAATGCTCGTTCACTTGGTACCAGGAAATTTGCTTTCAATTTTGCTCGGTGAAGGGCGGCGATGAGTTACACACCCAACTGTAAACTGTTATAATCAACTTCTTCTAGTATTAACTAAGGGGCCTCTCGCACTCGACGACCACGACCACGACCAGTCGTGACTAGGGTTGAGAGGTCAAAAAGCGAAATTTCGGGAAAGAAGCTTGTAAAAATCGGGTTTATCACTTTCAAGTCGGGAGACTTGAAAGTGATAAACCCGACTACCCAGTGATAAACCCAGTAAGAAAACTAGATTTTATCAAAAAAAGTTAGAAGAGTATTATATCTTTGATTCAACTCCTATGTAGTCTTTTGTATTCATTCAATATATTTTAGGGATAAATATTCCAATATGGTTCAGTCATAGTACCTATTTAGTCAGTACTTTGTTATGAAAAATTGTATTTTTTTTTGTGATCTGGTCAAAAATCGGGACATCTTGTGTGCCGATCATGGTTATATCGGGACGTGTCCATATACCTCTCAAAATCGGGACGTCCCGCTGAAATCGGAATACCTGCCAACCCTAGTCGTAACGGTCCGTTCACGTTGCTTGCGGCCGCTAGTCGCGACTAAGTACGCGACCAAATTAAATAGAATTTTAAGCTTAATAATAAAGGCTAATTGTTCAACCACTTACAGACAAACACAACATTCACTGTCAATATGTGCTTTACTAAAGGAAAATAAATTGTTTAAAAAAGTACTAATTTAAAAAGGTGCGTACAGGGCCCTACGCACACAGTACAATAATGCATTCAGGGGTCTGATGGGGTTGCCACGACACTGCAGTGCGTCAGGGATGCTAGCAGCAGTTGAAGTCGACAGCTTTTCGGCCATCATTAGAAAGCGTATAGCGTCCCTGATGCAACGGGTGCGGGGCAGCACCAACAGCCTCCTGAAGACGGTCGAGGCGAGACTGGATGTGGAGAGTGTTTATGCAGCACTGGACTCGCATTCAGCTCGCAAAAGACACTAAAATAATTTAAAATAATTTTAATAATAATAATTGCTTATACTAACATATGTAGTTTGTTAGATTAATTGTTACTAACCCTATGGACCTTTGTATCCGAATTAAATGCATTTTTTCTATAAATACTTAAGTGTAAAATAGAACAGTACAGCTGAAAATTTCGTCGCGGTTGGTAAGTGCTCGGTGGCCAAGTGGTTAAGGCGTCAACACGCTATGTTGGAGACGCGGGTTCGAGTCCCGCCTGAGACGAATATTTTTCTGTATTTGATTTATTTCATCATTTTTTCAACGCCATAACTTTTATATGACTAAAATAATAATATGAATAGGTTTTGGCTTGATAGGTTATTGATTATTGACGAAACACCTTGTAGGTATACTTAAAATCAATCACCAATTTTATTAATCTTTGAAGTAATCTTTATCAATGTAAGACAAAAATCTAAAGCAAGTAAAATTATTTGAAAAAAAAATCTTTTTTAAATACAAGCTTTTATATCATCATAATATTATATTGTCACGCGATATACATACGCATGCAAAATTTCAGCTCAATCGGACACCGGGAAGTGGGTGAAATTTAACTTGCAAAATTTCATTACAGACACCGGACAGGTGAAAGTAAATAAAAGCTTGTAAAAATGTGGACTTTCTCACTTAACCACCGCTGCTTAACAGCAGCCCCCTAACCATGATCGCTTAAAACGGGATGGCGCTATACGCAGCTAGAGTGGTGTCTCTATTCCAATATTGTTTTAACCTTGCTTTAAGCGATCATGGTAAGGCCCCTGATATGAGTAAGACAGAGTTAGCTGTAATTCTCCTCAGGTTTGAAAAAATTTATTAGCAACAGAATATCGCGTAAATCAACCATTGCATGTTTTAACTCGTCTTCATTTCAGGGCTAATGCGGCACGGTGCGGTGTCGGTAATATGGTGGGAATAAATCAGCGGTGGCCGCGGCGCGACAGCCTATTTAGACGCGGCATTTGCCAGGTGAACTGCTCTAGGGCTGGAACAGACGGATGAAAAGAACCGTCAACCAAACCAATTTTTAACTTTCTAGAGTTGAACGGGTTGATCAGGTGGTATTTTATTATTATTATTCTTATTGTTGGGGCTATGCAACTTCAATGAAGCTGTAGTCACTGCGACCTAAAAGATCTATTGTGACTCGCCGCCAAGTTACAGTATCTCTTTTAGCCTGGCCGCCACCAGGAAATCCAAGATGGCTCTGGCTTTAAGAGTTTTCAGTTCCCCTGGGCTGATTAAGTGTCTTCCCAGGTGGATACTTCGTTTGTGAATTAGAGGTCCACAATCGCACAAGAGGTGTTGGGGTGTTTCACGCTCCTGTTCGCAAAATCTGCAAATATCAGATTCACTTAATTTCATGTGAAATTGGTGTCTGTTTAGCTTGCAGTGACCAGTTAAGGCCCTAACAATCGCACCGGTGTTCGTCCTACTGAACTGTAAAAGTTCAGTAGTTCGTTTTTGCGAGTATCCTTCTATCAAGGTTTTAGCGTGTACTAATCCTGGTTGGTTTAGCCAGTATTTTTTTGATTCGCTTAGAAGGTTTTCCTTAAGGAGTTGCATGGCATGACGTTTCGAGATGCCACAGAAAGGTTCTGGACCTATCTGTTGACCCTCCGCTCCAGCCCTTGCAAGTTCATCGGCCTTTTCATTACCGACGACACCTGAATGTCCTGGTACCCATTTCAGAATAACTCTGTTCTGTTGTCCCAGGTCATTTAGTTTATTTACGCAGTCTGTCACCAGTTTCGAATATATAACATTCGATTGAATAGCGTTAAGAGCTGCTTGGCTATCTGAAAAGATATAAATGGTTTGGTTTTTGTAGTTTCGTTGGCGATTAGCTTCTACACATTCTATGATGGCGTACACCTCCGCCTGGAATATAGTAGCGTGCTGACCAAGATTAACGCTTTTGTTAAAGCTCGGTCTGACACCATATACCCCGCATCCTACATTTTGACCCATTTTGGAGCCGTCTGTGAACCAAACTAGGCTTCCAGCCTTACAGAGGTTATGATCTTCCGCCCACTCCTCTCTGCTTGGTAGTTCCACTGAGTAGTTTTTAGTAAAATTACAGAGTGGAAGCATGACATCTGTAGTCATAGCTAGTTGTTTTTGTTCAAGCACTGTTTGTCGCAGTGACCTCAATGCTTGAGAGTACCAGTTTACCTTCCCAGTGCTTTCTATTCTATAAATGCTAGCTTTCGCCTCCTTCACTATAAATAGATGAAGGGGCGGTAGGTTCAGCAGGGCATTAAGCGCAGCTCCTGGGGTTGTAGACATGGCGCCAGTTACCATAAGGCAAGCTGTTCGTTGTAGACCGCCTAGCTTGTTGATAATTGTCACTTGCGTGACTTTTTTCCACCAAACCACGCAGGCATATGTTACCATAGGCCTGACGATCGCAGTGTACATCCACAGGGCGATTTTTGGGTTTATGCCCCATTTCGCTCCTGCTAAACGACAACATATTCCTAAAGCACTTTTTGCCTTTTGGATTACATTGTAAATGTGACTATTCCACGTCAATTTTTGGTCGATCGTAACGCCCAAATATTTGACTTCTGTGGAAAAAGGTATTTGAGTCCCCCTTAAAACAGGATTTACCAGCTTGTTTAGCTTGCGCTTTCTGGTAAAGGGAACTATCGTCGTTTTGTTTGGATTTACCGACAATTTGTTCTCAATGCACCATCTATCGATGATGTTAAGAGATTTTTGTAGTATAGATGAGACAGTGCTTTGGCAGGGACCAATGACGCATGCTACAACGTCATCTGCGTAGCCCTGAACATCTAAATCCTTTTCTGAGGCTTCAGTTAACAAGCGGTCAATAACAAGTGACCACAGTAGTGGCGATAGGACGCCTCCTTGTGGACACCCTCTTGTTGTTTTGAAGCCTTTTACGGTTCCGTGAAGACTTACACTGATAATTCTGTTAAGGAGCATCGATTCAATCCAACGGGTTGTTGTTTTATCAATCCCCTTGTCGCCCATTGCCTTGGAAAGGGTTTCAATGGTTACGTTATCGAAGGCTCCTTCTATGTCTAGGAAAGCACAGAGGGCTATTTGTTTATCTTCTAGAGCCCGTTCTATCTTGTCGGTTAGTTCGAGCAAGGCAGTTTCTGTAGATTTTCCTTTTAGATAAGCGTGCTGCTTTGCATGCAGAGGACGTTTTCTTAGTGGTCCGTCTCTAATGCACACGTCAATGACCTTTTCCATACTTTTCAGTAGGAAGGAGGTGAGGCTTATGGGTCTAAAGGACTTTGGCTGCGCGTAGTCCTTTTTACCAGCCTTGGGAATAAATCGAACTTTTACCATAGTCCAATTTTCTGGTATATATCCCCAGGCATAACTAGCTCTGAAGATCTTTACCAGAACCGGAGTAAGGATATTCTTACCCTGTTGTAGCAGAGCAGGAAAGATATCATCCTCACCCGCGGATTTAAAAGGTTTGAATGAATCTATAGCCCATTCAACTTTGTTAGGTCTGATATTCATCGCTGCTCTTCTCCAGTCTTCATTACTAGGCCTGGAGAGGCAGTTGTGAGGAGCAGCCCTAATAGCGATGTTAGACGCTAGTACTGATCCAGGGAAGTGCGTTGACGCCAATAGTTCGAGGGTCTCTTCCGCTGTCTCAGTGAATGTTCCATCTGGTTTCTTTAGTAGTCCCAGTTGGTTGGTAGGCGATTTTGCTAGAACCTTATGGATTCGAGCTCCTTGAGGGAGTTTAGTAATCTCCTCGCAGAACTTTTTCCATGAAAGTCTTTTCGCCCTCCGTATTTCTTTATTGTAGGCAGTTAAGGCTTTAGAGTACGAGCTCCAGTCTTTGGTCAGCTTAGCCTTATTGAACAGCCTGCGTGCTTCATCTCTTAGTTTACTGAGTTTTGCGTTCCAATTTTGTTGTTCCTCTTAGTTTTTAGAGGACAGCTCTCTTCATACGAGGCTGTTATGGCTTCAGTAACTTGATCCACAACATACTCCAGCGATTCAAGAGATCATATGGTTTTAGGGATATCGCGGAGTCTGTCTTGGAGACTTCTCAATCAGGTGGTAACAAGGAGACTGATCATTGATCCTTATGTTCCTTTACAATCATATTCTGAATCGTGGATCAAAGTGGGTATGAGAGTGCAAAAAGAATCAATCAATGGATCTTAGTGGATATCATATTTTTATGGTCCGGAAAAAGTTTTTTATTCTCGCACCTGAGTGCCTAGTGCGAGTTTTATCGAGCTCTACTCGATCGTACGCATCGAACGCGTTAACGCGAATGTGTATGGAATTAGAACAGCGCCATCTAGTAGCTGCTATGGAATGAGATAGCTTCATCTAGTGACTACTAGATGGCACTGCTCTAATTCCATACAAGTTCGCGTTTACGCGTTCGATGCGTGTGATCGAGTAAAGCTCGATAAAACTCGCACTCCGCACACTGTATGATGCTGTGGCAAGTGACACATTGGTAATTTTTTTGTTGCTTGACTTTCTTGACATGAAAATGTGACGTAAAAATTTGACGTTCATGAGTATACCTTAACATTTAATTTGGTTTTGAATATCTGCTCCAGTTACTCCTAAATTTCTATACTCTATTATTTCTATAGTTTAATTAAAAAAATTACATGAGTTTGGTTTTAAATATCGTTTAACATAAATTGTGTTGTTAATGTTGGTATAGTACATATAAACTACCTATCTAAAATAAGATAACATATAAACCATACTATTTATACTAAACCAATGTAAACCACAAATTAAAACTAAATTACCTACATCTAAAAATGTTGGTTATGCTACTTCTGCCGTGAAACAGAACTGCCAAAAATAGAATCTGCCGTATCAAGAATCTCAGAATCTGTTCTTAATCGAATAGTCCGAAACGTATTGTAATATTGGTATATTGAATGTTGTAATGTTAGCGATTTAAAAGAAGATACAAAAAGTTCGATCTGCTGACTTTTTCTTCTCTTCCGAGATCTTAGTTAAGTAATTACATTGTAAAATTCGTATTTTGGTTAGTGAAATTTTTTGTGTTTTGTTTGATGTCAATAAGTGCCTGTGAAGGTTTACATTGAATGGAAGCAGTTGACCTATAAAATTGCTTACATCGCCTACCTTGCGAAAACTAGTGCTTAGAGAACAAAATGATTTGTCAGCTTTAGAAAACTTATCTTATATAAGATATTGATGATGAGTTTTTTCACTTTAACCACTTTTAATGTTAAAAAATGCAATAAAACCGCCGATAGAAACTTAACCTTTTTATCATCATTTTTATCATCAAATTAATTCTTAATTGCTCGGTGAATTCTACATAAAGTTACTAGCTAATGATATTTACTCATAGCTGTTGCCCTGGTTCCCGGTGGCGCGGAACACGGTCCCCTGAAGGGACTTCTCTCTTTATCACAGGACACTTCATTTCCTGTAACTTTACACCCATTATTTTACTTTCTGGTAAATGAACGAAGGCAGAATTGAAGTCATTAAATCACTGAACAATTTTCTTGTAAGAAATATGCAAAATATTATTTTATTTTATACAACGTATGTTTAGTCAATACCGTATCAAACCGAAACCTATAATAGACAAAAAAAGTTATGAATGGCGTCATTGAAAATTCGCAATTGTAGGATTTCAAAATTAGTTTTACAGTTTCGAATTTTCAATACCACCATAACTTTTATATATCTATGTTAACATGGATAGGTTTTGGCTTGATACGGTATTGACTAAACACCTTTTACATAATTATATAATAGAAGCCGATTCAGTACCAGAGACGTCCGTGTTGGTTACCTATGCTCTTCTTACTTTTTTTCCGCCAAGCATTGCTGTGTTCCTGTGTGAATGTGAAGGGTAAGGCAGATTGTGAAATTACTGGATACTGTGACTTGATATCATACGAGTATGTCACAACATGGCGATACATTACATACATTGGGGCATTTGTAGGGATTGTAGATTTGCAAATCTTACAAAAACTTACATGAACAACAGGGTGTTTGGTCAATCGAAACCTACCCATATTAACTTAATCATAATATAATGTATATATAATATAAAATATATATAATTTAATATTCCAAAATGCAAAATTAATTCTGATAACCATATATTTTTTTTACAGATCCAACCCAACTGTTTGTGTGGCAAATTTAAAAAATAATTTTACAATTTCGAATTATTAATTACTCCATAACTTTTATATGACTATGTTAACATGGGTAGGTTTCGGCTTGATAGGATATGTACTAAACACGGTGTTAACGTCTATTATAGGTGACTGTTTCCACTTACTATCAGGTTCGCAGACTGCTTGTTTGTTAAAGTAGTTATGTATTAAGCTCGCTCGAAAGAGGAATGTATTTACACATACATATACAGGGAAGCAGACTTAACATAATTTTTCTCACACATTTGTCATAAGTAATGTATATCGTTATTACTATCACTCCAAAGTGACATAATATATCGCTATTTCAGTCTTTCGTCTATGGCGATACTAATACACACATAAACATTACGTAAGCCGTGGCAGACTCCATGTTTATTTGTGTCTTATTCTTGTTATAATAATACAAAAATGGTTTCGTGACAGACTCCATGTTTATTTGTGTTTTATTCATGTCATAATAATACAATAATGGCGTCGTGACAATAAAATTAAATTAATCGAGAGTATTCTGACAGAACCGAATAAGTGCAAAAATTTATAATCATTGTTACATACGAGTACATCAGCATTCTTAGTTTTTTATGCTTTTTTATCTAGTAAAACCAAATAACTGCAAAAGCCTACAGAATTTTCCTGTGCAAAACAGTAACTAGCATTTTCTCAATAAAATTTGAAAGCAGAATTTGATATAATCTCTTATGACACAACATGAATAATAAAACACAGTAAAGTAAAGTAACGCGAGTAAATGCATTTATTTTGTTATCAAAATAAATACATTTAGTCGCTTTACTCATAAAACTAGCTATATTTAATTACTAGCAAAATTTTATATTTACAGATAAATCAATACATTGGATTTTATTTGGTTCTCTCTCACTATTAAAACACAAAATTGCTTCTGAGTTTTATTGACAGGCAAAACAGAAAAAGTGAGTTTGTTATGTTTTGCATGTTACCTATATACAAGTAATGAAATTTGATGCTCCACTTCATAAGCAAAAGCAGACAGGAATCTTTGTTAGTCTTGCTTGTTAACGTTTTAATTCTCTTTGAAGGTCTGCCGCGTGCGCACGTGTTAAAGATTTTTACTTAAATACTCTGTTATAGACAGTATATTGGAGGCCAAAAAAAGGATTTATAGTATTTAAAAATAACATAATACAAGAGGTTATGGAGGTTTGGTATAAAAGCTTGAAGACTGATTACTGTTCCTGAAGATGTTAAAAAAGAGGGTGTGCTGTCTTGTGAGGAGGATGTGTGATTTTCTGTTGATTGCTTTCTCTTGACATCATTCCATTCTAATTACCATGGTATCTACACGATAAAGCAGTTCAGACTGATCAAAACATAATAATAAAATAAAAATACACTTATTGTTTTTTTTTAAATACAGTAATTCCAAAAATTTTACCTTGTGGACATGTGGCATGATCTTGTATCACTTTGCATCCACGCAGCGACAATGATACAGACGAGAAGTTAATACGATACCAATTAGAAATATCAAAAAGCAGTATGCTTACTTAAGTTTAAAAAAATTATGTGTGCATGGCGATAGAGCTGACAATAGACTGCACTTATCCACGGATCGTAGATGAGGCGAGCTAAAATACAAACGAACATTTCAACGTAGCGCCAGTCCTATCGCACATCGTTAATGCATCGAATTGTGGTATCGAATACAATATTCCGGACACGTCCCTAAATCTAGTTTCGGGCGAGTATGTCAAAATGGAATAGAAGGAGAGCGCCGCATTGTATTATTAAAATTGCACGGCGCGCAGCCCTGGCGGGATGATGTTCGGAATAGTATCGATTATGCATTCGATTCGCCGCCGGTCTGCGGTCACTCCGCTTATTTTATGGCAACCGCCCCAGTGAGTGCTGTTATTTAAACGCCTTTTTAAATTTATCAACGTGGCGTTTTTTATTAAAAGCCAGGCTATGGGCGCCAATGTGGTACGTTAGTTTATAGCATTGTCGCCCGCGATTGCGTCTATGTGCAATTCGGTTATATAGCGAATTTGGTAATATCTTGCGTAATCACTGAAATCCGGGAAAAAAGTAAGCCAGAAATATAGCTTAAGCCAGAAAGGACAAAGTAAGCCTATGTCATTTCTGGCTAAAGCTAAGTCTATACTAGAGAGAGTTAAGAGCGATTGTAACTCCTGAGTGAGTGGTAAAAATGAGTTATTTTACTATCTCTCACGCAGTTACTCAGTAACTCAGTCTCACAAAATCCCTCTTTCGCTCAGTCGCTCAACCGCTCGAGTTATTATTTTTATCCACTAAGTAAAGATGCATTTGTTGTAATGGGTGATTCATTATCCTATACAAATCACAAATCAATCAAACATCCACAAAACCGAATATTCTTTCGTTTCGTTTCTGACTTACTGAGTTGTGAGAGTAAAAGAATGACCCGGTGCTTCGTACCGAAATACGAAAATTGTTTCTGTTTCTCTAGAGATGCACTGAGCGAAATGAGCGAGTGAGCAAAAAGTAAAGAGCACGGTAAAGAGCTGTATCATTCTTTTCTTTTAAGTGAGCTATATTTCTCATGACTGACATCGAATTAAATTAAAATTTGTTTAGCAGTTTAGGCGTGAAATAGACAAACACACAGACAGACAGACAGGACTACTTTCGCATTAATAATATAAGTAGGTATCAATAATTACCTCTGACCCATCACATGTAAAATTATGACTAATACAGAGAAAAATATGTTCCACTGTTGTAGTAGTTTCTGCAGGGACTTTACCCCCCATGGTAAATTTCATTACAACATTGTGCTGACTATCTGCATAATGTCGAACATCACGGAACAGAACTTGCGGTCCTAGAGTTTGTACAGCTCCACAAACTAGGGAACTTCGAAACTTTGCAGTTGGGATATAAGCCGATTAATCAGCGAACTTAAGGTGCAGTGATGTGATAATTCTCATGCGGGTGCCAAGATGGCAACCAAAGTATCAGGTTAGGTGTTAGGGTAATTACGGCAGATGTAAATTCATAGTTACTTTATGAGGCATGACAATCCTCATCACGTGGAACTTATGACGATAAACGAAATAGTTTATATCTTTATTTTTACTAGCTCACCCGGCAATGCGGTACTGTGGTTCAGTAGATATAAGTAGCACGGGTATATGCTTTGTTTTAAATAAATAAATGTCGGATCAATGTTATACTAATATCCTGGTAGAAAAGATGCTACAAACGATTAAAAGGGAAAATATTAACTAAAGTAAAACGCTTGGTCAGTCAGTAAGTGCACTGACTGACCAAGCGTTTGACAGAATGACATCTATTTATTTTTCTATAAATCTAAGGCCCGTATTAATAAACCGCACTCAGCTCTGAGATAGAACTTGAGCGCAAGCTTAAGATACTGTGCTAATTAATATTTCATACTTGAGTTCACACTTGAGTACAAAGTATCAGCTGAGTAGCGACGTATTAATAAAACGATTTCAGGACTCAAGTGCACTCTCAAGATGCTACTTAAGTTCCTGTTTTCTGAGTGTGGTCGAACCATGACTTAAGTGCACGTTTTGGCGGTTTATTCACATGTCATTTGGACATTGGGCATTTTACTATGGAATATTTACCCACGGCGAACAAAAATAAAATTTGGTTAGATGTAAGTATAGGTAATTACCTACATCTAGATTATAATGAGATAGGTCGCATATCTGTGGGTCGTGGGATTAACACGAAGATTACCATGAAAGTATAAAAACATAGTAGGAATAGTATTTTTTTACTTGTTTTCTTGCAAAAATCAAAAAGATATACAGGTAAGATAAAGGAATTTTTTTTTTCGATTCATTTTTATTCTTCTGCATCCAAACACAAGGCACAGGGAGATATCAGTAGTTAAACAGACCACACAACGGATGACAAAGTGACAGCTTTTAGCTTTTCGCGCCAGTCGTCGCGTCGATCTCGCGCCCACTCATAACCAGAAACTCATATACTACTTACTACTTATAACTGGAATAATGTGGCGACCGTCACTCAATTTGATTCAATCTAGTGCGCCAACACTATGAATGAAAAATTTTTTGGATGCGTTCCGTTACACTTTTTTTTTGTACATACGACAGGGAAGCTCTTGGCTTTCATCTCACCTGATGGTAAGGGAAGGAAGCGAGCTTCACCTGGACTCCTCAACAACTAAGGAACTGGCTTTCTTACCTCTAATTGTCGGAACACAACAATGCTATTAACATTGTTATTATGGCGAAGAACTTAGATAAGATGGCGCGGGCGGTAGCTAACCAGGCGGGCTCAGAAGCACTACCATACCACCGACCAAACCGCACAGAAAAACTTCTGCCCCCATGGGGAATTAAACCCCAGACCTCCCGAGCAACATCTGGACCACGGAGGCGGTTTTTTGTACGAAGTTTTTTGTTATTTTTTTATTAAGTCCTAAAAGTAGGTAGGTTTATATAGATATTAAAATTTATTTATTTATTATTATTATTCTGGCAACGCTGTCAACTGGCGCAAGCGCACGTGACACAACCCGTTTTATGACACTATGCGAGAGAGAGAGAGACAGAGGGAGAGGGAGTGAGACGAACATAACATTCCGCATTACAGGTATTATTCAGTTGGACATTTTTGTCAAATACTAACTAAACGCTCGCAGCTTCGCCCGCGTTATTTTTGTTTTCCCGTGGGAATTTTATATTTTTACTTGGGAAAAATAATTTTGTAGCCTATGTTCATTAGGAATAATGTAGAATTCTAAATGTGAAATAATTTCGGTCAAATCGGTCGAGTAGTTTCGTAGCCTATTCAATGCAAACAAACAAACAAATATTTTCTCTTAATAATATAACGAGTAGTAAAAATTAACGAAATACTCGTATGATATAAACACTGATAATTTCCGTTCCCATTGATCTGAATTGAAATAACTACAGATAATGAAAACTGAATAAAAGCAGCAGGATCTAAAAGTACTTATTTTGGTTTTGTTCGCGACTTTTCAAAAACCGGGTAAAAATGCCCAATGTCCATCACGTTTGACGACTTTTGTTGTTTGGTTAAAATGGACATTGAAAATATTATCGACGAAATCGATCACTATGACAAAATAGATTATTAGGTATGAGTATATCTTTCAGATAAAGGGGCATCGAAATCCATAAAAATATATAAGAAATACTCAGAATACTTTGAAATACGGAATGAAGACTTTTTGAAACGATATAGATTTCACGAAAATCTACTATCATCAGCTCAGTAACATCACATGATGACTACCATACACAAATAACTGAATATCTTTAATAAAACCGGCCAAGTGCGTGTCGGGTCACGCGCAGTGTAGGGTTCCGTAGTTGCAAATGCCAACTTTAAGTTCACAGTCACACCTCACAACACTTTGCCACAGATTACTAAATACGTTGCTATTAAATTAGGCATTATTATTATTATAAAAGCTGCAATGATTTTATATTTCCTTTACTTGATATGGTTCGTAAATTTATATTCAGTACTAATTTTCAATGAAATTTTGCTTTTCCAAGTACATTTTATAAGTTAGTCGTCTATAACTTTTTAGTTTGTACTTAGTACTGTTGTAATTTTTTTCACGTGTCCATATATAACCGTTTACCAGATTGAGGGGGGAGACACTTACCTCTAACAAAAATGTGCATTTTAAAACCAAATATTTCAGAAACGGATCCCTCAATCGAAAAATGTTGTTCTGAACCTTACATTATTTTTTAAAGACCTATTCAACAATACCCCACACGATGGGTTAGTTGAAAAAATTTACTTCCACTTTACTTCTTAGGAGCTACAAAAAAATTATTTTCAATGTTTTTTTCCACCACTTTTTTGGCATGATTAATATACATACCCATACCAAATTACAGTTTTCTAGTACTAATAGTCTCTGAGTAAAAGCGCGGACAGTCAGACAGACAGACATGGCGAAACTATTAGGGTTCCTTGTTTACTACGGAACCCTAAAAAGACATAAAACACGTTGGACGTGGCATTCAAATTTAAGGGTTTCCTAGATTTACCCGGGATTCCATCATCAGATCATGACATGGTGACAATGGGACCACCTCGGGAGTGTACTATTTCGATTACAAAAGGAATTTTGAAAATCGGTCCTCAAATGGCGGAGTAATCGGTGAACATACATAAAAAATAAGAAAATAGATACAGTCGAACATAGAACCTCCTCCTTTTTGAAGTCGGTTAAAAATTACGTTTACTTGAGATCACGCTCTTAAGAGCGCGATCTTGATATTATATCTCAAGTGATACGCTGTTGATGTAGGTTTATTAATTAGCGACTATCTTAAGTGCGTGATCACATCTTGAGAGTGACTCGGCTGAGTTCGCACTTGAGAGCAGTTTTGAGATCCGAGAGTTTTGAAACCGCACTCAGCTCTGAGATAGAACTTGAGAGCAAACTTGAGATACAGTGCTAATTAATACACCATACTTGAGTTTACACTTGAGTACAAAGTATCAGCTGAGTAGCGACGTATTAATAAAACGATTTCAGGACTCAAGTACACTCTCAAGATGCTACTTAAGTGCCTGTTTTCTGAGTGTGGTCGGACCATGACTTAAGTGAGCGTTTTGGCGGTTTATTCAAATGTCATTTGGACATTTGGCATTTAACCGACTTCAAAAAAGGATTCGATGCGTATTGTGTGGCGACCGTCACTCAATTAGATTCAATCTAGTGCGCCAACCGCGCCAACAGTATGAATGAAAATTTTTTTTGGAAGCGTTCCGTTACACTTTTGTTTATTTTTGTACATACGACAGGGAAGCTCTTGGTCTTCATCTCACCTGATGGTAAGTGAAGATGTGCCCGAAAGAGGAAACGAGCTTTACCTGGACTCCTCAACAACTAAGGAACTGGCTTTCTTACCTCTAATTATCGGAGCAAAACAATGCTATTAACATTGTTATTACGGCGAAAAACTTAGATAAGACGGCGCGGGCAGTAGCTAACCAGGCGGCCTCTACTTTTAAGTTACTACACACAAGTAAATCTCGCGACAAACTTTTATGTCATATAAATTGTGTCAAAAGTCAAATGACGTTATAAGTAAAAGTTTATTATCAAATACTAGCTAAACGCTCGCAGCTTCGCCTGCTTTATTTTTGTTTTCCCGTGGGAGTTTTATATTTTCCTTTGGGAAAAATAATTTTGTAGCCTATATTCATAAGGAATAATGTGGAATTCTAAATGTCAAATAACTTTTCAAATCGGTCCAGTAGTTGCCTATTCAATACAAACAAATCTTTTCTCTTTATAATATAACGAGTAGTATATAAAAACTCAACGAAATACTCGCATGGTATTGTTATGTTTTACCGGTAAGTCTACTGGGAAAAAAGTTCCCAGTAGTCTTGCTAGTTAGTCTATTGGGTAGGAAATTCCTAGTAGTACTACTAGTAAGACTACTAGGAACAGCCCTGATAATTTCCGTTCCCCATTGATCTGAATTGAAATAACTACAGAAAATGAAAGCTGAATAAAAGCAGCAGGATCTAAAAGTATTTTGGTTTTTATTCGCGACTTTCCAAAAACCGGGTAAAAACGCCCAATGCCCATCACGTTTAAAGACTTTTGATTTTTGTTTAAAATGGACATTGAAAATATTATCGACCAAATCGATCACTATGATGAAATAGATTATTAGGTATGAGTATATCTTTCAGATAAACGGGCATCGAAATCCAAAAAAAATATAGAGATACTCAGAATACATTGAAATACGGAATGAAGACTTTTTGAAACGATATAGATTTCACCAAAACCTTTCATCATCAGCTCAGCTCATCAGCAGTAACATGACATGATGACTACCATACGCAAATACCTAAATTTCTTAAGAAAAGACATGAAACACGTTGGACGCGCCTTTCAAATTTAAGGGTTTCCCTCGATTTGCACGGGATTCCATTATCAGGGGACCTATTACCGATCTCATGGTTTTGCAAATGATATCATAGTGCAAAACGAAAAAAAACAATTTCCGGTCAGATTTTTGATCCTTTGTTCAATATTTAATGATGACATCATTGAAATTATGCCATAGTGAAAATATCATTGGAGATCAGTAATACGAAATGCAGCATTTCATGACTTCTCTTTCTCAAATTTATACCATGTCATACGATGAAAGATCCATAAATGGCCTGCAGATCATGACATGGTGACAATGGGACCACCTCGGGAGTGTACTATTTCGATTACAAAAGGAAATTGAAAATCGGTCCTCAAATGGCGGAGTAATCGGTGAACATACATAAAAAATAAGAAAATAGATACAGTCGAACATAGAACCTCCTCCTTTTTCGAAGTCGGTTAAAAATTACGTTTACTTAAGATCTCGCTCTTAAGAGCGCGATCTTGATATTATATCTCAAGTGATACTCTGTTGATGTAGGTTTATTAATTAGCGACTATCTTAAGTGCGTGATCACAACTTCAGTGTGACTCGGCTGAGTTCGCACTTGAGAGCAGTCTTGAGATCGCTTTATTAATACGAGCCTAAGTATCAAAAAAAGCGAACAAAAAGGGTCTAGTTAAATCTACTGGATCTAGTTATCTAGGTTGGGTAGCCAAGCTTGAAAACCAGTGTTGTGTCAATAAATTAACTCACATCGCTTTCTGTTTGAAGCTTTTGGAACTAACACAATTCAATTAGCAAAAATAAATATTGAGATCAATAGTCGAGATAAAAATTATCTTATCTTTTAAATTGAACCAAATCACATACAGTTGTCAAATTTCCTGAAAATCGGTTTCGTAGTTTCGGAGTTTATCCCGGACAAACATCGTGACGAGAGGTTTTTATATATACAGATTTAGAATGTATGTGAACCGGAGTTAGAGTTAGGTAATATTTAAAAACTTAGTTTCACTTCGCTACGAGAAAACGCAACTTTATTGTAGACTCGTAGTTGATCGTACAGTTGTAGCAACGTAGCTCGAAGCGTAATCTCTCCGTAGCACGCTGTATCGCCCATACTTTGCTACGGCGCCTTTTCTAAACCGCTCGTAGCAAAAACGTTCATTATCCGGGCAAGCCGGCGGCGGCGTCGGGCAGTGGGAGTTTCACGGAGCCGCTCTGAAAGGGTTAAGCGAATTGAAATAAATGTGAAGTGTGCTCCGCCTTTTGTTGGATACGAAGTGATTTGAGCTCGAGAATTGAGAATTTCCTTCGTTTTGATCCTGTTCCGACGCGATTATGGCGCACTGACAAGCTGGGAACTGTGGCGTTCGCTTTCTCACTGTGATTGAGTAGATATCTTACGTTTGTATTTTTAAGGTGTGCGAAGTGCAGTCGTGCAGACTTGGTTAAATGTTTTCGATATCATCTTTAAAGTTTATCATCAATTTCACCATCTTCCAATAAACTTTTCATGAAAACAGAGCTAATTATTTTGCATTTCTATCAAAATGGTAGTCAATTCACATTATGACATTACTTTCAATCAATCAATCGGGACATTTATAAGTCCGAAAAAAAAACAATACGCCGGTTAATACTAAATGAACGCTAAATTATTGTTCGATTGGTTCCTTGGTTCAATTATTGATTACGGAACCCTAAAAAGGTAGCTGATATGCCATAAGCGCGCGCATAGTCCTCGTCCTAATTAGTCGTTTTTCTGCAATCCGCGCCAAGACGGTTAAGCGAGTATTGTGGTATAGACAATAATAAAGAGACTACAAAATGCCATCTTGTGTTTTTTGTATTTAGGTGTTCCCATTATGCTTCAAAGGTTAAGTCCCGAGGGATGTCATTTAACTGTTATATGTAATGTTATATGTGCTATCGATGTGTTCGGGACACATTTTTTGGTTGAAGTGTAGGCATGTGACATATGTAATTATAATTTGTTTATTTTATTGGATAACCAGATTTTACAGATAAATGTAATTATAAGTCGCTTGTTTTCAGTTGGTCAGATTTTCAAAACGTCAGACTTTCAAATTGCCTTATTCAAGGACTTACATTTTAATGTTAGTTTTGTAATTTTTATTAAATTAGTTAACATTTTAATGGTAGTGTACGAGTGTGATTCTATGTTTGTGTATGTGTGTGTTCTACATTTAAATGAAAATACCATTGCGCAATAGTGAAAAGTATTCAAAGATACCAATACACCTTTTCTAAAAAATACTCCACCGAATTATGAGAAGGCCCACATCGCCCGTTCGCAACACGTGAAAAAACAGCCGTTGCTAACGGGTCAAAGGCTCGGGTAAATTGAAAAAATTCGGCGTTCGGCAGCTCAGGAGTCGATGGCTGAAGATGGAAATAAAGGGATCCCTCGGAGCGGGCGGCGGGCGGCGGGCGGCGGGCGGCGGGCGGCGGGCGGCGGGCGGCGGGCGGCGGGCGGCGGGCGGCGGGCGGCGGGCGGCGGGTGCATTCAATTTTCCAATTTAAAAGAGCGTAAAGCGCAGCCGGCGCCGTGATGCAGTCACGTTGTGAAACCGGAATTTTCCAAAAACGCCGAAATTTGTCTAGTTGAGTAGTGTACTGTAGGTACTGCTTTTCACACTCTTCCTGGTTAGGTTGTTTTTATACAAAAATAAGTTGGCAAACAAGCATACTGCCCACCTGATGGTAAGTGGTAACAGTCACCTATAATACATGTGGCTCCTGTAAGATTCGCAGCAAATCTGCAACCCCCACGAGAACCACAGTGTACGTTGCCAACTTGTGACATAAGATGTAAAGTCACGATACCCAGTAATTTCACTGTCATATCTTACCCTTCAAACCGGAACACAGCAATGCAGGCATTGCTGCTTTGCAGCAGAAATAGGTAAGACGGAGGTAACCAAGCATGCGACCCAGATACAGTCTTCCTCCGGTAGGTGTTAGAGCTTTTGTCATTAGAAAAGCTCTTAATTAAATTTCTGAATAGAACAGGCGATGATTTAAATTTTATCTCATTTGGAGTTGCTTTTCAACGACAACGGATATTGTAATGGTGCACCGTACCTATTGTTGGCTTAATAGTTGATTGAATGAATAAAATAGTGTATGAATTAATACTTTAAAAAAAGATACAAACAAACAGCAGCATTATTGCCAATCGCAAACTAAACACAACAGTAGAGGAAAGTTTACTGCAATTATGTTGATGACGGACAGGGAAATAAAGTACAAATAAATCTAAAGCGCCCTTCACACTATGCTAAATTCAGTGCACTAAGTTCAGACAGACTTATTTTAGTTGTATTGGGGACTCCTCTTTATGACAGTCGAAGTGCTTTTACACTTGCCTACATACAGAGACTTGCTCATTTAGTGCACAGAATTTAGCTAAATATCAATCAAAAAATCAAAAATAATTTATTTTTATTTCCACATACTGTGGAAAGACTGGTGTCTATACTAGGACAAGCCTGTGTTACAGAACACCAGACTCCACCTCATATACAAATATAAAACTTACATTACAAAAAATTCCTACTTGACACAAGCAAGCGTTATATATTTTAATACTATCTAGATATAATAAACTATCACGAATATAAAGCCGCTTTAAATATATGATTTTTTTTATTCTTTAGATCACCAACAAGTTTACATTGTCTATATACAGAGAATACATTCACAGTTGTACAATTTATAAATGTAAGCTTAGTAAAAGGTGACGACGACATGCTTAAAATACTGACTAGAGTTTTTAGTTATAAAGCTTAACAACAAAATAAGACAAGATAAGACAGCAAAAGCAAATAAGACAGCAAAAACAATAATTATTACAATGAAAAAAAAAACCTAGTATGAATTCAAAAAAAAAATTCAAGTTTTCATTGCACAAACATTTTTTAAGTGTTTTTGAGAATTAAAAAATATATCGGCACCTCTGAATATTGGGAAACCAGTTTATTTAAAAAAGAAAACAGTCCTAAAGACTTGAAATTAAAAAAAAAGAGATAACATACACATATTCAATACAAACACCACATAAATACCTTCTTTGGTGTTGGAGATAGGTAATATATTGAAATATCCATCAGCAGATTTTTCTTTTATTGCACATGCACGGACTTAGACGAGACGAAATTGGTCTAAAACCGCGGTGCTAATCATACGGGTTGGAATAGTAGATTGCTTTATAAGGGTGGAAAGGAATCAATCCCTACGAGGTTGTTAGACACCCGAGCGCAGCGAGGGCGGCTATAGTCCGAGTAGGGTTTGATTCCTTTTACCCGTGTGTAGCACTCTACTTTTCATTTCGAATGCAAGGAAAATAAAAAATAACTTTTCTAATAAAATTTATTAATAAAAATACTCCTAACATGACATATCGACATCGTGTTTTACACTTAGTGTACTTTTAAGCATTGAATATCTGCTCCATAGCGTAGACGCCTGCATTCTAAATCGTCATGTTCATGGACATGACAACTCACGAGATAAAAAAAACAATTCAAAATTGATTAAATAAAATGTACATTTCAATGAATATTTATTTATCTATTAATTCACAATGTAAACTTACGGCTACATCTAGTTAACACGCTTACAATGTTACAATTACAATTATTACAATTATTAATTATATTTAAAAGAAGAGCCTGGAAGCACTCAGACATTTTACTAAGTGACAGACTTAAAACCCTTGCTCTAACAAACGCTGCCGACGATAAAATTGGTATCGTACGTATTTTAGTACAATCCTAACCTGTTTTTAGCACCTTATTTATGGCGAGTTCCAGAAAATACTCAAGAATATGATTAGGATTTCTTCGTGTCTCAAAATTATGCATACTATACTTATTGCTTTATCAGCGATCTTGACAGCAAAATCAATAAAACAATCTATTCAAATGTGACTTGATAAAAAGCATTCAAGACATCTTTTAGCCGTCGGAGGGTAGGACGGAGGAGACAACAATAAATAAAACCGGCCAAGCGCGAGTCGGACTCGCCCATGAAGGGTTCCGTAGGATTTATGACGTATTAAAAAAACTACTTACTAGATCTCGTTCAAACCAATTTTCGGTGGAAGTTTGCATGGTAATGTACATCATATATATTTTTTAGTTTTATCATTCTCTTATTTTAGAAGTTAAGGGGGGGGGGGGGGGGGGGGTGCACATTTTAGCACTTTGGACGTGTCTCTCGCGCAAACTATCCAGTTTAGAAAAAAATGACATTAGAAAACCTATCTATAGATACCCCACACGTATGGGTTTGATGAAAAAAAATTTAGAGTTTCAGTTCTATGTATGGGGAACCCCCAACATTTATTGCTTTTTTCTATTTTTGTGTGAAAACCTTAATGCGGTTCACAGAATACATCTACTTAACAAGTTTCAACAGTGTAGTTATAGTTTCGGAGAAAAGTGGCTGTGACATACGGACGGACAGACAGACAGACAGACAGACAGACATGACGAATCTATAAGGGTTCCGTTTTTTGCCATTTGGCTACGGAACCCTAATAAACGGGAACTTCCTCAAATTTAGCTACATAAACTTCTCTCCGCTATTATCATTTCGTTCATTTACACACGGCTAGTTTCAATGGATTAGCCTCACTAAAAATTCGAAATTGTAAAATCAATTTTCTTATTCCCTATACATTTTTTATCACAGACCTAGTACTATGGGGAATTTTAAAATTAATTTCACTATTCTGAGTTTTTGTTAACGCCATAAGTTCTATACGACTATGTCAGCACGGGTGTAGGTTGCGCCTTGATAGGGCACACCTAACACATTGTATATGTAAAAGAGGACCAAAATAATAATATAATGAATTTATGGCACAAGTTGGCAACGTACATTGTGGTTCTTGTGGGGGTTGCAGTTTTGCTGCGAATCTCACAAGAGCCACATGTATTATAGGTGACTGTTACCACTTACCATCAGGTGGGCAGTTTGCTTGTTTGCCAACTTTCTGCAATAAAAAAAAATGAATGAACACTTTATTTGTACGTTTTACAACACACACACAGAAATAAAAAAAATAAACGAATATAAACAAAACAATATAAACAAACGAATAAAACTAAATTACTACTACTACACTTTACACTTATCACTAATATACATATATAGAAGATGTTGGTAAAAACGAGTTTCTTCTATGTACAAATTTATTAACAGAATTATTTACAACACAACAAAATATATAGAAAATATTACAGAGCGAAATGTTATTATTATACAGACAGGACAAAAGACGAGAGTGCGAATGACAGAACTATGAACATAGATGAATGACATGATATGGAATGTGTGATTAAATAATAATCTTATGGAGATGACAATGTGCAATGAAAAGTATACATAAGTAGCGAGGTCGCTACATCACTCCCCCTCCGACGGCCTGCTCAGAGGAAGCGGGCCGGGAAGTGAATTGTCCGTCCAGACCTCGTCTGTTTGCTGGTGTCTTCTGCACCACCTTGATTCTGGTTGGGAGTCGGATTTGGTCGGATACCGCTCTGTGCCTTGGATGTCCTTGAGCAATCCGTATCGTGCACAATGTACGCTGGTTTAATGCGGTCGACAGAAACTGTATTAGCCTTGCCGCCGACCAGAATCTTAAAGGTCTTCTCGCCTCTCTGCACAACTTCATGTGGGCCTGAGTATGCGGGTTGCAGTGCTCCACGAATTGTGTCGTCACGAAGGAACACGTGTGATGCTGATACGAGTTCTTTAAAAATGAAAGTCTTCCTCGATCCATGGCGTGAGGCAGGAACGGGGGCAAGCTCCCTGACTATGCTCCTCAACCGTGTGGTGAAGTCTGTAACGTCTGGCGTGGAATCTGTAGGTGAAGTTTGCAGGAATTCTCCAGGTAGCCGCAGCGGTTCTCCAAAGACGAGTTCAGCTGAGGAGCACTTCAAATCAGTCTTGAGGGAGCTTCGAATACCAAGCAGGACGAGTGGGAGAGATTCGATCCAGTTTTTGCTGTGGCAGATGATGGCGGATTTGAGCTGCCTGTGGAATCTCTCGACCATCCCGTTGCAGGCAGGATGATATGCCGTCGTCCGCTTGTGTTGAAAACCAGCAATTTCAGAGAGGCATCTGAAGAGAGCTGATTCAAACTGCCGGTCTCGATCAGTAATGATGTCGGTGGGGCAACCAAATCTAGAAATCCAGCCAGAAAGTAGTGCCTTGGCTGTGGTCTCTGCTGTGATGTCGGGCATAGGTACAACTTCAGGCCAACGCGTGAATCTATCGACGGCGGTGAGGCAGTATCGGTATCCGTTGGAGACGGGCAGAGGACCAACGATGTCGATATGCACGACCATGAACCTAGATCTTGGTAGGTTGAAGGTGCCAAGGGGTGACTGGACATGTCTTGTGATCTTTGATCGCTGACAGTCTTCGCAGGCTCGCGTCCAAATGCGACAGTCCCTCTTTAGACCGGGCCATACAAAGCGCTCTGAGACCAGCTTGATGGTAGCCTTAACGCCAGGGTGACTCAGCGAGTGCAGATTTTTAAAAACTTGTCTCCACAACTCGGGTGTGACGTAAGGCCTGGGAGCTGATGGGTTGTCGTCGCAGTATAAGTCAGTGCGAGTCCCAGGGATCGTTATAGCCTTGAGGCGGAGTGTAAAGGTCTCTGTGTCAGCTAATATTTGTTTCAGTTCCGGGTCATTCTGCTGTAATGATGCCAAATGGTTCAGGTCTATCGGCATCTGGAGTTCTTCGATTCTGGATAGCGTATCGGCGACTATATTATTTCTGCCAGATATGTGCCTAATATCCGTGGTGAATTGGGAAATGAAGTCGAGATGGCGAAATTGACGTGGTGAACAATTTTCTTTCCGGGATGAAAATGCGAAGGTGAGTGGCTTGTGGTCCGTGAAGATGGTGAAGATGCGTGCTTCCAACATGGGCCTGAAGTACTGAATGGACTTGTAAATGGCTAGCAGTTCTCGGTCATACGGTGAGTACTTTTGCTGGGCTGGACTAAGCTTCTGAGAGAAGAAGGCTAAGGGCTGCCATTGGTGATGTTTCCCTTGCTGGAGCACAGCACCTATAGCTGTGTCAGAAGCGTCGGTCACGAGACTGAGGTTGGCTTTACAATCAGGATGAGCCAGCTGTGTTGCGTCGCAAAGGCTTCTCTTGCAGTCTTCAAATGCGATCATAGCAGTGACATCCAGCTCGATCGGATGAGAGCCTTTCACCGAACCAGTGAGGAGCTTGTTGAGAGGCGCTTGGATCTTCGCTGCCTGTGGTATGAAACGGCGGTAAAAGTTTATCATACCAAGAAATCTTCTTAACCCCTTCACTTTTTTGGGGGCCGGAAAGTTCTTGATGGCCTCGACCTTGGTATCCAGTGGTTTGGTACCTGCTGCTGAGATGTCGTAGCCCAGGAACTGTACTTGCGAGGCACCAAAAACGCATTTTGCAGGGTTGATAACGACGCCAAATTCCCTGAGCCTGGCGAAAACCTGACGTAGGTGGTCTTCATGACAGATCTGGTCTCGCGAGAAAATCAAAAAATCGTCCAAATATGCGTAGACGAAATCTAGGCCCCTAGTAACTTCATCGATGAAACGCTGAAACGTTTGAGCTGCATTTCGTAACCCAAACGTCATAAAAGGGAATTCATACAGTCCGAATGGTGTGGTGATGGCGGTTTTATGGATATCAGGTGTATGGACAGGAATTTGGTTGTACGCCTTGAGCAGATCGAGGGTTGAGAAGATGGTGCATCCAGCCAAACTGTGCGAAAAGTCATGGATGTGGCGGATGGGGTATCGGTCCGGTACGGTGCGTGCATTGAGCATCCGATAGTCTCCACAAGGTCGCCAGCTGCTATCTTTCTTCGGGACGAGATGCAGTGGAGAAGACCATGGACTCTTGGAGGGTCTTGCTGTTCCACTGTTGATCATGGCTTCAAACTCAGCTTTGGCGATCTTGAGCTTCTCTGGGGCCAGGCGACGAGGAGTGCAGTGCAATGGTGGTCCATCTGTGGTCTTGATGTGGTGGACCGTTGAGTGACGAACTTCTCGGTGAAGACCTGGTGGTCTTGTAATATCCGGAAACTCGCGGAGGATGGCATCGTACGTCGAAGAACTAGAAAGTGTCTTGACCGATGAGACCGTATCTGCAGTTTGGTTGGGCGTGGCAGAAGTCGACAAAGATGTTATGTTGTCCTGCAGACGCTTGTTGCGACAGTCGACAACGAGACCATAAAAGGAAAGGAAGTCGACTCCAATGATGGGCTTGGAAACGTCTGCTACCACGAACGACCATTGAAATGCGCGGCGTAGTCCCAGGTCCAGGTTCAATCTGATGTGTCCGTAAGTTGCTATCGACGTACCATTAGCAGCAAAGAGTTCGTACTGCGTCTTTGTGCGTAGCCCATTCACGCGACAACGGGGATATACGCACAAATCCGATCCGGTATCAACTAGGTACTGAACCTTGGTCTTACGGTCCGTGATGAACAAACGGCCTGGGGTCGAGTGGCAGCTGCTTTCGGCCACTAGCAACTGCTCGTCCCGTTTCCCGAAGTATAGCTGCAGGGTGATGTGCACTTCCTTGCCTTGTCTCCAAAATGCGAATGGTACCAGCAGTGCAGGTGTTCCTTTGGGCGTGAGCGAGATCGGGAAGATGACCGGTGCTGCGAGCGAGAACGTCCTTGGCTACGGCGTCTAAAGTGCGTGCGCCTTTGTCGTTCTTGACTTATCCTCAGCTCTTCGACCTGTTTTGACAGCTCTGCAACCTGCTTGCACATTGTGTCGAACGCGGTGGCCGTTGAGGAGGTGCTTGCTACCTGCGCGCTGTTGGACGGTGCGATATCATGCACATGGTCAACCAGGTCCGCAATTGTTTCCAAGGTATTGCCCTGCTGCATGGCGACGACGGTCTGAAGATTTGCGGGCAGACGGCTGGACCAAATGGTGCGTAAAAGATCTTCGGAAACAGTATGTCCTGCCAAGCTCTGTAGGTGCCGTAGGAACTGCGAGGGCTTCCTATCTCCTAACTCCTCGTGCGTAAGCATTTGCTGTATCCTGCGCTCCTGTGAGGTGGTGAGTCGCTTGATGAGCTCCGCTTTCAGCTTTGGGTACACGTCGGTAGTGGGTGGGGACACGATTAAATCTTTGACCTCTGCCGCATATTGATGGTCTAGCTGACTTACCACGAAGTAAAATTTTGTGGCGTCTTGCGTGATGCCGGACAGCAAAAACTGAGCTTCCACTTGAGCAAACCAAACAGCCGGTTCTTCAGGCCAGAACGGTGGAATTTTGACACCAACACGATTGATTTCGCTGCCGCTAACAAAATCTTCCTTTTGTGTTGTTTCCATAGTTACAACAATAATTTTCAATGTGTTTGGTAAGCGTGTTGCGATGCGGGGTCACCAGTATAGAAGATGTTGGTAAAAACGAGTTTCTTCTATGTACAAATTTATTAACAGAATTATTTACAACACAACAAAATATATAGAAAATATTACAGAGCGAAATGTTATTATTATACAGACAGGACAAAAGACGAGAGTGCGAATGACAGAACTATGAACATAGATGAATGACATGATATGGAATGTGTGATTAAATAATAATCTTATGGAGATGACAATGTGCAATGAAAAGTATACATAAGTAGCGAGGTCGCTACACATATATATGTATATACTTATTACTAAATAATTTTAAAATTACAGTAAGTACTTAGGTACATGTGTGTTGCAGAAATACAAAAAGGCGATAGCTCAGTGACTGATTTTGCTTCAAAAGCAAAGCACTGGTATTCTGCTACAGCCCAGTAGATGAGGGCAGTGGATAAAAATATAAATCTTATAGAATAGGTAAAAAATGCAAGACGAAAAAGATAATATACAAGACGAATCAATTAAATATCTTGAATAATACAGAAATTAAATCAAGTGATGTTTGTGTACCCAACAAATACAATGAATAATATAAATAATTATAGAACCCTAGCTACCAGATAATATGTTGATCTAGGGTGTGTTCACTCTACACATGGTTGTTACAACGATAGAGAATTAGACACTAAAATCCGCCACGGAGTAAAGCTTATCTAAAAGAAAGGATTTCTCTTTTTTTTTAAAGTAAATTTAGAATAATGACGAACCATTTTATATGACCATAATATTTTAGCGCTTCAACTACAAAACAAAGTAAGCTCATAAAGCTCGTTTCACAAAGCACGTGTCTTTCGTAGCTTCAGAACTTGTGGTATCCGCCGCCATATTTATTTAAGTGCACGGAGCGTCATGCTGCGAAGTTTACCTGCCGCGTCCGACACGGAGGGAAACTTCGCGTATCTTTCAGTTTCAGTCTGAATGCTCAAGTTTCAGCCGAGCCGTACGGACACAAGACTGACAGAACTATCTTTTTCATACTCAAAGAAAGAAAGTTATTTTTAGGTTCATCTACAAGTAGTGGTAAAAACGAAAACTGTGATATAAAACAACTAGCTTTTGCCCGCGGCTTCGCTCGCGTCAAATTCGGGGTAAGGCAACCACCTTCCAGCAGCACCTTGAACTGTACTAATTATAGATGCAGAATTATTCCTGATAACTACTCCTCTCGTCTCGCCGCGCCGCCCGCGCTCGCCTAGGTACCCGATTGACGACGATCGAGATGGCGTACCTAAAATGAAAAAATGTATAGAACCCTTATATGGGGGATGATATTTCACGTCTGCCACGTTAGATTTTAAAATTGTTGCTGTTTTCGTAATCAGCGACTCGATAAACCACAAAAAGAATACCCATGTTGATTTTCAGACTTTCTCATCTCATTTCCCTTTTTTAGGGGTTGCATTCTGTAAAACCTTAAAACACGTGTTTACTCATTTATTGATAAGAGTACTCCTGTGAAATTTCGAATAAAATAGTCTGATTTTGTTTCCTATTACAAATGTTGGACCTCCGTTTCAAATCCTTAGAGGGTGGTATTTAAAAAATCAATTTTTAGTGCCCATAGCCCTTAGACCTCATAAGAAACCTACTTGTAAAATTTTGCATCTTTAGATCCGAAGGTTTCGGCTGTACGTTGATATGTGAGTCAATTTCTTCTTTTCCATATTAAGAAGAAGATAGAAAACGATGATGGTAGTTCACGACCGCCAGGTTGGATTTAGAAATCGTCATTGTTTTTGTAACCAGCGACCCGATAAACCATACAAAGGATACCCATATTAATTTTCAGCCTTCGACACCCCATATCCCCCATTTAAAAGGTTGAATTCTGAAAAGAAAACCTAAAACAAGTGTTGACTTATTTATCGATAGGAGTACTCCTGTGAAGCTTCGAATAAAATAGTCCAACTAATCTTGTTCCCCATATAAAATTTGGTGCCCCATTTCAACCCCTTAGGGCGTGAATTTTGGAAAATCCTTTCTTAGTACATCTTTTTTTATTCTTCTCCTCATAAAGAACCTAAGTGCCAAATTTTAAATCCCTAGACCCGGTGGTTTAGGCTGTGCGTTGATATGTCAATCAGTCGGTTTCTTCTTTTATATATACAGATATGTATAGAAGATAATAAGTAATATGTAGCCGAGACCTTTAATAAATCATTTTTCATCCCGAGCCCTATTATGTAGAGAAATTTTGAGATTTTACAAATATCTCCAAAGTATGCGTCGGAACTTAAAAAATAACGAAATTTTGGATCCCTGTGATACCCAAGAGATAAGTCGGAGGAATCTAATGTACTTATCAAAAACGGTGAAGTGTGAGTTTTATAAAAAAATCATATATTTTTCCTTCTGGTACTGGCTGCATTGCATTTTTAACCGACTTCAGAAAGGAGGGGGCTGTCAATTCAGTTATGTTCGCTACTGTGGAACTTCGTTGATTGAGAGCCGATTTCTGTGATATCGCGGGGATGGCCCCATTTAGATACTGGCGGTCCGGTGCTTTTTGAAAGAATCGACTGGAACAGAAGTAAGGGTGTTTGCCTTGGTTTTTTGGTGTGTCGTTTATATAGATAGTCTAATTTTGTACAAATTTTAGACCTCCGTTTCAACCCCGTAGAGGGTGGTTTTTGAAAAATCTATTCTTTTTGCACTTGCATAAATCTCCAGCCTAATCCAAAATTTGGAAATTTTAATTTTTAAACTGGCGGACTTTCATTCAAACTTTCATCCCCATTTTACCTCCTCAGGTGTGGAATTTCCAAAAATTCTTTCTTAGTGCACCCCTACACCTCACGAGGAACCTAAGTGCCAAATTTGGTATCTCTAGGCCCAGTGGTTTGGGCTGTGCGTTGATATTATCAATTTTCACACTTTGACACCCCATATCCACCTTTTAGGGGTTGAAATTTGGAAAATCCTGAAACAGGTAACTTATTTATCGATTGGAGTACTCAAGTGAAGTTTCGACTAAAATAGAGCAAGTAATCTGGTTTCCCTATACAAACTTTGTAGCCCTTTTTCAACCCTTTAGAGGGTGAATTTTTAAAATCCTTTCTTAGTGCACCCCTTCACCTCATAAGGATTGCCAAATTTGGAATTTCTAGGCCCAGTGGTTTGGGCTGTGTGTTGATATGTGAGTCAGTCAGTCAGTTTCTTCTTTTATATATATAGATTGGATGGTGGATGGCTCCAGATGGCTTTTTATAGATAGTCGTATTAAAAAATGAGGGTTCCGTACAATCTTAAGTAGGTATTTAAGTTCCTAACTATGTACACTTTAATGATTTATGGTTTCCTCATCATGTGCTATAGACCTTGCTTCTTGTCAAATTTTATGATTCCAGGTCAACATTTGCGAAATAGTGCGACCGAAACGGTAGGTATTGTGTTTCTTTCACAGCTGGAAGAGACTCGTGTATTTGATTTCAATTTTTATTTCATATCTCTAGGTGTTTCCAAGAAAAGGGTTTTGACAGACAGAGAGAGACGGACAGAAGGTGAGACCGACAGACGGACTATAAAGCAATCCCTATAAAGGTTCCGTTTTTACCTTTTGAGGAAGTCAAACGCGCAGTGACAGCGCTATGGCTTTATATACTGCGATATTGGTGTCGCTGTTGCGATCGACCAATCGCAGCGCATAGATTTACCATCAAATGATTCGATGACGTGATAATGTTCTTATTGGTTAAAGGCAGCGGTACAGTTTCGATTCAGCGGTTGTTTATCAGTAGACTTGGCTTCCTGGAGCCTTACTATTTTCGCTCAGAGCTAGGTTAAAACAACATTTAAGCTTCTGCCCCCATGGGGTATAGAACCTCGGATCTCTCAACCACTTAGCCACCGAAGCGGCTAATTGGATGGCGGAAGTATGCACATACATGGTTAAAATGTTTTCTTCTAATTAAACTGTTGTTTTGTGTTTGACGCTAACAAGTACCTATGACGAATAAAGGTTTTTGAATTTGGATTGAGTGACCTAATTTTTAATCGACTTCCAAAATGTTTTTTTTTATAAGCTTTTATTTACTTTCACCTGACCGGTGTCCGTAATGAAATATTGCAAGTTAAATTCAACCCACTTCCCGGTTTCCGATTGACCTGAAATTTTGTATGCATAATAATATGTAGGTTAGGTATATCGCGTGATAATGCAATAATATCCACTCCAGCACACAGCGGTCGTACAACACAGTACATGCGTTTATAAATGCATATTTATACATTGTTCCATTGCTTGTATTGTTGTATTGTGAAAGTTTTTGTTTTTGTTTGTTGTATTTATTCGTGTGTTGTAGTGTGCAAATAAAAATGTATCTATCTATCTATCTATCTATATGATGATAAGAAGCTGATCTGGTGCTGGAGCTGAAAGGTGGCCGTAGGAACCCCGCAATAAAACGACACAACCCCATCGAGTTTGGGATCGTTTGATTCGTATTGACAAGTACTAAAAGCTTGTATTTAAAAAAGTTTTTTTAATAATTTGACTTGTTAGTAAATCAACAGCACTTATTCTGGCAGGTTTCTGCACACATTCTAATTGGGCAGGCCCTGCCGTGGGTCGTTTTTCACGCGGGCAAGCATGAAGGGCGACACATCGGGTAACAAGACGTCATGGGGCCGCCCCGTCGGGGAGAGATTAATAATTTCCGCCGGGACTGACAAACTGACAGCTCACTATTATTTATATGTCTACCTACGCAGCGTTTGTCAAAGATGTCTCAGATAAACGAAGGTTTTGGGGAAATGGAGTTAGCCTGTGCAAGGTTACATCGCAAAATTAACGCTGAACGTTTTTTAAAAACATTTTTTTCTCTCTGTCAATTTTAAACATATGACCAAAACTTTAAAACTGGCCAAGTGTGAGTTGGACACGTGTACCGAGGGTTTTGTTATGTAACTTTATATTTTTTTTATTATGTATGTATGTACATACAGTTTTCAGATTTTTACCTTGACATGTGCTGTAAGGTAAATTGTTTCTTGATTAATGATTTCATGATTGTAGCTCAACGGGACGTACCCTATAGATCAGTGGTTATTATATACCTAATCAATGATTCGAGAACAGGTTCCATACAAGTAAAGAATATTAGGGTTAGCTAGTGTAACTTTTATTTCTCATTTTATATTTGTGACTTTGCATTTTCTTTTGAAATGATAAAAAAAAATTAAAAAAGAAATAAATCATTACATGAAAAAAAAAATCGTTTCTGGAGGAATTGAACCCGTGCGTCGTCATACGCCGTGCTGTAACACAGTATGATGCAGTGCCGTGTGTTAAGAAACTTCTTATAATTTGCCTTTTTGTGTATAAGACCATAACGTCGACTTGAAAAGAAGACTTGTCAATTAATACATATGTTAAAATAAACAATTAAATTCCAAGAGCATTACATAATTTCCCAAAAACCCTTAATTCTACTAATATATATTACAAATTATACAAGAAAAACAAGCCAAACGTTTTCATGGAAGTCTGAAAGCGAAAATTACAAATTTCGATAAGTATTTGCATAAAATATCTAATACCGAGAATATTTCCGAAACTCAATTATATAATTTAAAAGATCGCATAGATAATATTATGAATATATTAACGGAATTCGAAACAATTCAAAATGAGTTAGACTCGCTAGTGGAAAATGTAGAGGAAAATCAAAACTTGTAATATGGAACCTGGACAGATGGTGTTATTTAAGGATCAAAACATAATGTCTTACAAGTGGCACCTTGGGCGTGTTTCTCCCGGAATAACGGTAGAAACACGCCCAAGGTGCCACTTGTAAGACATTATGTTTTGATCCTTAAATAACACCATCTGTCCAGGTTCCATATTACAAGTTTTGATTTCCTCTACATTTTCCACTAGCGAGTCTAACTCATTTTGAATTGTTTCGAATTCCGTTAATATATTCATAATATTATCTATGCGATCTTTTAAATTATATAATTGAGTTTCGGAAATATTCTCGGTATTAGATATTTTATGCAAATACTTATCGAAATTTGTAATTTTCGCTTTCAGACTTCCACGTAAAACTGTTAGCTTTTTTACTTGTATCTCGATTTATAACGTTTTTGTAACTCATGTAAATACATATTTGACCATTGCTTCCAAAATTGTTGTTTTAATTTTATAAGTAGTTGGTAATTCGAAAGTACGTTGTCATCAGTGGATGTAAAATTTTCTTCTGGCAGTGATGTGTAACTTCGCCCAATAAGGAAATGAGCTGGTGTTAAGACCTCCGAATGCTCCGGATCCAGTGGAGTAATAGGACGTGAATTTAAGATGGCTTCGATTTCATTTAATATTGTATAAAGTTCTACAAAGGTTAACAATGCATTTCCTAAGATACGCTTTAAATGATATTTACAACTTCGAATTGCCGATTCCCAAAGCCCTCCCATATGAGGAGAATAAACAGGAATAAATGACCATTCTATTCCTTCGTTAACCAAATGATCAGTTATTAAATTGCTATTGTTATTTAATAAACTATATAAATCTTGTAGCTCATTATTTGCACCTATAAAAGTCGAGCCGTTATCAGAAACAATTTTATTTGGTTTACCCTTACGCGCAATAAACCGTCGCAAGGCTGATAAAAAACTATCAACTGTCAAATCCGGTATTAATTCTATATGTACACCCTTTGTGGCAAAACAAATAAATATACACACGTAACATTTTGAAACCTTATATCCTCTGCTTCTGCGATCACGTATTTGAAAGGCTCCTGAATAGTCGACACCGACAACCGAAAATGGTAAAGAAGGAGTAACTCTATCTGAAGGTAAGTCTCCCATGAGGTAATTGGCTGGACGTGGTCTTGCCTTAAAACATTTCACACAATTATGTACCGTTTGTCTTGCCAATTGTTTTCCGCGTAAAACCCAATATTTTTGGCGAATGTGCGATAATAGTTGTGTGGGTCCGGCATGAAGTAAATGAATATGTTCATGTCTAAATAAAATTTTACTGAAATTATGTTTATAAGGGAGGAGAATTGGGTGTTTTTGATTGAATGATAATAATGAATTTGTTAATCTACCCCCTACCCTTATCAAACCATCAGTGTCAAGAAATGGATTTAGACAAGTAATTTTGTTTGCGCCTGGTAATGTTTTATTATTTTTTAAAAATTCATACTCCCTATTAAATTCCGATCTTTGAACTGTTTTAACAATCAAATTGAGTGAGTTTATCATCTCATTACACGTTAAAGGTCCTGTAATTTTTATTTTATTTCGGTTGATGTTATTAACAAATCGTAAGAAGTACGCAATTGTACGAATAACTTTATTATAACTGGACCATTTTTCGAATTCAAAAACTTCCGATAGTTGAGTGGTTTGATTACAAGTAACTCGTTTTTCGGATAAAGCTTCTATCGGAATCTGTAAGAAGAATGAGGGCCACTTCTCTTCATTGTACTGTAACCAAATTGGTCCATGCCACCATAATTTACAATCCGGCAATTTGCTTGGTTCCAATCCTCTAGATAAGCAATCTGCTGGATTCTCGGCAGATGAAATCCATCTCCAATCATTTATATTACTTAACGTTTGAATTTGACATACTCTATTACCGATAAATATTGGTAATTTTTGAGTTTTTTGTGTATGTAACCACGCTAAGTTTTGGATTGCTTTGATGTCATATCATGGAACAGAAACGCATACGTTATGGCCGCGATTATTATTTTATAGCAATTATGTTGCAGCTCAACAAATAAATTGACGCATCGCGGCGGGCGGACAGTTTGAATAATGTCGAGCGGCGTTGTGTCTGGGTAATTAATACGCGATTGCTGCGGTACAAGTCATAAGAGTTAGTGTACGAGCGTAGCTTTTGCATATTTGGCGGATTTTGCTACTAACGTCATACGTTTGGAAGTCATCATTGCTATATCAGTCGAGCCGAGAGATGCCTACTGCTGCATGACCACCGAAATACGATATGATGGAACGGTATATCGATATAAGCTGGTAAAAAAGTTGGATATTTTAGTTATCTTGATGTTTTGAGTGTGTTTTGGATATTGCTATTGTTATTTTGGGCATTATTTATATACGAGTATTAATGTCGATAAATTTTAATGTGGCCATTAATGCAATATATTTTGACAGTTCATATCGAGTTATCGTTTTATCATATCGTGCTTCGGTGTTCATGCTACGGGGACTGGTATGCAGCAGCCACACAAGAAGGAAGGAGTTATAATATGTCCTTCCCTCAATTCTTTTTGTTGTCGGTGATTTTGATTCTCTTGTAAACTTAACCATTGATTCGATTACTTACCATTGCCCTTACTATTGCCCTTTGAGTGAAATTATGACTTCTTTTAAGGCCCATTTAAAAATTTGCAAATAATTATTCCTTTTTTTAGTAGGTATGCGAAAATAATTACTATTTGCGTGACAAATGGGAAAATACTGTTAAATCAAGAACGATGAAAATGTTGTTAACGAACGATAAAACGGGTTGATTAATAATAAACACACCGAAAGTGACATTTGCTTTTTAATAGAACATAAACCTCTCAATACAATCATTCTCTGTTGCGAATAAGCCAACTATTCCTTCTTAATAATGCCAAAACCGCTTACGCTTATAACTTGCAATCAAGAATTCTGTATCGGAATCAAAAAAAAGGCAAATTATAAGAAGTTTCTTAACACTCCCAGCAACAAAAAAACTTGATAAAAATTGAAAGCGCCCTCCCAGCAACAAAAAGTCTTCTCTGTTCTCGACCAAATATCGTCTTCTTATTCATTGTCTTTTTTGAATTATTTCTGATTTTTTTTTTACTGAATTATCTTTAATACTTCTTTTCTTTAATTACTAGTTTTCTTTATCGTGATAGATAGGTATAGGGCATAACCCCGTCACCGCTCTACGTGTGCAGTTTCCATTTGGTAGCTTAACTTCTACTACTCGAACTTGACCATCTTCTCCCGGAATAACGGTAGAAACCGCCCAAGGTGCCACTTGTAAGACATTATGTTTTGATCCTTATATAACACCATCTGTCCAGGTTCCATATTACAAGTTTTGATTTTCCTCTACATTTTCCACTAGCGAGTCTAACTCATTTTGAATTGTTTCGAATTCCGTTAATATATTCATAATATTATCTATGCGATCTTTTAAATTATATAATTGAGTTTCGGAAATATTCTCGGTATTAGATATTTTATGCAAATACTTATCGAAATTTGTAATTTTCGCTTTCAGACTTCCACGTAAAACTGTTAGCTTTTTTACTTGTATCTCGGCCATATTAAATTCACGTATTTTCAAACTCCTTGTGCTTTTTCTTCGTTCGGGGTCACCATGAAAACGTTTGGCTTGTTTTTCTTGTATAATTTGTAATATATATTAGTAGAATTAAGGGTTTTTGGGAAATTATGTAATGTTTGCTATTATATTACAAATTATACAATGTTAAGAAACTTCTTATAATCTGCCTTTTTGTGTATAAGAACATAACGTCGACTTGAAAAGAAGACTTGTCAATTTCAAGGGGAGTCCGATGCTACATGGGAAACCGGTAGTGGTGAGGGGCCGGTCTAAACCCTCGTCAATTTCAGATACCGCAAAGTCAAATAATACGAATAAGTCTAAGTATGTTACACGGCATACTTAACATACCACGTCCACAGAATATATAATTCAACATACCGTGTTACAAGGTATGCGTTAGATTCCCACCCGAGTCGAATTTTTTTCTTATCGTGATTAATTGGGCAGCGCACTGGGCCAGCGTGGTTTGACTAAGGCCTAATCGCCCTACCATAACTGGTTAGAGTAGGCTCGTGCCCCTCGGTGGGGACGTATATGAGCTGTGATGATAATGATGATAATTAATTCATTCTTTTACTTTTATTTCATTGTTAAATCCCGTGACCGAACGAAAGTCAAATTCCATAATCTGCCATCAACGATTGCTCAACGACAGATTCGCATTGTCGCGTTTGACCCAACGCTGCAGCATGTCTCTATAAGCCCCTTTCCCCACGCTATCTCGTCGACACATTTATTCCCGTATTGTCTCCGGGAGCGACACACAACATTTATTTGCTCTCGAGAACGCAGAGCGAGTGTTTTATGTACCGAGCTGATAATGTTTGATTTGCAAGCATTACTATCTTGTATGTTTGCTTTGTTTTGTTTCACTGAGTCGATGGTGGTTTATCGGCAAAAATAAATATGAAAAATATTACTAAGTCCAACGCTTCACAAGAGTTTTAAATTTCATAGAAGTCTCTACATTCAATAGCTCCAAGCTGGACTCTACGATTGACTGGTAGAGACTTGTTGTAGACACGAAGATTCGACTCACTAAATTTTGGTGTAATATCCGTTTTTTTTTAAACAAACGAGTACTGAGTATGTCTCTCGCACATTTCCAGTATTGACAGTGTGAGATGGGTCATCGTTAGGCGCATAACACATTGCACTGGACACCGCTCCGGTGTGCGGTGCTGCGCTTTTTAATTTTGACTGGAGAATCTTAATTTGTATACAAAAACCGCAGGGTATAACACACTCGCACCGCATCACCGTGCGGTTGTGCGGCGCGCGCGACGGCACCGCACTCCCGGACGGTGATGCGGTGCGGTCTGCGGGGTATGCCACACTGTGCCGCAGTATCGTACGGATTTTTGCGAAGAAAGGACGTGCATACGCTTAATAGATCTCAACATAGATAATGCGGTGATGCGGGGCGTCGTCGTGCACCGCAGCTCCGGACGGTGATACGGAGCAAACCGTACGGTGGCACGGTTCCGTGCCGCCGCAGCCGCATGCTGTTTTCGTCCCTCCGTACACCGCAGCGGTGTCCGGTGCAATGTGTTATGCGCCTTAGAGGCGAGCCAACCGTTTGTTCTTGTTTTGAAATTGTAAAGGCCCGTTCATATTGAATAAAATGGGTTTAATGTTGAATATGTGGACCAATAGAAACGCAGTATAAATATTCTGTATCGGTTTCGTTTGTTAAAATACGGACTATAGTAGGTATTTCAAGGAATTACCAATTTCCATAAAGTATAAGATGACATGTTTGACATGACATGTTTGATGACATGTTTTACTGGAGGGAGACTCTGTACCAGGGTCGTCTGCTTAGCTACCTTCGTCTTACCTATTTCTGTCGCAAAGCAGCAGTGCTTGCATTGCTGTGTTCCGGTTTGAAGGGTAAGATATGGCAGTGAAATTACTGGGTACTGTGACTTTACATCTGGTGTCACAAGTTGGCAACGTACACTGTGGTTCTTGTGGGGGTTGCAGTTTTGCTGCGAATCTCACAGGAGCCACATGTATTATAGGTGACTGTTACCACTTACCATCAGGTGGGCAGTATGCTTGTTTGCCAACTTTCTGCAATAAAAAAAAACATGTTATTTATATGTAATATATTCTCTTTTTAAATAGCAAGTACGACGCACATAGGTAGTTGCAATTACTAAAGAAATGGCATTTACCAGCACGTCAACTGAGTGTCCTGACCTTCGTTCTCTTGGGTTGTAGTTGAAAATCAGCGATTTGCTCATTGCTCTATGAGCAAATATTGAGGCTGAGCTGCCTTTTTGTGTTGCTGCAGCAGACATACATAGCTTGTGACTTTGTATGGCAGACAGGTAAAAAGTAGTTTTTCTTTTTTTTTCTTTTTAAAAAACGTCACCCCAGTCTGGGATTTTCTCCTATGTCGTGGGTGCAGTTACAAACATAGAATATCACATGCACATACGCCCAGACCAGAACAAATTTCTGTAGGTCATACAAAATATTTGTCCCGTACTGGAATCGAGCCCGCGACCCGTTGCGCAGTAGGCGATCACTCTGCGCAGTAGGCGATCACTCTGCGCTACCTCTGCGCTAACCGTGTCGTCTTTGTCTTGTTCTACATTTTTTGTAACGATTAAGTTTATGTAAAATAGTAGTTTTTTTCATTTTGATTCTTTGTAAACATTTTTCTATATATTTGTTATGTGTCTGTGTCTATAGACCAAATAAAGTTCTATCTATCAATAATTTGTCTATTGTCCCGACTACGTGACGGCCGTTGGGACACAATCATTAAGTATTTGGACAACATTATTTTTGCATTTTTTTATCTTTTGATAGCGTTGACTTACAAGTTTGATTTTTTCACGGCTGAAAGAGGTCGTAGATCCGAATATTTTGCTTCAGCTTGATATCTCTACGCGTTCCCGAGAAAAAGGTATTGACGGACAGACAGACAGACGAACGACGCAGTGATACTATAGGTGTTCCGTTTTTTTCCTTTTGAGGAATGGAACCCTAAAAATGAAGCTGACTTGTAGGTTTACTCTCGAATCAATGCCCATCGATCGACATTGAGATTTTCCGTACACTTATTTTGCCATATAAGCGTCGTTGTTCTTCGATGGCGTAGTGCGAAAGGCCAATCCAATCGGGAGGTTGCGATTCGAACCCCGCTACGTACCAATGTGTTTTCAATTTTTTAATTGAAATGTACGTTTATTCGACGCTTTTACGGTGAAGGAAAACATCGTGAAGAAATCTGCACACATTTGTGAAGAAAGAATTTCTTTACAGGTTGTGTGTGAAGTCAATCAACCCGCACTTGGCCAGCGTGGTTGATTAAGGCCTAATCGCCCTAGTTTAGGGTAGGCTCGAGCCCCTCGGTGGGGACGTATATGAGCTGTTGTTGTTGTTGATGATGATGATGATGATGATTTTATATTGCCGCAAAATTGGACCCATGATGCGCGCATTATGCGTGCACTAATTTCAGTACTATGTTTTTTTTTTATTGCTAACGGTGGCAGACGAGCCAGTGGCCCACCTGATGTTAAGTGGTAACCACCGCTCATGGACATCTGCAATGCCAGGGGCACAGTTCTGTCACTGCCTTCCTGGAGAGAAAAGCTCTTCTTAAGCCTCGTTTGAAGAAGGACATATCGTAGCGCTGAGGAAACACCGCAGCTGGGAGTTCGTTCCAGAGCAATAATTATTATGTAATTTTCTCTGGAGATATAGAACAATAACAATTATGCGCTGGTTGTTGCTTCTCAAACGTACAAAAAATCATAATCCCAATGCCATACGTTCGGAATTGGTTCGAGAGTAAGCCTACTGTTCGAATTTGGGGAGCCTTCACGAGAAGAAGAGGCGAAGAACTCGGAACGTCTAACTTTTCATCTCCTCTTTGAAAAACACATACAAAATAAACTTCGCAATGTAAATCGTAATACATCTCCATCATACTTTTTTTTATTGCAGAAAGATGGCAAACAAGCAAACTGATACCACTTACCATCAGGTAAGTGGTATCAGTTTGCAGTGGTAGCAGTTAACAATGTAAAAAAATTCAGTACAATGGATTTTTTTCTCGGGTTCGCTTTTAATTTAGCAGCAATGTAGTCTACCTACTGTATCTGTTTTATCCACTAGGGTGCTATGCTAGTGTAACGTAAGATCAAAGGCGAGGTAACTACAAAACCACATTAAGAGGACTGTGAAGTGCCAATTCACGGCTCGAGTATGCACTTTCAAAAATGCAGTTTGCTGCACATCGCTTATAGTTGAAAGTTCGAGGCAAGTGCCTACATTTCCTAAATCAACAACTTACATACATAAATAAATCATAAATCAACAACTTCTGCTTAAGCCACTTCTCTTATGAAATCAGGCGTAAATCCATATCTGAATCAGATGAACTCATCTCTACTGTACGGAGGTACGAGGTCTCGTATAAACAAAACTCTACATCTCGAAAAAATAATTGAAGATCGGATGGCCGCTTTCCCGCCTATTTTGTTTTTTTTTTCTGTGGCCAGTCCGCTAGTCAGCCATTATTTTTCATTTTCAAAATGTCATTTTTTATTCTTTGATTAATACTTAACTTTGTTATTTCAATTTTACATCGCGCTGTAATAGAGTTGCTGTATAGAAAACATGGTTCAATAGAAATGTGAAAATAGAACTAGTTTCTTTTTTAAAATTTGACAGATGTCAGTTGAAAACAAATTTCCCTTGGGGTGAAAAGCATTACTTTCAACCCGCTCCTCAGGCACCTTCAGACCTATTTTCCGAGTATGAGTAATTAAATACATATCTATTTACTTTGTGGTAGAACAGTGCGTCATTTCCAGCCCACGCAAAAACTCTAACCGAGTCTTCTTTTGTTCATTACTTTCATACTACAGTCCTGTATTCGTCAAATTCATTTTACTGGAAACGAGCCGAGGTATTGTCATTCTTCGACTCCCATTATAACCGGCCATGATGATGGCTTTTACGATTAATTTGCAGCCGCCGCGGTACTTCGCGAATTACTGCTTTTTTACTAGGTACTCACTTTAGGCCACCGCTAAAAAGTTGGCCAAGTTGGCGTCACGTGACCTCATTCCGATGACGGCTCGCCGAATTTTAATATGCACTTAACGCAAGCGCTGTCATTATGTTAATGGAACCGAAATGAAAAATGTATGGGACTGCGCCGTTTCGAATATTGTCGAGGTCGCATTTTCTGCGTTTTAAAGTGACGGGCAATTTGCCATCATAACACACCACCAACATAACCATATAACGCATGGAAATTAAAAGTTTTAAAATAAATAGGTGAAAATGTGATAAGCAGTGATTCTTGATTGAAAATCACTGAAATTTTCTCCCGGAAAATTTTATACATTTTACGATAACGTTTACAAATCATATTCTGTAAAAAAACACATACAAAATAAACTTCGCAATGTAAATCGTAATACATCTCCATCATACTTTTTTTTTATTGCAGAAAGTTGGCAAACAAGCAAACTGATACCACTTACCTGATGGTAAGTGGTATCAGTTACCTATAGTACATGTGGCTCCTGTGGAATCCGCAGCAAAACTGCAACCCCCACAAGAACCACAGTGTACGTTGCCAACTTGTGACTTAGGATGTCAAGTCACGGTACCCAGTAATTTCAGTGCCATATCTTACCCTTCAAACCGGAACACAGCAATGCAAGCACTGCTGCTTTGCGGCAGAAATAGGTAAGACGGAGTTACCCAAGCACACGACCCTGGTACAGAGTCTCCCTCGCGCGGAATCAGCTGTTTGGGTCATCAAACGTCAGCGCACGCGGTGTGAGCGGAACAAAAAAAACCGGCCAAGCGCGAGTCGGACCCGCCCATGAAGGGTACCGTAGGATTTATGACGTATTAAAAAAGTACTTACTAGATCTCGTTCAAACCAATTTTGGTGGAAGTTTGCATGGTAATGTACATCATATATTTTTATTTAGTTTTATCATTCTCTTATTTTAGAAGTTACAGAGAGGGACACACATTTTACAACTTTGGACGTGTCTCTCGCGCAAACTATTCAGTTTAGAAAAAATGATATTAGAAACTTTAATATGATTTTTGAAGACCTATTCATAGATACTCCACACGTATGGGTTTGATGAAAAAAATTTGAGTTTCAGTTCTATGTATAGGGAACCCCCAAAACTTATTGCTTTTTTCTATTTTTGTGTGAAAATCTTAATGCGGTTCACAGAGTACATCTACTTACCAAGTTTCAACAGTGTAATTCTTATAGTTTCGGAGAAAAGTGGCTGTGACATACGGACGGACAGACAGACAGACAGACAGACAGACATGACGAATCTATAAGGGTTCCGATTTTTGCCATTTGGCTACGGAACCCTAATGATGCCGGCGCGCCATACATTGCGTAACATGAATAAAAATTTAAAATGAAAACTCCTTTTTTTCGCTTTAAAAGCTTTTCCGGAAAAAACATCGGTAAACAAATAATAACATTGGTCTGAACTCACTGTTAAAAGAAATGGAACACTTACACCCGGTATAGAGGACTATTAAAAGTTTTTTTTTTTAATTTAGATATAACTAGTTTCTTTTAATCTATTTGTGCAAAACAATAGGAAGTACTGAAGTGTGTAATTGTGTATTGCTCCATGGCTTGCCAACTAATTCACATTATGACAATCCTTTTACGCCACCTTGTATAAATCTTTATAAGCTAAGTATCATAGCTTATCAGGCACTAATCAGGACACAATTTATAATTATTTTACATTTATTCATCGTCAAAGAATTTGCTTACTGTATAATAGCATTTTGTAGTTAGGTAGCCGTTCAATTCACTATACCTAAAGTATAAAGTATATAAGTACAACAAAGATACAGAAACACCTCTAGCAAGTGTGAAAGACTATTAGTACTTCTCGTAAGCGCTATGACAAAGTGCCGACTGTGTAGTTTTGGCGCGGTCGCCCGGCCCCGCTCGGCGTAAACCAAACAAGCTATTTATCCTGGGACTCTAAGCTCCCAAGTCACATGGGCCCAAGTACACAAACGCGGACGCTGAGCCCAACTCAAACACCAGTCTTCACGGTACTTAAGTAGGGAAATGTGATTGGAACCTCTTTGTTGAAGATCCAATAATAGATATTTGAGTGTTTGGAAAAGAAATATTATACCGGGTATAAGTGACGGTGTCCCATTTCTTTTAACAGTGAGTTCAGACCATGATCCTAATTTGAAAATCACTGAAATTTTCTCCCGGAAAATTGTCAAATTTTTTCTATATTTTTTTTCTAAATTTTCTGGTGTAATATAACTTAGTTAACGTTTACAAATCATATTCTGTAAAAAAAAACAATAATTACACAAAAAATAAACTTCGCAGTGTAAATCGCATTACTCGTACATTTCCATCATAAATATAATTTCGAAACATTTTATTATTTTACAATCTCTAATCTAATTATGTAAAGAATCACATCTGATAAAATTTTTCACAAAAAAGCATACGTGCGAATGGCGGATTTTCTCCTTTTTTGAAGTTGCTTAAAAATGTATCAAAATCGCTTAAGATCGAAAGCTCTCTACAAAGAAAGTCGGTTAGGTACAAAACCAATTTTCCTGTTCAGCAAATGATGACCCACGTGTGCCTGATCCGGGTCCTAAGGACAGACCATATTAGAAAAGTTTTTACAGGTTACGAGCCTCAACAGGCTGCTGAAGGTAGTCGCCGTAAAACCTGCGCCTTTGTCTAGCTGCCCTCCGTTTACGACGGGCCGTTTGCTGAATAGAAATTTTACGAGGCCACCTATCTTCCTGCTAACAGCGTCTATGTGGGCACCTTTATCAGCTTTCGCTTTATTTCAACAATGTGTTGGATACTAATAGTATACAATATTTAATAATTGTAATATAATCTCTTTATTTTCCCATAATTTAACTTAGTGTAGTAATTTAATAATATTATTAACAGAAAATAACACAATAAAATATCGGTGGCATTAAAAACACAAACGATTAACCCAAAGCCGCACAAAATCAAACGAGTCTTTATTAAAATATGTTGGATAGAAAGCTCTTTTGAATCGTTGAATGTTTTCACCTAGCAAAAACATCTTAACAAAAAGCTGAAAATCTCAAACCTCATTGAGTGCTTACTTGTATTGTACAATCTCACGTAAATCTTTAATGTAATAAGGAAGGCATTTCAAATCCAATAAAAAGTAGGGGACCCAATACTGAGCCCTGCGGCACCTCGTCGTATATAAGTCAGCAGACTGTCAAATTCTAAAAATCTTTATTAAACATCGACTTTGTAGGTACTTATTGGCGTCAATGTGATTTTTTGACAGAAGTAGTTCTTATTAAAAAAAGTCCCGCTCATTCGAGCTGTTCCTCAGCGTAACGATAAGTGTTAAACTTGGCCGATATCAATTGAACGTGTAGCGATTGGGCTACATTTAGGAATATTTACGCGATGCAATACTGCGCCGCCTGTTAACGGCCATTACCGCCAGAGCTGGGCCCAGCGGACTTAAAAAGGCCGCATCGCAGAATCATTATACGAATCATATTATGAATTGAGTGTAACTCATGATAAGCAAATTCTATTTGATAGCTTTGTATGAATATTCGTAAATTGGTCCCAATTGACACTTTAGCAACGCCTAATTTGTGGACTATTTTACGAATAATCATACAAAGCTGTCAAATAGAATAATTTTTTATGATGAATTATACTCCATTCATAATATGAATCATAATATGATTCGTATTATGATTCTGCGATGCGGCCTTTTTAAGTCCGCAGTGCTGCAATTTAATAAATATTAATAAGTCAGTCTTATTACCACACCGGGAGAGCCTCTACGAGACGAGTTTTAAGGCTCGGGGCCTTATAAACCTAGATATAGGGGGAATTCTAATATTCAACGCAGGCACATAGCTTCCAACTATAATTACAAGAAAACTACTTAACTTACGGAAATTAGGAGGATTCTTGTGAAGAAGTCACCTGATGTTTAGCGATAACCGTAGTCTATGGACGTTAGCCACCAGAGTTACTTTTAAGCTGTCGGCTCAAGACTCTCGCCAGCAGCAAAAATATGTTAGCATTGCCCCTAAATGAACGCTGCTGACCTGAGTGAGGTCAGCAGCGTTTATTTGGTTTATTCAGAAACAGATCATGGCGTTATTTGACTACGGCTGCGGTGAAGTGGATTTAACAGTCGGACAGGTTAGATTAGAGCGATAATAGTTATTTGTTATACATGAGTGCAAAATTGCTTTTTAACCGCGTGCTCAACTTTGATGACCGAGCATCAAAAATTAGAATCCTGAACGTTAGCGAGGGAATCAAAAGAGCACAAGGTGAAAAATCTTTGCACTCGAGTGCAACACTTTATCTAACTTTTCATCCCCCCTCAGCGAGGAAATGAAACAAAGCAAATTAAAAACAAAAGTACACCAAGAGGTTCAGAGTCTGAGTTTTTAACAAATGTTAAAAAAGTTGTATGATAAAATCGGTACCATGGAGAGTACGAGGGCGGGTCAAAAAGTTCGCGGAATGAGGGGCATGGAGGGGGGAAAGGTGACTTTTTACTACCTGCACTAGTTGTGACACTCATTAAGAGTATAAATACTAAGTTTAAAAAAAATAGGTCATAATTACCTGAGCTACACATCAATCAACAAGTCAATCCGGAAGAAAATTTGCAACATGGAGAAAATTGAGTTTCGCGCAGTCATCAAGTTCCTTACCAAACAAGGAAAACCTCCCCAGACTATTTTGGAAGAGATGTCTTCTGTTTACGGGGACTCTTGCCCTAGTAAAACCATGGTTCACAAGTGGCACAACCTGTTTAAGCAAGGCAGGGATTCGATTGAAGATGATCCGAGGCCAGGGCGGCCTGTCGAGGCAACCACGGCAGAAAACATCGAAAAATTTGAAAAAATCATATTGGAAGATGCCCGTTTAAAGAAGAAACAGCTTGCAGAAATGATTGGAGTATCAGCTACAACCATTTTGAACATCCTACACGACCATCTTGGCATGTCAAAGGTGTGTGCAAGATGGGTGCCGAGAATGCTACGCCGCACCACAAGCAGCGGCGAGTTGAGTGTTGTCGCGAGTTTTTAGCGCTCTGTGGTGAACAAAAGGATGAAGTTTTGAACCGAATTGTGACTGCAGATGAAACTTGGGTTCATCATTATGAGCCTGAGTCCAAACAAGACTCCATGCAGTGGCACAAAAAGGGTACACCACCTCCGAAGAAATTCAAAGTGTCTCCGTCGGCTGGAAAACTCATTGATGGCGCCTAAAGTCGACGCCACCAAGTCGGCGATTCGCCGATTAATATGCTCATTTCAAAACCGAATACAAGCTCCTAGAAAATTGGTATCTCTTACCTCTAATCCGGTCCGGTCTCCGTATGTAGCCGGTGGACTTCCTGAGCTATAGCTCGAAGGAAGTCGCGGCTCCTGAAGGGCTGCTGTCAATCCACCGAACCACGACCGGAACATTTGGGCCTATTAGGCCACCACGACTCATATGATTAACGGATCGATCACTCGCGATATTCGCGACGATAAAACTTTTGGCAAACACTCACAAGCGGACTTTCGCAACCCCAATATTAGGTGCGCCGCGCAAAATACAATGAATTATAGATTTTCTCGAAAACGCGCCGCGTGGTAACCTATTTCAATGTCATTACAAATTCGACTCGACTGACATGTCACATGCGGCCGTCCGCCACAGGCCCTCACATGCACAAACTATATGCAGTGTTGCCACTCGCTCTTCCTTGAGCGTAAACACTCATGGCTACTGTTTTCTGGGATTCAGAGGGAATCCTCCTTATTGATTATAAAGAAAAGGGTGTCTCTATCACTGGAGAGTACTACGCTGCACTATTAGAACGTCTGCGAGATGCTGTGAGAGAAAAAAGAACGGGGAAAATTGACTAAAGGTGTGCTCCTTTTGCACGACAATGCACCCGTGCACAAGGCGCAAGTTGCGATGGCTGCTGTTCAAACAGTGGGCTTCGAAATCTTGGAACATCCTCCCTATAGCCCAGATTTAGCCCCAAGTGATTATTATTTGTTCCCAAAAATGATAAAAGAGCTTCGAGGGAAGAAATTTTCCAGCGATGAAGAAGTGAAGAGCGCAATTTCGGCCTATTTTGACGACAAAGAGAAATCATTTTTTTTTCGAAGGTATTAATAAATTAATTGATAGGTCTAATAAATGTATTAGAGTTAAGGGGGAATACATTGAGAAGGAAAAATAATTTTGTGTTTTATTTCTTACTTTTACCCTCCATTCCGCGAACTTTTTGACCCACCCTCGTAAATAGGTTTAATGATGTTTTGAAATCACATACCGAGTGCACGCGATGTTCTAAACTCAAATTTACTTTAACCTCAAGCGGATAAAAACGGCTTTGGCGGTCAGATATCGAATAGCAAAAATACTCTTTCCGAGATGGGGGGATGAAATAGTACATTACTGCAGGGGCCGGGAAGTCAGGGATTGAGGGACGAGTAATGCTACAATAATTACGAGTCCGGCAATCCCTTTTCCCGCCGAGGTATGTATAGTGCTTTTCTCAATAAATGCGAGGAAATAATTAAAGACGTAATACTGGAATTAATTATGAAATTCAGTTTAATAATATTACCATATACATAAAAACCTGTCATATTAAAATATTGTTTAATGTTGTATATTTATTCAAATATTTATAATTGCCGTGATCTTCGTATAATTTCGCTTTATGATCTGTAAATAAGACAATAGTAAGTAGGTACCTAATAATAATAAGCTTCCTCTTTCTTGTTCAACGATTGCGTGCCCAACGGATTCATAATGATCTTATTTTTTGTGAACCACCATTTTACACATTATGGTATGCATAAAAGATTTTGAATTGAATTGAATTGGAAACAAATGAGTATAATATGAATAAAAAAACAAATCAAGCAATTAATTAATAAAATATAGTAGCCTAGCATTTAGTAATGATTTTTAATTTTCAATTAGTGCAAAGGAAACAAAGCCCATACAGCCCAATCATATTTTACGCAAAAAATGTAATACTAATGCAGATTATGACTTTTTTCTCTCGCAACGAAAATTAAGCACATTTTCGTGTGATGTCATACCAACATTTTAATAAAATTGTTGTCATATTCATAATACTTACAATGTGTCTCATAATAAATCCCCATAAAAATTATAATATTCATTTAACCAAAAAGAATGTGTCAACTTTAATAACTTGTCATATCAATCGAATTTAATTGTCAAATTTTTGAAAATTCAGTTTTAGAACAGTTTTAGGTTGGCGCTTTTGATAGTTTAAATAAAATTAAATATCATAATTTTTATGGGGAGACATGAGACACGTTGTATATGCTCGAAGAGTGCATTTTTTGTATTGTGGTAGCAACTGGCTGTATGACAAGTTACATAATTCAAGTTATAGATAAATTAAAAAACATTGTAGCAGCGGCCAATAATGAATTTTGATACTTACTTTCCTGGCCTAGGCCGGTAAAGTAATGCATGAGCCAAGAATTACAAACTTTGTGTCTTCATTTTACTACAATAAACATTTCCGAGCATGTTTGAGAAAATGATGTTTTCTACTCTCTTTCGACATAAGTACCTAAGTACAGCTCTAGTTTGAGCCGCCACGCCGTAGGGCTGTCTCAAACTTCTCGCTACTAATGTTTTATATAAATTAAGCTGTAATCGACGTCAGCTCTGATTTATCTGGTTGCGGCTACTCCGATGGTTATTGTTACACTTCTGGTTTTTAATATTTGAAAACTATTTTTCTGAAACTAGGGCCGCACTTTTTAATCTATTGCACTTCTGTTTTATTCACCAACTATCCTTTGATTGCGATCGACCTTTGCGACTGACTGCTAGCGAATGTATATGTTACGGGTAAAGCTAGAAGATGGAGTAAACCTAGGTTTACCCGGGTTGACTTAGTACTACCCAAGCTTCTTGGGTAAAGTCCGAATAATAAGTAAAATAAATTTTCATTCGGGGTTTACCCATACTCACCTAGGTCTACCCAACTCTGGCTGGGTAATGTTAGGTGTTGCGTAATTTTCGAGCCCGTGGCGCAAATCGCGGGGGCCCGCGTTCCCCCGCGCCGCTTGCACTTGCCCGTGTTTCTCCGCCGCAAACTTTTAATATGTTTGTGCTATTAAATATATTACGTTTCAGCCCGCTACTAGTTTTTGCTTGTAAAGCTATTAAGTTTATGCTCTTCAATCGATTACGTTCGCCTTTATATGTTTTTAAAATAATAAAAGTTTGACATGGCCTTGGATTTTCATTTCGTTAATTAATTTGACAAATTTTTAACATTACCCAGCCTGAGTTGGCTAGACCTAGGTGAGTATGGGTAAACCCCGGATTAAAATTTATTTTACTTATTATTCGGACTTTACCCAAGAAGCTTGGGTAGTACTAAGTCAACCCGGGTAAACCTAGGTTTACTCCATCTTCTAGCATTACCCGTAACATATATATGGCTAACGTACGAGTACATTACCCTATCTGGTTCCCGATTTATAAACAATTTTACCTCCCGATTCGCGAAATATAATTAAGCCATCAAATATTAAATTTAAGTTTAAGTCTCACATTTTCCAGAACAAGAAAATATGTTACTACAAATTCCATCAAATCAATTAACCTACCTACCTGTCGAATGTTTTATTGTTTGTTTCTTGTTTTTTAACTCGCGTTTTTGTGTTTAACCGTAACTATGTAGACTGTTGTAGCATTAACTGCAAACTTTAGTGGTCTTTTAATGCTATATTACACATCAATTAATTTGTATTGTAATTTGGTAAACTAATTTAAAAAAGTACAGCCCTGGCTTGACCTGCCGTAGGGCTGTCCCAAACTTCTCGCTTAAACGTGTTACATAAATTACGCTATAATCGTCGCCAGCTCCACAGATGGCCGTTTTTCCAAAATTCCCTTTGTCCGTTTAACTTAGCGAGATGCTCGGATGCACAAAGCGAATATAAAGTAAATTCGGAAGAGCCAAAGGTGCGATTTGCATGTTTTGTTCGCTTGTCTGGACATCCGGGTCAACTATAGGGGTGTGAGATCAAAAGCAAGGTAATCGTTAAACGTCGTCTGGATAGGTAGTGTTGTTGTCAAAGATGTGTGGAATTAGGAAAAGATAAAGCTCTTACAATTTCACATGCCAAATAAAATGATACGGAGATAAAATTTAAATCAACTAAACACGGTGAGCTGAAAACATTAAGTTGTAAATACAGAATTTGGAAATAACACCGCTTTCTAAAAAAGGCCTGAAATCTAAATCCTTTTGAATTACATCTACTTATTGTTTATACTGAGTGTCGGTGGCGCTGTGGAGGGAAAAATATGAAAATTGAAAAATGACGAATAAATCAAAAAATTTTTTTATTATTTTTTTCTTTATTGATTTATTCATTATATTTCAATTTATTTAGCATTTTTAAAGAAAATGCAAATTCGCATATAAAAAAATTTAAATTGTAAATATGTACTAAGTTAGGAATTAACCTTTTTTTTTTTTTTACGAGGGGAATGCGTTTGCGCACCGTCCAAGCCCCCGCAGGGGCAAGGGTGTGTGGGACTCCGCAGAGAGCGACTACCCACTAAACCCCTCGATATGCCCTCTTTGGCGCCTAGCGCAGCCACGTCCAAAGGACGCGCCGCTGCCGAACGAGGTCGTGGGAACCCTTACAGACCGACCATAACCCCGTCCGCGGCACCTGCCCACCAATGGCGGGCCCCTCACGTCCAAGATGGAGATGGAGAGGAGTTCCCGGGGCATACTCCGGGTGGTAATTTTTTACTGTGGTTTTCTTCCACGCGGCCCGACGCTCAGTGCGCCAGGCCTCCGGCCCCGCTCAGTGCGGGGTAACGGGCTTGCCCGACGGCAGACCCTACTGGATCCACCGCCGCGCACACGAGCCGAAGCTCAGCGGCGCCAAAGCGCCGACCCACCGCAAAAAGCGGCCACGGTGGCCACACGAGGTGGCCCGCCGAGTAGCACTCGGCCATCCTACGCCCCCCTCATGGGGGCCGCACAAGTGTGCCGAAGCCACACGTTGATCGGGTCAGCCTCAGTCCTTGGAACAACGACACGCCGGAGCTCTACGAGTCTCCGAGCCTCGGAACAACGACATGCCGAAGCTCAACAAGGACCCGCACCAACCCGATCAAAGGGGCAACGGCACAAGGCGCAACGCGCCATGACCCGCGAGCGAGTCCCCAGGCGACACACAACCCCATCTTCAAAAAGAAGGGGAGGTAACGCCCCACATGGCCACGTGAAGTGGCCCGCCGGGTTAAACCCGGCGGGCCACTACTACTACAACACCAACACCACTACTACAACACCACGCCCCCTCCACGGGGCAGCTGTCAGACTCTTAGCCCGCGGCAGAAAATCTGCCGGGTTGCCCAGGGTGCACCACGAGGAGGTGTTCTGACATCGCACCCCAGGTTAGGAATTAACCTTTTTTTTTTTTTTTGGGAGGGGGGAAAATGCATTTACGCATTCCTCGCGCTCGAGCCAAACCACGAGGATATGTGGGACTCCCCAGACCGTACACGGCCCGGGCCTACCCACTAAAAACCCCCCCAGCAGCTCCTCCGTCCGTCACAAGACAAGGGGAAGGGGACAACAGCCAGGCCTTATTCCCGCTGACCCCCTGCCTGTGACATGTCCGTAGCCGGACTCTCCTCCTGGCTCTGCTACTTTGTGGAGCGGTTCTGCGCCGCTCTACACCCCGGGACTGGTTTTTTATTGTGGTTGTCTTCCACGCGGCCCGACGCTCAGTGTGCCGGGCCCCCGGTCCGCTTTGTGCGGGTAACGGGTTGCCCGACGGCAGATCCTACTGGATCCACCGCCGCGCGGGTGAACCGAAGCTCACGGAAACCCCCGGCAGGCGCGAAGCGCCGTGGCGAGAAGTCGCCTCCACTCTGCTACCTTCAAGGTAGCCGCCCAAATCAGGCTTCCGGCGAAAGCCACACCTCTTCTTAAAATAAGAAGAGGGGACTTCGCCCTTCCCCGCATGAAGCGGGTGGCCACACGAAGTGGCCCGCCGGGTTAAACCTGGCCATCCCACACCCCCCCTCTGTGGAGGGTCCTCTCGTCAGACTATTCGCCCGCGGCAGAGAATCTGCCGGGTTGCCCAAGGTGCACCACAAGGAGGTTGTCTGACATCGCACCCCAGGTTAGGAATTAACCTAAGATTATTGACGTCAATGCCTAAGATACCTAAGATAAGTTTCTACGGAATCGTCGGTGGGCGAGTCAAAGTCGTAATTGACCGTTTTTTTTTTCAAATATTTTTTTAATTTATTTGTAGTTAACATTTTCGATTTTTATTTATTGTTTCATTATGCCTTGCCTGAAACACAGGTTAACCCTAGTTCAGGCTCACGTTATATTGTACCTTTTACCAATTTTGTTTGAATTTGATGTTTTATTATGTTATAAGTTATTGAAATAAAAGAATTTGAATTTGAATTGAATTGAATTATATTCGATTACAAATTCTCATAGCTCAGTGTAAGGTGACAATTTTATATTTATACTAGCTGTGCCCGCGAACTACGTTTCGCCATAATAATTGTAAAAAAATCTGGAGAGGGCCACTCTTATCCCCTAGGGGCGTATGCCTAGGGGCATAAAAATAACCTACCAACAAAAAAACTCATGAAAATCCGTCAAGCAGTTGCGAAGGAGTTCCATATCACAGACACAAGATTTTTTACAATTTTTATTTACTTTCACCTGTCCCGGCGGGTTATTGTCTAAGAAAAATCTATCACGATCGCCTTTTAGTTTCACAGCCATTGTTCCATTAACACAGAACTCTGCGCCGACTTACTTTTTTAAAGGAGTGATGGATGGATTGCTATTATCATGCATTGCAATTGGAAGCGATCGCGATTGATTTTTTTCTTAGACAATAACCCCCCGGTGTCTGTAATGAAATCTTGCAAGTTAAATTTGACCCACTTCCCGGTTTCCGATTGAGCTGAAAACTCCGCAATAAAACGACACAACCCCATCGAGTTTGAGCTCGTTTGACTCGTATTGACGAGTATTAAAAGCTTGTATTTAAAAAAGTTTTTTTTTATTATAATAGGTATATTAGAATAGGCTAGATGACAATTTTTTTTGCTTTAATAGAAGCTCATTCATATACTAAACAGAAAGAAAAAATAAAAACAACCAAGATATAAGGTAGGTATTTAAGATTTTTCTCCATCTCTTTCTAGCAAAACGGCAATTTACAAGGAGTTTATATGGCCGTACTCAACAATGACGTCACTGTTGATGTCGGATCTCCCTGTCTAATCGCCTTCAAATTAACAACTTAAAATGCTTGTATCTAATGTATTTCTAAGCCGATTTTAATTCTAATTTCACAGGACTGCATCATTTTCCACGGTATTTTAATATTTAATGACGATACGTAAAAATTTGAATTCAGTCATCGTCCCAATTACTCAAAATAAAGATACCTTTTTATCTGCCTATCAGCAACACTTGAATATCTTTGCGTTAGAGCCTTAAAACGTTTTCGAAGCAACAATTTGAAATATGAAAATCTTTGATGCTCACTGCTGAAATCGTAAACGAAAGAGTCTGCAGTACACTCACAAACAGGCGAAGCTTGGCATCCACAACACATAAAATTTTATTTGTTGTGTATATACTCGTGTTGTGCAGTTCGCATCAACTCTCTATCGGAAAATAAAACCTCAGGATTGTATGCTATTTTTCTTAACATGTCGAATGTTAAGAAATAACCGATGTCTAAATACGTTGGATATGCATTTTGATAGAATTTTTAAAATAAATAAAGCAAACATCAAGCATTGCATTTTGCAAAAAGTTATTGTTCTTCTTTCTTTCAAAAAATAAATCGGTGAAGCGATTCCGTAACTCATCGGTAATCGGCCATCGTGTAAATTTGATAATTCTGTTTGATTAAAACTGATTTTTAATACATCTCACATTTTGTAACATCGTCGTCCGAGCGGAATTGGCATATTTCTCAGATGAATCAACCAATCCAGCCAATGAACTTAATTCCGCTTTTAGGGTTCTGTACCTGAAAAGGAAAAATGGAACTCTTATATAAGATCACAACGTTGTACGTCTGTCAAGAACCTTTTTCACGGCAATGCGTAGAGATATCAACCTGAAATTTATATCAAATATTCGGGTCTCCGGCCTCTTTCAGCTGTGAAGAAATAAAACTTGTAAGTCAACGCGATGAAAAGATATCACCGTTTATTTCGCATTTTTTCGCAAATTTTGCGATTTCCCAAAGGAATCAAAACCTATAGGGTACTTCCCGTTGACCTAGAGTCATGAAATTTGGAAAAAGCAAGGTCTTATTTATATAAATTATATATTTATTTATCGTATGGCTTATTTATAATGCACTGGTACAAATTCTATATGTTAAGGCATCCTAGGTATGCTGCAGCGTCGTCGGTAAGGTCCTGTAGGTCGCTAAGTGGCTCGTTGTATTTAGTTAGAGGGCATTTTATCACAATATGGCGTATGGTCTGATTTGGTTCAAAGATATAAAAAAAGGAGAAGTTCCTATCTATAGACGCACTGATTGGACAGTTGTTTTAATTCAAAATGCGGACACACTACGAAGGGATTTAAAAAAAAATGTAACCCTGAAGGCATGTAAGTTGCAAGTTTGTATGGATTTTTTCAAATTAGCAACGATTTTGATAAAACTTGAGATTCATGCTCTTAAAAACTTTTCATTGAACATTGTGTGTCATGGTTTATTGGAATTCACTCCTTAGGGTGCAAAATAGGGGTTGAAAGTTTCTATGGAAAATATTTAAAATCTGCTCCAATTTCTATGAAATTTATAATTCGAGCTCCTAAATATACCTACTTAAATAAAAGTCTTTTATGTAATATAAAATTAATACAAAATTATTTTACGTGAAAACAATAAGAAAGCGGGCGAAGCCGGGAGCGGAAAGCTAGTAGCACATATTAAGGAAAAAAATTGAAAACCGGAAGTATTTACATACATAGATGGGGAGTTATATGTATAAGTTTGTGCAGAACCCGCGGTGAGCGAGTCCAACTCGCACTTACCGGTTTTCTTCAGTTTAGTCACCCACTTTAGGGGCCGGTCTAAAACTCGTGAGGTTTTCACTCGGTAAAAAGGTAACGGATAGATATATCGCGAGAAAGAGAAGTTTAGTTGGGTTTGAAACTCTATCGAATGATTTTCGCAATCCAGTTGTTTTCAAACGGGTTCTGTCAGTTGGAAATGAACAGAAGAGTTCTTGTGTTTTGCAACGCGAACTTGCTTTATTTCACATGCACAAAACTTTACTTATTCGTATCATTTGCAAACTTTAACATCGACTTAAAAACGAAATGCTAGCCACAGATCACAAAACGATCAACTGTCAATGTCAGGTAAAATTTAGCGCTGACTGGGGGCCGTGAGAGAGTCACTCCTGTCAGGCGAAAATTACTTTGTTTTGTTTGTTTTGTTTTATTCGGAACACAAACAGTTACATTTACACACACAAGTATTACATATAACAGCACATAAACCAGTAAAGTGTTCACATATAGTTAAAAATTACGGACTAAGCAATCAAACAAATAATTTATTAAAAATAATAATCCCAAATATAGAAAAAAAAACTATCAAATTCAATGTCAGTAAAATAATTCAAATATAATCTAAAAAAAAATTAAAATCAGAAAAAAATAATAATTTCAAAGTCATTTAGAAAACTTATATTAGGTAAGCTCACTTAGCATAAATGGGTAAGGCAGAATATTAATTAAATTTTAGACTTCAGTCGTACAAGATATTTAAATTTATTTATGTTCAGACTGAAGTCCAAAATATCAATATTTGTAAAAAGCTTATTGAAAGATAGACATGCACGATATAAAAATATATTTCTAGCATATTTGGTTTTGGTGGTTGGAACAATAAATACATCTCGACATCGAGCATTGACACGGGGACATCGTACAGTAATTTCCCTTACCAAGTCAGGCGAGTCAATCAGATTATGAATTAATTTAAAAAGGAAAACTTGGTCCCTTATTTTTCGACGGGCTAGGATAACATATCTTGAGGCAATGATTGATGAGATCTATTACAATGATACTTTAAGTATTTTAGGAATTTGTTATTAATTGATTCAATGTCATTGATATAAATGTGATATTGTGGGTTCCATATGACAGATCCATACTCTAGAATAGATCGAACAAAAGAGTTATATAGTAAAACTAGGGTTGAACCATTCCTAAACTCCCTGCCCATCCTAAGTACAAAGCCCAGCATCCGATACGCTTTATTGACAATAGAGTTTATATGCGAATTAAAGCTCAATTTGCTATCGACAATAATGCCTAAGTCTCTGACTTCATTCACACGAGATAAGATAGTACTATTGAGTTGATAATTGTGACAGTAAGGTTGCCTCCCTCTTGTGAATGTCATCACCTGACATTTTTTTATATTTAAAAATAGATGGTTATGCTCACAGTACTTACAAAGAGAATCCAGATCGTCTTGGAGTTTTAAGGTATCTGACTGCGATCTTATTTCTCTAAAGACTTTCATGTCATCTGCGTAAAGTAAAATATTACTATGTCGAATACATTGGGTTATGTCATTAATAAATAAATTAAACAATAATGGTCCCAAATGGGAGCCTTGAGGTACGCCCGATGTAACAGGAACAAAACTGGAACAGAAACCTTTTATAGTGACGGCTTGACTACGTTCCCTAAGATATGACGTCACCCACCGCAATAAGTCACCATGGATGCCAATTTGCTCAAGTTTACGTATGAGTATTAAATGAGAGATTTTGTCGAAACACTTTGCATAGTCTGTATAGACAACATCGACTTGATGGCCATGTCCCCCGCTACACTATGAGTAAATTCACAGAGATTTATCTCCGTGCCTCTTTTTCCTCTAAAACCGTGTTGTTGATCTATCATTTTTGGCGATAGGCAAGGGTACAAGATATCGAATAAGATTTTTTCGAACATCTTAGCAATTGTGCAGAGCTTTGAGATGGGACGGTAATTTTGCACTAAGTGTTTATCACCAGATTTGTAAATTGGGACCATTGTTTCCATAGACGTGGCATCACACCCTGCCCCAGAGATAAGTTAAATAAATACGTGAGAGGTTTGACCAAACTCGTTCTACAGTATTTCAAAAATATAGGGGGAATACCATCTGGTCCGTAGCCCTTGTTTTCATCCAACGCCCCAAGATACTTTAAAACTGTATCACTACTTAAAGAACCTATACAACCAACAGATGTATCATGCCGATCTCGAACAGTTCCCAACACAAGACCTTGCACAGGAGGGTTTTGGTTGATTGGTTCGAAAACTGATTGAAAGTATTCATTAAAAAGACTACACACGTGCTCACCATTAGTGGATGCCACAGAGTTCAAATAAACAGTGTCGGGAAAAGCAGTAGTTGATTTTTTGGATTTAACAAATGACCAAAAATAATTACTATTATTGCGTAACTTGATTTCCGTACTATATAAATATGAATTGTAACATTCAGATTGAAGTCGTTTCTGACGACTGCGTAATAGTGAAAAGGTATTGTAGTCACAGATTCGACCATACAATTTCCATTTTTTGTGAAATTTAAGTTTCTCTCTAGTTACTTTGATCAAAGCTTTAGAATACCACGGAGGATAACCAGAGTCACACTTTGCAGTCCTCTCAGGGACATACTCAGCTATAACACTATTAAGCTTACTGTAAAATATGGAAAGGGCTACTTCTATATCATCACATTCACCAAGGTCACTCCAGTCCATTTCCCATAGCGCAGCGTTAATAATACCGTAGTCCGCAGTACGAAATGACCGGACCGACCGCGGCGCATCATGAAGCTGATTATCACGCGAACAATGACCAACAATTTCAAGGGCAGGATGATGTAGATCCTCAGGAACCAACGGCTCAGAACAGTGTGTGACTCTACACTGAATGTTTGCCATAATAAGATCCAAACATCTAGAGTTGCAATTCAAGACCCTGTTGAACTGTTCAAGGTTTGTAACGGCGAGAAAACTATCTAAGGCCTGAACAACACTACCTGCAGTTCCATCACTATTCAGAGAAATTGATGTATCATCAAAGGTCCAATTAGCATTGCTAATATTAAAATCACCGACTATTAAAAACTTAGATTTCGAGTCATTAATAATGCTGTTGGTAACACTCTCAAAGTATTCGCAAAGAGAATCATATTGCAGCCGGCCATGAGGAAAATAGCAACAGTGTATTCGAGTGCAGCCCGCGTCAGGCGCTGAGGTGCAAACAGACACTTCGATCACGTCAGCAGCAGCGCCAGGAAGCTGAAATTTAATACACGAACGAACAGAAAAAGCACGGTGTACAGCAATAAGGACACCTCCACCCAGTTTGGCACCCGTAGTCATGTAGTCACGGTCAGCTCTATAAACCGAATATCTCTTATCAAATAATTCACCATCAAAAATACCATCAAGTAGCCATGTTTCACTTAAGCAAATTATATCATAATTGGTTTGTAATAAGTTATGAAAAAATACATTTGTTTTAGTTCGCAACCCACGAACATTTTGATAATAAATTGATAATTCATTTCCATTATTAGTATTCATCAATAATCACAACAACTACCACATAATGCATTAACAAACTAAATTTAATTTTAAATACTAAAAACATTATAACAGTAAATTTATTTATTAATACAGCTATCATATTCAAAAGTAATGTCAAAATTATATTCAATGGTAATGTCAAAATTATACGTTTAATTAGATACATTTTAAGCCCAACCACCATTACCAATTACTCCTCTGCCATAGTAAAAAAAAATACTATAATAACAATAGCAATAATAGCAGTAGGATTAAGCATAAAACAAAACCTGACAGCCATTTGCATTTTATAAAGCTTGGTACAAGAAGCGACCATCCACCCGATTAACATTCTTAAATACTGTACATGTACTATACAAACAACATTATTCGTACTAAGTATATATACTTGCAATGAAAATGAATAAGTTATAAAGATAATAAAGATTAAATTCAATACCACGAAACATAAAATAACGGCCCTAAAATTGTAGATAGTATTAATCAGCAATATATAACAACAGATCAGCAAAAAATAAAAATTACGCCCTTCAAAGCCCATTAAAAATTTTACACTTACTTGAGCTTGTTTAAATCATCAGCGTGCGTTATATGAATTACAGGAGATGATTCAGAATGACGCGCCATTATGACACAATTCTTAACCCACACATAGGCATATTTTTTTTCTTTACATATGGACTTAACACGCATTAATAATGCTTTATTATTGCTTGTTAGATGGTCGTTAAAATAAATTCTGTTAGAAGCTCCAGAAAAACCAATATCTGACGCGATCAAACTCAACTTCTTTACCCGAGCCAGAAAGTCATCCTTCTTATAACGTGACAAGAAACGAACGACAATAGGCTTTATTTTTTTGTCAGTACTATTCTTTTGAGTTACTCTTGTAATAAAATCAATATCATTACTAATATTCACCTCAACTCCAGATCGCTGTACCATGGAACTAATTATGTCCAAAAGGTTTTCTCCTTTTCTCTCTGGAACACCGTATATCTCGATGTTAGACCGTCTACTCCACTGCGCCTGTTTATTGCTCTCCGTCTCGAGAACTTTAATAGATTCATTGATATCATTCAGACTTGATGGTAAATTAAGGAGTGGTCTAACCTCTGTGTTAATTTTATCGATTGTGTTTAATACATCTTGATGTTGAGAGTTAACAAAATTTATTGCCTCACGGAGATCAGCAACATCCTCCCGAATTAATTTCAACTGCTCACTAAAAGTATCTGTCAAAGATCTCAACAGCTCCAGTCTCATTTTTTCAACTTCGCTTGCTACTATTGACCGAATGACTTCGGCAGACGTGGTAAGGTACTCATGTTGAGGCGAAGGTGGTGATGAATTGTGGGTACTACTACCACCTCTTTTCGTATTAATATTAGTCTGCTTAGTCTGCCCTCCGCCGGTGTTACATCGCACAGGTGTGTTATCGTTATTATCTCGCTTTGGCCCATTAGCTGAACACCCGGGACAAATCCATTTTTTTCTAAGCTCGGACGTCACATTATTTCGAGACTCGGAAGGAAATAAACATTGTAGATGGTATTTCAACTTGCATTTGACACAGACCAACGATCCATTATTTCCCTCCTCAGGTGACGTACAACATGCAAATTTCATTGTATTAAATTAAAATCAGAAATATCGAAGAAAAAGATTGAAAAAAAGTTGTGCACGTTCGTGGTATCGAACTCCCGACCTCTTGACTTGACACTGTCGTGTTCCACTCGTTGCACTTCTCGCCACGGACCAGTTACTTTACTTGATGAAACTAGCTAACATGTGGTGCACTTTTTTTTTTACTCTTAAAGTATTGTAGGGTAATATTGGTAGCACAAAGCAATTGGAGATTCCCGGCCGTTGAATAACACACTGAACACATCAAATCATTCCTCGGAAAAGCAATAATCACAACAATAAATCAGTAACCACTAAACACTGAGGATTCTAAAGATAACTATTATAAATTGAAGACCACACGAAACGATTGAAATGATATTTGGAAATTTTAAATAGCGACGACAAAATTACGTGACTGCTCAGAACCGCTGTTGTGCGGGTAATGTACTTTGCGTTTACTTACAGAAAAACTAGCAGAGTAAGACTCGGTTTTATTCGGGTTGTTCTCGAACGCTATCGGGTGAAATTCACTCTACACCGAGTGAGAACTCGCTCACGAACGAACCCTTGATAACAATTGCCGATCAATCGCTGAATTACAAAATGGCTACCTGTGATGTGCAATAAGTGCGGGTATATTTGATGTAAAAAAAAATCACTTTTATTTTCCATTTCAATATTTTTGAATCTAGATGTGAATTTCTTATACAAAAATCCTCTCTTCGGACTGGAATGGACTTCCTAAAATACTACAACTTTCCATCTTTCCAATTACACACTGTTACCCCCATTTTCAACCTCAAAGTGAATTACAAGAGAGGGGGACGAAGAGTATCTAGGTATATACTTACTAATATTATAAAGCTGAAGAGTTTTGTGTTCGATAGTCCATTTATCGAGGAAGGCTATAGGCTATATAATATCACGCTACGACTAATAGGAGCTGAGCATCATTGAAAAACATTGCAAGAAAGGAAAACATTTTTTTTTCAGAACTGTCGTTGCGTGCGCTTCGTAAACAGTTAAAGTAACGCAAAAATCATATAATATACCGCAATCGATATGTCAATATTTTTAGATTGACGCACTATAACCTTTTTTTCCGACATCCACGAGAATGGAGTCGCGGGCACAGTTAGTTTATTTATAAGACAAAAAAGAATTTAAACAAAATTTTCTACATTTTGTGTTCATTTATTAACGAAATACAACTATTCACTATTTCAGCAATAGCTTTCATACTGGATCAGTATCTTTACATGGGTCGTCTATAGTTCTGTACATTTTCTCCGAGTTAAATCTATTTAAAATCCTTGAACTCGCTTTACATTTAACTTATTAACTTGAACTAACTTCGATTCGAAGCCGGCTTCGAAGTATCGTATAGTCGTACGCAACATTGTTCTTTTCTTTGTTTGCTTTCACAAATATTTTTGGCCAACACTTTTTTTTTCAGATTACAACTTTGTAATAAAAATCTCCGGATTTCCTCCAAAGACAGTCTTTCTCCATCCATATATCCGCCCAACTGTTTCCCCATTACCATAATCACCCCCCCCCCTAATCTGGCATCAGTGTTGTATAGGTGCGATTAAGCTGAAAGTGACAGTACAAAGCTCGTCGTTGAAACGCAATGGAATTATTAGTAAAGTTATGAAAACTGGCTTAAGCCGCTCGTTTTCACATAATAAACAAAGCGCGCGGACGTCCGCCGGCTGTACAAATTAAACTGTCACTGGTCATAATTTATTTTGGCGGCAAACTGTGACACACGTGGCGGTCGGCCGTTTTGTTTCAACTAAAGTTCTATTTTTAGTTCATACATGTGGCACGTGTATAAGCTGTTATGATGATGCTGTGAGGTTCACCGAAGGGAGACTATGTATCAGGGTCGCTGCTTGGGTACCTTCGTCTTACCTATTCTGCCTCAAAGCAGCAGTGCTTGCATTGCTGGATTCCGGTTTGAAGGGTAAGATATGACAGTGAAATTACTGGCTGATATCTTATATCACAAGTTGGCAACATCGGCGTTCTCGTAGGGCTTGTATATTTGCAAGTCTTATAGGAACCACAATGTACTATAGGCGACTGTAGCCACTTATAGACCAACCGTTGTGTGGCCTGCTTTTTGACAACTTAGTTGTATAAAAAAACAGTCGAATGAAATCGCTGGTGCGGTGACTGATCATCATGTTACGTCACCTGTGTGTCCATTGGGCATAATACTCCCCTGCCCCGCGTGCCATTTTTTTTACTGTTCAATAAAGTCAAAGGCAAAAATTGTTCTGTCGTAAAAAAGCTGTCCGCCATATCAATATTGTTGATAGAAGTTGTTTTTTAACCGACTTCGAAAAAGGAGGAGGTTCTATGTTCGACTTTATCTATTTTTTTTAAATGTATGTTCACCGATTACTCCGCTCTTTGTAGACCGATTTTCAAAATTATTTTTGTAATCGAAAGTTAGGATCTGATGATGGGATCCCATAAAAATCGAGGGAAACCCTTGAATTTCATAGGCATGTCCAACGTGTTTTATGTTTTTGCTGAAGATGTTCAGGTATTTGCATCTGATAGTCATCAATCAGGTTACTGAGCTGATGATGGAAGGTTTCTGGTAGGTTAGGAGTTCGGAAATAATTCTTTTTATTCAGTACTATTTTTAGCGAAAGACGTTTTATTTTAAGTTGTTTGGGGTTTGCCTTGGCTCAAATTCTAAAACGCATGTATTATAAACTAAAAAGATTGAAAAAAAAATTTTTTACAAAAAAATAAAACCGACTTCAAAAACACCAAAAAGTCATAAATCATTTTAGAATACATACAACATCACAGTTTCACATTGAAGTCGGTGCCAAGATCACCTGGAAAGTCTTAAAAAATGAAAAGAACAATTAATATACCTACTTAATTACTTTGGCACCGACTTCAATATAAAACTGTGATGTTGTATGTATTCTAAAATTATTTATGACTTTTTGGTGTTTTTGAAGTCGGTTTTATTTTTTTGTAAAAAAAAAATTATATCTGTATAACCTTGCAAATAAATTCATCAAAAATGTGTCCTTTTTCCAACCCAAGTTTCAAAATTAGGACTTCACCTCATCAGAATGTTAGTGGCACTTAAAACCTACAAATCAAAGCCCAGTCAGTCAGCCAACGATTCTATCAGTTCTGTCTATTCCATCCGCCAATTGTCATACGAGACCCGGGTCTGATGAAGCTACGATCGCGAGCACCCTATTCAATCAAGGAGCCTGAACGAAATATGGAATAGAAAAAATCGGATACGGTATTTCTCTTTCAATCCTTCATGAAGTTATATTTTTTCCTAATATTTTCCTAATTTTTTCCTAGGAATTTGATAATGTCTAATTTGATAATGTTAGCAAGATGACACTGAATGTCAACAGTTACTATTGAGCTAGCTTGCGGGGAATTTGTCACTGTTCAAAATTGATATTTTCGTTATCTTTAGTAATATTTTGTAGTGGCAACACCTTTTAAAAAAGATCGCGAATTTTGAATAAAATGAGCTACAGTTGACAATTTAAACTTACTTGCTTTCTGAACTTCCTTTCGAATTATCGTTGTCGTTGTTTATCGAATATAATTTTGTCGTATACCATCGTAAATCCAGTAATTTATAATATTATCGTCATCTTAATTAATATCGTTTTTAATCAATTCACCATTAATTTATTTGTAAAACAACATAGCACTTTAGTTTTGATTAGGAGTGCAATAGGAAGAACTCATCTCTTTCTTTTTTTTTTTTTTCTTTTAAAAAAACGTCGCCCCACACTAGGATTTTCTCCTGTGTCGTGGGTGCAGTTACAAACATAGAATATCACATGCACATACGCCCAGACCGGAACAAATTTCTGTAGGCCATACAAAACATTTGTCCCGTACGGGAATCGAACCCGCGACCCGTTGCGCAGTAGGTGATCACTCGACCTCTGCGCTAAACGTGTCGTCAAACTTCCACTCCAAACCTCCACTCCATCTGGATCCAGCAATAGGTAAATCCTAGGAATCTCTTACCATTACTTTTGTGCTAAGTTGGCGTCCTGAAATATTCAGGTGAGTTGTTTTTATACATTAATTTGTTCATAAAGGAATTTGTCGCATTTTATATATAATCTATAATACAGTCCACTATATCGTACATTTTTTTGGTCCTTCGAGCCGGATTTAATGAAAAGCGATCTAGGAACATAGTTTGTATCTAGAAATCTAAATAATATTTCGATATTTCAAATATAGTTGCCTTTTATACTTTTCTAAAAGTGGGTACCGTCACTAATAATAAAAGTTTGTGAGGGTATATTTTTTATTAATTGGTACTGGGTTTCCTTTGAAATATTCATAACGTTTCTTGTTACCTACATAACATAGGTAATATTTGATTAATTGTCGAATCATTGTGTTTAATAATTAACTATATCGTTTCTTTCGTTTATATTTTTCGTAAAACAATAATTGTCCTCCATCGTAAACATATTCGTATTCATATTGTTATTAGTTTCGAATAACAATTTGGTGTGTTTATTTTTGTTTCGTTAATTATGATGGAAGATAATTTAATGAGTGATTCTGCCGATAAACATCGAATCGGCAGGGACTATGCTTTTGCGAGGCTTGAATTGATGGAGAGTACGGACTTGCTTGGATATTCGTTGCAAGATGTCAATGAGATAGCGAATGAATTTCACGGGTCACAAATAGCATTAGTATCGACATTGTCTAGTGCTGAACGAGCTAGTGAATTGAAAGTTTCTTCACAATTTGAACTAAAAGTCAAAAGTATAAAATATCGCTTGCAAAAGCTTAACACTAGTATAGAACAAAAGCCCACTGTGCCTGTGAGCAGTTCAATCAAATTGCCCAGAATAAACATCAAACCCTTCGACGGGAATATAGAAAATTGGGTATCATTTATCCAGCTGTTTGATTCCTTAATACATAACAAGGATATCTCACAGGTGGAAAAGTTGCATTATTTGTTGTCGAGTGTGCAAGGTAATGCATATGATTTAATAAAGAATTATCCCCTTTCTGAGGAGAATTATGAATTGGCTTATAACACTTTGAAGGGTCATTATGACAAGAAAAGAGTAATTGCAACAATATTTTATGAAAAATTATTAAATTGTGAGCCAATTAAATCGAAAAATAGCATTTAGTTAAGTAGGATTAACAAAACATTTAAAGAAAACCTGGATATTTTATCCAAGTATCACTTGCCTGATAGTAATTTCATGCTTTTTTATTTGTTGTGGTCAAAATTGGATGTATCAACCAAGGAAGCATTTGAATTGCAACTTGATGTTAAGGGTGATATTCCTAGATTCTCTGAGTTATGTAACTTTATTGACCAGAGAAGTCAAGCGTTAGAAAATTCACATTTCAACTTAAATGTGAATAATTATAATAAAATAAATAAAAAACCAAAGGTTCTTGTTGTTTTGTCGGTTGAGAATTGTGGTATTTGTCACGGAGATAGTCATAAAATTGCACAATGTCCACAATTTTTGAATTTAACTCCGTTTCAAAGATTTTCAAAAATAAAAGATCTTAGGCTTTGTATTGGTTGTTTTCAGGGTTCACATACTGTGAAGGAGTGTAGGGTTAATTCATTTTGTAAACAATGCAAAAATCGACATCATGATTTACTTCATTTTGATAAAATTGAGGTCACTGATCAGTCTTTATCGAATCAAAAGCCTGTAACGTTAGCTGTATCGGGTTGTGATACTCAAGTATTGTTTTCAACAGCGATTGTTTTAATTAAAAACAAGTTTGGCAGATTGACACGTATCAGAGTCCTTATTGATAGTGCTAGTGCATGTAATTTTATTACATCATCTTGTGCACACAGACTTGGTTTACATTTTAATAATAATAGTAAGCAATCAGTTCGTGGTATTGGGCAGATATCGGCTGATACACTTGGTTCCGTACATTGTGAGATTTTTCCGTCAAGTAGTGAAAAATCAGGTAAACTTTCCCTCGTTGCATTTGTTTTGCCTAATATTTGCTCTGAAATGCCCACTGGTCATGTCGATTCCTCTTCTTGGACTCATATTAAAAACTTAAAACTTGCTGATCCAGATTTTGGAAAGCCTGGACCTATTGATATGTTACTTAATGTCAACATATTTGCTGCCATTCTTCAGCCTGGTATTATAAAGGGTGAAGAAGGTCAACCTGTCGTTATCCATACTACCTTTGGCTGGATAGTTATGGGCGAATGCGCTATCGAAAGCTGCCCTTCTCGTTATCCTAATTCCTGCGTGGCTACACAGCCCTGCCTTTTCGTATCGAATGCATATTTGGATGCTAGCATTAAACGATTTTGGGAGTTAGAAAATATAGAAACGCCCAAACCTCTCATACTCTCTAAATGCGAATTATTATGTGAAAAATATATGGAAGCTTCATTTTGTAAAAATCCTGATGGTCGTATGATAGTACCCTTAACATTCAAGGACACTAATGAAAGGCCTCAGTTCTCGAATTCACGTGATATAGCTATGAAACGTCTAATAAACTTAGAAAAGAAATTTAAATTAAATTCACAATTTTACATAGCCTATGTAACATTCATGGAAGACTACCTAAAGTGTGGTCACATGATTCAGGTGAATCCTCCTTCAACTTCAGACGGTAATTTTTATTATATACCTCACCATGGAGTTTTGCGCCCTGATTCCGTGACTACCCCCTTGCGTGTAGTTTTCGATGCAAGTGCAAAAGATGCTGGGGGCAGGTCTCTGAATGAGGAATTATTGCCTGGCCCAAAGTTACAAAAGAATATCTTTGAATTACTACTTAGATTTCGCTGGCATGCTGTTGTCTTCACAGCGGATATCAAGCAAATGTATCGCCAGTTCCTTGTGAGACCTGATGACTGTAATTATCAGCGAATATTATGGCGACCGTCATGCAATGAATCAAAGGATTACAAATTACTGACTGTAACTTATGGCGTGTCTTGTGCCCCTTACCAAGCACTTTGGTGTATCAATAAACTTTCAAAAGAGTTCTCGTCTTGTGCTAAACAAGGCTCTACTGTATTGGCTAGAGACACATACATTGATGATGTAGTATCCGGAGCTGATTGTTTGGAAACTGCTCAATGTATACGTCATCAGTTAGTACAAATATTGTCGTCGGCTGGTCTGCATCTACGTAAATGGGCCTCAAACTGTCAGCCATTTTTAGATGAACTATTAGACAGTGATTTATATATGGAGTCAGACCGTATATTTACAGATGAAAATGTGTCTCTAAAAATCTTGGGTCTCTCGTGGTTTCCTAAGAATGATACATTTAATTTTATAACTCAACTTAATGATTATCGCTGTACAAAACGAAACATTCTATCTGATATTGCTAGGATATTCGATCCCTTAGGGTTATTGTCGCCTCTTGTATTCTTTGCTAAATATTTAATACAGTTATTATGGATGTCGGGGGTTGATTGGGATAGTCAGGTCCCTGTAGCTATTGCTGAGGAATGGTGTAAATTTAAAACTCAACTGTCGTCATTGGAGTCACTCTCCATTCCTAGGAGAATTATTGAAAATTTCGTATCCATACAGCTCCATGGGTTTTGTGACGCTTCTGAAAAGGGTTACTGTGCCGTCATTTATTGTCGTGTCGTTTCTAATGATGGTACTGTTTCTGTGAGACTTTGCTGTGCGAAATCTAAAGTAGCTCCCATTCGTAAGCGTTCAATACCTAGACTTGAGTTGCTAGCAGCTGTGTTATTGTCGGAATTAATGGTATCGTTTAAGGAATCCCTCAAGGATCTCTTTGTTTTCGATGACACATATGCGTGGTCAGACTCTACAGTTTCTTTATCCTCGATCCGCTCATGTCTATCAAGGTGGAAAACATTTGTGGCTAATAGAGTCTCTGATATTCAGGAAAGGATTGCCGCTCAACATTGGCATCACATTGCTGGTTATGATAATCCTGCTGATTGCGGTTCACGTGGACTGCTTCCAGCTGAACTGGTCCAGAATGTCTTATGGTGGGCGGGGCCACCATGGCTAGTTAATTCTCCAGAGACATGGCCACAGTCGGAGTTTACTTTTGATAAGACTGCTTCTGATGAGCAAAGAATTTTTTCGCTTTTTACTGGTTCTAATATGCAATTTGTCGATAAATTATTAGAGCGTTATTCTTCGTTTGACAAACTATTGCATGTCTTAGCATATTGTTTCAGATTTGTTACTAATATAAAATTTTCGAATTCAAGGCTTATTGGATCTTTGTCGGGAAATGAGATCAAATATGCTCTTTATTTTTTAGTTAAGCATGTCCAAGAGCGTTCCTTTGCAATCGAACTTCGTTGCTTATCAAAAAAGGGTTCGTGCACTTTGTCGAAGGCCATGAGAAAATTAGCGCCCTTCATAGATGAGCGTGGTCTTCTAAGGGTTGGTGGTCGACTTTCTAAGGGAGATCTATCGTATGATGTCAAGCATCCAATTTTATTGCCTCGTGATCATAGACTGACGGTATTGATAATTGATAATTATCATCAACGTTTTATGCATCCAGGTTTGAATACGTTACAAAATTTAATAGCTCAAGAGTTTTGGATCTTATCGTCAAAGAGAGCTATTCATAAAGTAATTTCTTCTTGTGTAAAATGTTTTCGTGTACGTCCAAAGGTTTCCGCACCCCCTTTCATGGGTAATTTGCCAGAATTTCGAATAAGGAAACTGAAAGCATTTGCATCTGCTGCAGTTGATTACGCTGGTCCTTTCGACATTAGTTTAGGTCGCGGACGAGGTTTGCGTACCTTTAAGGCTTATGTCTGTGTATTTGTTTGCACATCTACAAAGGTAATGCATTTTGAACTCGTATCGGAGTTAACATCGGAAGCATTTATAGCTGGTTTACGTCGATTCATAGCTCGGCGTGGTCGATGTTCTATGCTTATTTCCGATCAAGGCACAAATTTTGTTGGTGCTGCCAAAATTATCAACGAGTTGATGGAAAATGCATCGCAAGCTAAACAAATTAAATTTGTGTTTAACCCTCCAGGTAGTCCACATTTTTCAGGGTTGGCAGAGTCTGGTGTCAAGTCCATGAAAACTCATTTATATCGTGTCATTGGATCGCAGCGTCTTACTTACGAAGAGTTTTATACTGTTCTATCGCAAATAGAATCAATGCTAAATTCGAGACCCCTTTCACCTCTTAGCTCTGATCCTAATGATTTTTCGGTGTTAACGCCTGGTCATTTTCTTACTCAGGAGCCACTTACTATTTTGCCTGAAACTGACTTAGTGGATACACATATCAGTTATCGGCAAAACTATTGCAAAAGATTCACCAAGATTTTTGGCGCAAGTGGCATTTAGAATACCTGCATACTTTGCAGGCTCGACACAAATGGTTCGACAAGCAAAGGAATATTGCTGTAGGTACTTTGGTGCTTATTGTTAATGAACAATGTTCCCCCATGAAATGGAAAACCGGTAGAGTCGTTCAGCTCCATTCAGGTACTATTGGTATTTGTCGAGTTGTGACTGTTCGTACCGCTACTGGTAATTTCAAAAGACCAGTTGCAAAACTGTGTCCTTTGCCGATCGACTGTCAAGAATATTAATTTTAGATTTCGTAATTTAATTTTAGTATTTTAATTTAGTTTTGTGAATTCCCAAAGGAAACTTATTACTTGACTCTTTCTATTTTTATTTTATTTTTTTCATTTTTTTTTTCGTTTTAAATCCGTTGTATTTAAGGTAGGCGGAATGTTCAAAATTGATATTTTCGTTATCTTTAGTAATATTTTGTAGTGGCAACACCTTTTAAAAAAGATCGCGAATTTTGAATAAAATGAGCTACAGTTGACAATTTAAACTTACTTGCTTTCTGAACTTCCTTTCGAATTATCGTTGTCGTTGTTTATCGAATATAATTTTGTCGTATACCATCGTACATCCAGTAATTTATAATATTATCGTCATCTTAATTAATATCGTTTTTAATCAATTCACCATTAATTTATTTGTAAAACAACATAGCACTTTAGTTTTGATTAGGAGTGGAATAGGAAGAACTCATCTGGATCCAGCAATAGGTAAATCCTAGGAATCTCTTACCATTACTTTTGTGCTAAGTTGGCGTCCTGAAATATTCAGGTGAGTTGTTTTTATACATTAATTTATTCATAAAGGAATTTGTCGCATTTTATATATAATCTATAATACAGTCCACTATATCGTACAGTCACCATTAAGCTAACTAGTAGGCTGCCAATATGTTATTTGCAGTAAATGCAGGCCTGTAAATTATAGAAGAAAGAAATCAAACAACGTAATATTTAGCCTTAGCTCTCGTTACGGAAGATTCTTGTGCTGATAGCGTGCGGCTTTGGTTCGCAACACGTAATAAGTTCAGTGAACCATTTTTAAACGGTTCTATTTAGCATGCCCTGTATGTTATTGTTAGGTGGAATCGAGTAATTAAATTTTTACACGCCTTTATTTCGGATGACAATAAAATTAATAATAATTAATTTTTTATTGCACATTACTATAAAGCTATCTTTTCCTTCCAGGCAACCTTCAGACAAGTAAATGGGAAAGTGACAATCAAGAGGAAGGGCGCAGAAATAGGAATAAAATTAAATGTAAAAAAACCTTTTTAAAAACAAGCTTTTATTTAAATGCGCTAAAAAGATAAAATAAACTTTATAGTGTATTTTGTAAAGCACCACAAATATATAATAGGCTTCCATCGACCTCTTGCAAATAGGAAATATTAATAAATTTAAACGTAAGCTTAAGATGTTTCTGGTCAGTAAAGCATATTATATTATCCAAGAATTCATGGAAGCTAGAAATTAATTAAAACTCGCTATGGATTTTATCATTTTATTTAGTTGACCATAGTATGACATATTATTTTTATTTAATCTAGTTGACCACAGTATTGAGCGTAATTATTATTTAATCTAGTTGACCATTGTATTGAGAGTTATTATTATATTATTATGCACAAAATTGTTTCAATTCATAAATGTATATTAATTTTAATTAATTGATTTATTTGACATGATTTTTTTTTGACATTAGTCTCCAATAATTATATATCAGCATGATATAATTCCAAACTGACCTAAGTATTTGCACACCTGACGGTAAAATATGGAAATGTACTTCTTTTTAATGTAAACACCACAAATTGACCTGTATTTCGCAAATAAATGATTTGATTTGATTTGAAACTTATACATTAAAACTTTTACTTAATTATAACGTTATTTCACATTTGACACAATTTTTTATGACATAAAAATGCTTATCGCGAAATTTACTTGTGTGTAGTAACTTAAAAGTACTTAAAAGAGTACTTTTAAGTACCTACTTGTATTTACTTACTTTGAAAATTGTAATGTATAAAATTATTTACATCAAATTATTTAATTTACTTGTTTATCTACAAAAGTAAATCTCGCGACAAGCTTTTATGTCATATAAATTGTGTCAATGTGAAATAACGTTATAAGTAAAAGTTTTAGTGTATAAGTTTATTTTATCTTTTAGCGCATTTAAATAAAAGCTTGTTTTTAAAAAGGTTTTTTTACATTTAATTTATTTTTTACTTTTTAGTTATCACTGGACACGTTTCTCACTCTGTTCATCTCATTCAACGCATCATTGTTGCAAGGTCGTTTGCCGGAACGTCTATACAGAATTTCAGCTCAAGCGATTAAAGATATCTACTTCAAAATTGATTTTTTAACTTCAGAAGTACGCCATATTGGATTAATAATGATATCACTTTATTTTTCAAGTTATTCTTAGCCAGACATTTTATTTGATACCCATATTGTAGGAGTGCATTAAAAATAATTGGTCCGCCAGCTTGCGTATGCCGCCATCTTAGATTTAGAATGACATCACACAGTTAACCATGCATTGTCATCCAAACTGTGTATGTATACAAAATTTCAGCTCAATCGGTTAAAGATATCTACTTCAAAATTGATTTTCAAGCTATAAAAGTCCGCCATATTGGATTAATAGTGACGTCACATTATTTTTAGAGTTACTCTTAGCAAGACCTTTTATTTGATACCCATATTGTAGGAGTGTATTAAAAATAATTGGTCCGCCATCTTGGGTATGCCGCCATCTTGGATTTAGAATGACGTCACACAGTCAACCATGCATTGTCATCCAAACTGAACGTGTATACAACATTTCAGCTCAATCGGTTAAAGATATCTGCTTCAAAATTGAGTTGCAGGATTCCACCCGAACATACATACTTACATACTTACTTACATTGCAAGTTAAATAAAAGCTTGTAAAAAGTGCTTGTGTGATATGGGGGAATTAAATAACAATATTTATAGCGGCTAAGGATTTGTGGATAGGAATTGATTATGAACTAGGGATTTGAAAGAATGAAGAAAACGAGTATGTCAGAAACTAGTCAAACGAGGCGGGATGTCTAGGGATATGTATTTTCAGTATCATTGTAAATTCAAGATGGCCTCTACCACAAAATGGCCCGTACGATTATCTCCTAATAAGGACGTTTTATTCGGAGTTATAAGAACGTCAATGAAAATTATAATACCGCATCCACTGCTAACAGCTCCGCGACGATATCGAGATTGGTTTCTTATTTTATAACAATAAAAGCGGTAGTTATGAGGCCGACGACGCCGGGCATTGCCGCTGCCCACACGACAATGGTACAAGAAATCCTGACCTATGCATCAAGGTTGTACCATTTTTAGGCGGAACAATATATGAAAATACCAAGAGGCTAAGTTGATTAGATGGCCTGCTTGGGTAAGATATCCGTTACGTCGTTGCTTTTTTCATGGGAACCTCTTCGCCCCATAAGGATGGCTCGTTCGGGACCAGCAAAGCCCGATTCGCTTAACGCATCCCCCCCGCCACGTTTGGTACGTGGTTTTTCAAATTTTGGTGTGTTTTCAAATTTTGAATTCATATGTACGTTTATTCGACGCTTTTACGGTGAAGGAAAACATCGTGAGGAAACCTGCTGTTGTGTGTGAAGTCGACCAACCCGCACTTGGCCAGCGTGGTTGACTTAGGCCTTATCGCCCTAGTTTAGGGTAGGCTCGAGACCCTCGGTGGGGACGTATATGAGCTGTTGATGATGATGATGATGATCCCCCTGAGAAAGGCCCAGGCTTGTGTTCACATTCACATTTTTAGGCATTCCGTATTGTCTTAGTAGTTATGTCACCACTTTTCGCATTTATTAGTCGGTGGCACTGTGGGTTCAGCACTTCTAATCGGGAGCATCGTGGTTTGATCCTGCCATGTACCAATGTGTTTTTCGTTTTTGGAATTTCATATGTACATTTGCTGATGCTTCAACGGTGAAGGGAGGGAGGAAAACATAGGGAGGCAACCTGCATACATCTGCGAAGAAATTCAAAGGTGAATGTGAAGTCGACCAATCCGCACTGGGCCAGCTTTCTTTACTAAGGCCTAATCGCCCTAACATAGGGTAGGCTCGAACCCCTCGGTGGGGGCATATATGAGCTGTGATAATGATGATGAAGCAACAAATAAATAAATCTTTAAGGGAAGGGGTCGCTTGCGGGTTGGTGCCAGCAAACGCTTAGCATCCCTCATTATAGGGAGCGTGCGTACTTGTTGAGTAAAACAGTGTTAATATACATAAATTGACACGTGCCAGCCCTACCGCCATATGCCCAGTGTTTCATTTAAGACGTGGACGAATCGAGCCATAAGAGTTCTTGTTAAGTATTGTCGGACTCGGAGAGCTGCTCGACTGTAGTAACTGAGTAGGTTTGAGGACATGAGGCAGGTACGGGCCGGGCCGTTATTGAGGCGGAAGCGTCGTTAATACACTGTTGCACAGAAATAAGTAGGTAGTCTCAAAATTTTATGGCAAATTAATTATGACTGATTTCATAGATAAGCTAATTTTTTGCAACTCTAATTGAATCGAACCCGAGAACTCCAGGACTTATCTGATGGATGATTGACCATGAGACCACGGAAGCTGTTGAATACTTACTTAAGCTGAGACTGTTGCATAGGCTCAAAGTTCACCTGTGTAGATATTTATTAAAATCTCCTTATATCAGTAGTTCTGACGTCAAGATTAACACAACAACGTAGCAGATAATGATAATGCGCTCCGACATTAAAATGACGTTATAGATTATCCGACGTAATTTGCTTAACCGCTTTTTAATTTTGCGGTAATGTCTGGTTTTTTAACCGCTGATTTTAATGATTTAATTAATATATACTGAATCATAGGGGGGATTATTTTCCGAGTATTTAGTAACTTTTAAAAAAGCTTATGCTGCTTCTAGATCATAAAGTCCTCAGATGATATGGGAATTTTAGGTCGTTTCAGCATTGCCTGGATTGACTGGATGACAAACAAAGAAACTTTTGACGACACGTTTAGCGCAGAGGTCGAGTGATCACCTACTGCGCAACGGGTCGCGGGTTCGATTCCCGTACGAGACAAATGTTTTGTATGGCCTACAGAAATTTGTTCCGGTCTGGGCGTATGGGCATGTGATATTCTATGTTTGTAACTGCACCCACGACGCAGGAGAAAATCCTAGTGTGGGGCGACGTTTTTTTAAAAAAAAACTTGCTAACATTAATCACACTTTTTCTCTGTATTTGTCTTTTACCTCTATGTATATTTTGTTCTTTTTTCTAGTGTTTTTTTAAACTTTTGTTTATTCATGATTGTTGTATTTTAATAGCTGTCGACGTTGAAATATTCATATAATCATAGTTTTTAACCTTTGATTGGTGGCAGGGCTTTTGAGCTCGCCTGTGTAAGTACCACCGTTTTACTTAAGTTTGTCGCTATAATAGTTATATTAATAATATTGTTGTGTTCTGACAATTGAAATCAATATACTCATTTGTTGAGAAACTCAGATAAATTTTCCCCCTATCTTAGGCGTTGTCATCGCTTACTATTTAGTTAGACGAAAGCTAAGAAATTCCCTGTCATAAGTAAAAGAAATTTTATTTGGTAATCTCTCGATGCCCCCCGCGTTGGGCGCCAATGTAACGTGGTGACGTGGTGTTACGGCTGGTTGCACCAAAATTGCTATATTTTTACAAATTCAGTTATACCTTATACTTATACGTATCTGGCACTATTGCGAATCCGTTAATTTATGTTGCACCAAAAATACGAGTAAAGGTAACCATATTTCTTCCAAATTCCTTGCTACACGTATTTAGCGTTAATTCTACCATTTTAGCTTAGTAGATTTTGACTACCATGAAAGCTTTTTTTTACATCTAGTAAGACATGTTATTCATTCATAGTGTTTTTGTTTACATTGGCTGAATTCGTAAAAACATCAAACTACTATAATGAGAAGAAAAAGCTTTGTTGTGTCGTGATTCATATTTGTATACCTGGGTAATTTGATTAATGCAACATAAATTATATATATCTGTGTATCTGTGTTTAAAAATCGCTACCTTCAGTAAGCATTTGTTCTACTGTAATGTTTGTTCCTTGACGACGGCAACCGGTATATTGGATAATTTTTCAATATCACTGTCGAATAGTGAATTGTGTAGTGAAAAGTGGATTTAAATTGTATTTTAAACGTGTTTTCTAACCTTAAATATGAATTACAAATACGAACGAACTGTCAAAATCTTATATTTTTACGTTATAACTAGGGTGTAAGCTCCGTAAAAAGTATCGCAAAAGCGTGGTGCAACATCTTTTTACCGACGAAAAAACGGAGGAGGTACTCAATTCGACGCGTTTATTTTTTTTAATGTATGATCACGCATAACTTTTTACAGAGAACTCCGATTTTGATGATTCTTTCTTTATTGGAAAGGGTATACCCTGAGGGTGGTAAGGGTATACTATTTAAATTTGAGAAAAAATTCCTACCCTAAGGGTAGGAAAACAGGAAATTATTTTTGATTTACTCACTAATTGTGATCAATGACCACGCATTACTTTTTACAGAATGATCCGATTTTGATGATTCTTTCTTTATTGGTGTAGTACCCATATAAATTTAAAAAAACTATTCCAACTCTAAAGGTACAAAAACGGGGGATAATTGATGATTCACTCACTGATTGTAAAATTAATAGATGAAAGTCACAAAAAAAATACAAAATAAAAACTTTTTAACAAAAAATTAAACCGCCGAAAAAACTAAAAAGCAAAAACACTGAAAAGTTATTTTTAACTTTTTAGTGTTTTTGCTTTTTAGTTTTTTAATTTTTTGTTAAAAAGTTTTTAAGGTATACGTTTACTTTATACGTTACTTTTTACGAATTCGTTACCGGCTGTTAGTGTTAAGGCGCTACTTTCCCGTTTTCGAAAACATTCATAAAGACAGAAACATAATTAATAATATCTCTCGATAGAAAAACAAATCCAAACAACACCCTGTTCAGTATTTTAAAACAGCTGTGAATCGGAAAATACAATAACAAATGACATTAAAGTTTTTAGGATAGCTTTTATCGCAGCTATCATCCCTTAAGGGGGAGAAAAAGGGGATGGAAGTCTGTATGGGGAATCAATAATCGCTGAACCGATTTCGATTTGAGTTGTGGGTAAGGATAAAGAACAGTTTTTCGAAATCATTATTAAGGGTGTAAAAAAAGGGGGGATTTGTAAAGGAAAAAAAGGACTTCCACGCGAACGAAGTCGCCGGCAAAAGCTAGTATTTCATATTTTGACTTGAAATTATCAAAAATACATAATTAAAATCGTACGATAAGGTTGTACTACATAATTAATGATTAAACGAACTAACTCGATTTACTGGAGGAAGACTCTGTACTAGGGTCGTCTGCTTAGGTACCTCCGTCTTACCTATTTCTGCCGCAAAGCAGCAGTGCTTGCATTGCTGTGTTCCGGTTTGAAGGGTAAGATATGGCAGTGAAATTACTGGGTACTGTGACTTTACATCTGGTGTCACAAGTTGGCAACGTACACTGTGGTTCCTGTGGGGGTTGCAGTTTTGCTGCGAATCTCACAGGAGCTACATGTATTATAGGCGACTGTTACCACTTACCATCAGGTGGGCAGTTTGCTTGTTTGCCAACTTTCTGCAATAAAAAAAAAAAAACCTGTAAGTGAAGTTCTATCATAATTATGCGAGCTGCTTCGTCTTCAAAAGGTCTGGAATTTTAATGATGACTTTGTTCTCACTATACTCAATATTTCTTATATCAATTTTTGAAAATGTCTGTAATCTATGTGCAGTTACAAGGGCTAAAAGCGTTATTAATTTTTTAGTAATTTTTTCTAGATTTAATTGCGCATTAGGGTACCAAGTTGCTAATACATCCAAAACATCCGACGTATTCCAAGTATTGTTATATTTCGGTAGAGGCGGCCGAAGACGGAAGACGCCCTTGAAGAACCTATTAATTCTATCATCCTTACTAATATGTGATCCAAGGATCAACGATAGACCCGATCTACAGCTATTAAGAGTTCCATATTGAGATCCTGATTCGTATAATTTTGTTAGAAAATAAATTATTTTTGGGATAGATGCATTTATAACATTAATTTTATATTGACAACAAAAATGGTACCATTTTTTGAGACATGAATCATATTGCTTAATCGTATTTTCTGAAAGTGAAGCCAGCATTATCTCGATAGAAGCTGGCGGGACGCTGCGCTGCAGTAGCGACTCCCGCACAAGAGCCCGGCAACCAGGGTAATGTTCTGATGTAGCGAGCGGTGACTGTAATGAGAATGAATAAGATTTGGACAAGGCTTAAAAACTAAAGGTTTTGAGATCATTAGAGTAGAAAAAAGTGGGTACCACGCCTGTGTAGTCCAAAGAGGTACTATAAAAATACCCGTTGCTTTGTCTCTTATGATTTTTTAATTGATTTTAATATCAGGGTAAAGGGCGGAAAAGCGTAGAAAAATAAACCTGACCAACCCAATGTGAATGCATCTATCGCAAATGCGTCAGGATCCGGATATCTAGAAATGTATTTGTGACATTTTTTATTGATGCGACTAGCAAAAAGATCTATTTCAGGCAACCCAAACGACTTAATAATTTTTTGATAAGCAACATTGTTGAGCTCCCACTCTATATCTGGATGTACTTTACGAGACTCACCATCCGCAATAAAATTTTCGGAGGACTGAATGTACGAGGCAAATACTATTATTCCCCTAGCCTCACACCATTGCCATAGTTGTTTGGCCACATCAGTGAGGTGAGGATACTGTACTCCGCCCATACGATTAATGTATGATATGGCCGTGGTATTGTCAGTAGTAGTATTTGACAGTTCCTCATAGAATGTGCAAAAACTTTTAAACCAAAAAAGGTTGCAAGTATTTCTAAATAATTTATGTGCTTTAATCGTTCCTGCTCAGTCCATAGACCACTTGCAGTATTCACTCCACACGCTGCTCCCCACCCCGTAGTCGAAGCATCAGAAAAAATTTCTATGGAATATTCATCATATTTTATTTTACACTGTGGGCTATTCATGGCTCGGTTCCACCAAACAAAATCAGGTTTTAAAGAATTCGGTAAATACATATATTTTTCGTAATTTTCAGGATCATTTAATAAATTCAAATATTTACAGCGTTCAAACTCTTTCGTATATAAACGACCATATTCCACAGCAGGACAGGCCGAATTAAGCAGACCAACTAGACTTGCAAATTCCCGAATTTTGCATCGATTCATTGAACTAAAGCGATTTACTTCAGTTCTAATTTTGTTAATTTTTTCAATAGGTAAAGTGATATAAAACCTATCTGTGTCAATTATATATCCTAAAAATCTACACGTTTTGCTGGGAATTAGGTTACTCTTCTCCATATTAATTAAAAATCCTAAAGAGGTAAGCAACTGCCTTGTTACATTGATATTATCTACACAATTTTTATACAAAGTGCCTACCAAAAATAGATCATCTAAATAAATAGTTGAAAGATATCTACAAGATCGTAGTAATTTTACGACTGGTCTCATTATCTTTGTAAAAACCCACGGTGCTGTACTAAGACCAAACGGTAACACATTGAATTCATATAATTTATTGTCAAATTCAAACCTTATGAACTTTTTTGAACTGTTATGTAATTTTATAAAAAAGTAAGCATCTTTTAGATCTATAGTGCCCATATAACTATGTTGGGATATAAGTTTAACTGCTGTCCGAATATCTTCAAGTTTGAAATGTTCTGTACTGATGAACTTATTAAGTTCTTTCAAATTAAGTATGAATCTGTATGTACCATTTGACTTTTTTACAAGAAAAAATTTTGATATGAACTGATTTTGACAGGGTTCACATTGAGAAATAGCACCAATGGAAATAAGATCTTGTATACAATTACTAATATGCCTTTTTTGCATTGTAGAATAATGATTTTTCTGTTGGTATACATTTTGTATAACTGCCCTAGTAAAAGGAATATCATAGCCAGATATCCATGATAATATGAGTGAGTCATTTGTGAGAAGTGACCACTTATGATAAAATTTTGAGAGCCTGCCGGCGTAACTTACTGGTGGATTTAGCGACGGTGGCGTCCTCTGGACGTCGGTGCCGGCCGATGTGATTGTCTCGAGGAGCTGGCGTGCGGGCCCCTCTGCGCAGGCTCCTTCGTCCTCGGAATCCCCGTGTGCCTGCGATTCGGGGGAGGAGCCTTCCAGTTTAAATTATTTCTTTGGTGAAACTGGGTTTGATTGACTGAGTTTGGTATGGGTTTATTTTTTGGATCTTGTTGACGGTTTCTTTTACTCAGAAAATTCGGGATTGATTTTAATTCTGTTCCGGATTTTGAAATATCTTTTGCCACTTTTATGGCATCTGTAAGATTTGCTCCAAATAAGAAGGTATCGATGTCCTTTTTTTGTAGTTGATCTCTCATATCTTTTTTTATGTTGAAGCATATAAAACTCTGACGAACGTTTGAGTCCTGACATTGGACATCACATAATAGGCGACCTGCGTCCATCAAAAGTTTAATAGTAGCAGTGTCTTTGTCTTCTCTCGACATAAGTTGTGTCAAGGCCTCGCCAATGCATGAAATCGCACAACCTACTTGTTTCTGCTTGATTTCTATGCCCTTGTCCCTTTTCAGCACTGCTTCTGAGACCGCTGCTTTAGCTTCGGGGTTCAACATGGGAGCCTGTACGCGCTTACAATTAGCCGGGGGTAAGTACTTATCTTGTAAATCTTTACGTATTTCAGTTGACAATCCTTTTGTAGCCACGTGTTCAAAGCGAATTGCCAGATCCGACTGTATCTCTTTAGCAAACTCATTTACAACAGATGGATCTTCACCAAGAATGTTTAGTAGAACTTCATCTATACCAGACTCCGCTGTATGTTCCGGTAAAGGTGATAACACTGATTGCTGTCTTTCAGCGTCCACGATATTGGATTCAATATTCGTAGGTGGGTTAGTAGAGAAACTTGTCGAAGGTATAGGTTCTGGGGTCGTGGCTGGTGGCACGATTTCAACCTCGTTTCCCTCATGCTCTTCACTCCAAGTCGCGATATCTGCAATTGTGATATGCGATAGGGCATTAGTCTGCTTGTAATATTTTGGTATGCATACTTGTAGTATGTAATGCTATTATGATTTTAAAATTAAAATAGAATTATTCTCGATTCCTCGACTAGTCGAGGGAGGGGAGGATACCCTTTGTTGGAGGCCAGACGGCTGATATTTATATAAACATATTTTAAATATATATATTTTTTGTATACATATTAACCTTGTTGCACTTTCTTCACAAATTATAATAATGCATGTATAAAGATAACACTTAATAGGGCTATCTAAGCAATAGGCAATATGTAGGTAACATTGCATTTAAAAGTATATTTACATTTATATTATATGATAGCATGAAGTAGCCCTGCAGGCTCTCCGCATCAAAGTCATTTTCACGTGACGATCAGTAAAGTGACAGCCCCTAAGACTGACCGCAGTACTAACCAAAATACGTGATACGAAACTCGTTTGAAGTAATAGCACAGATTAGATAATAGTTACTACGTAATAATATGGTAATAGCCCCACGTGCCATTCGCAACAACGATTTAACGTAAGAAACATTACTAACCTTCATTTTCTATATCGTCTTGCCGGAATTCTAACTGCTTCTCTAACTCCTTCTCGAGTTTTCGTCATTTCCTTTTGATTTTGTCATATTTTTCATCACTTCTACGTTTACGTTTTCCCATATCCTCTAATACTAGAAAAAATAACCTAACAACCGAACTTTTTTCTTCTTCTTTTTTATAAGCGTAGATGCGAACTAGCTGAGCACTGCAACGTGAATGAGGTTTGTACCAGTTGGTGGTAATAAGGCAAGTTTAGCGAGGGTAAATCAAAATTAAAAAAAAGTGTATTTTTTATTTACTTAACCTATATATCTCAACTTTCAGTGCGAATTAGCTACGCCGTACCGTGTTACTACATGTGTTTAATAATAATTTTATTCCTTAGGTATGCTAATCTGAGGACGAAGCAGCGAGCATAATGGCATTACATCAACGGACGACGTCGACGTTCTAACATCTATAATACGTAGATACCTACATGCATTCTTCAGGTCGTAATTCGAGAATGTTCGATATATACGACGGCACTTTATGGAGTTGCGAGTTCGTGATATTCTGATGAGCAATTTGATCTTGTTTTTTTATGGAGCACATAAAGTTATCCAGGTCAGCGATGAGATGGGCGCACCACGTCTTGTTATTATTATTACTACGTGGATAAGTAATTGCTATGCATCGTGTAACAGTAATACGCACACTTAGAAAGAAATGTGTAACAAATATAACATGTAAATGACTCAACACACGTTTCTTTGTAATCAAAGACGAGGAAAAATTAGACCTTCCAATTTCTTTTCTGTTCTTATCGTGAAGGTACTACCAATTTCTGCTTACTCTTTATTAGATAAAGGGCTTTCCTCAATAAATACACTGAGATTTAGAATAACTCTAGTTTAGTTTTATTCGACTTACCTACACATACACATAATACTGACTGACTGGCACTTGGCGAAGCTATAAGAAAGAACGGCAAACTAAATTATGCAAGTTCATAGATAAATAATCGTTACAAACGTCAATCATTGAAAAAAATATTAATGCAGCTTGCAACAAACCAAAGAGCCAACTTAAAATTTTAAGAATTTTATTCTCAACACTCTTGAATTAACGCCAATCGATCGACACTAATGAGATTGTGATATTTTGTACGCTTGAGCTTACACATTGGCGCCAAATTTTGAGTGAACCAAACTTAGTGCTATTTAATTTTTTCAACATACGGATCCAATTTGTCGCTAGTGTTATATAAGAATCTCAATAAATTGTTTCAGGAGTGAGCCTATTGACCGGGCGTATTTTTTCACTCTTTTAACTAAAATCATCTTTATTCAAATACTAGCTTCTGCCCGCGACTTCGTCTGCGTGGACTTCAAAGACTGCTGGGTCTAAAGCTTCGCTCGTTAACAATTTTAATCTTCCCACGGGAATTATTTGAGAGATCATTAAGGAATATAAATTACATGTCCTTTTCCATAGCATAGGTGACATGCATACCAAATTTCAAAGCTGTCTGCCCGCGGCTTAGCTCGTAAACAATTTTCAATTTTCCCTCGGGAACTACTTAAGGAATCGGGATAAAAGTTAGTCTATGTTCTTTTTCATCAAAGGCTACATGCATGCCAAATTTCATCCAAATCCGTTCAGCCGTTTTTGCGTGATTGAGTAACAAACATCCACACTTTCACATTTATAATATTAGTAGGATTAGTAGGATTGCTCGTCGAGAGAATCCCTTGAATAGTTAATTTTTTTCTGCTTACTTATTCGGGACGCCTTTTAGCTGATAAAAAGAATGGACGCAAGAAACTTTAATCTATTGTAATTATGTCAGTTAGTTATCTTAATTATGATTAGGATGTATGTAAGTATCATAAAATGTGTAATGTATATAAAAGAAAATACGAGTATATAAAAATATATAACTTTATTTATTAAATATACAACCTTCCTTTGTAGAATCATCTCTAATGCTTACAAATGAATCTGGAAACAGGTTATTTGTACTAAACGGATTTTCAGAAATATAGTCTTTTGAACACTCTCTGAAAAGCGACCGACGAAATCAGGTCTTTTAGTTTCATGAGTTTCATAGGCTCACGTTTTTCTAAGAAACGTTCGCTCGTCCACAAAACTTAAATTATGTTTTCTTGGAAAGAAAACAAATACACAATATTATTTATAAGCCTTCTCCAAGCATCCGATGCGATATCGAGTCATGTAAAGTGTTTTACTCTATATTTTAATAGTAGTATTGAATTTAGTTATTCGTTCAGGTTCATAATATGGACAAGACATGTCAGACATTTGTCCAGAACGTCAACAGTGTGAAGAGGAAAACTGTTCCTAAACGTTTATAATTATCCTGCAGTACTTAAGTCCCGCATGTAATTTGAATTTCTCATATTTATACCAATATTATATTAAAAAACACAACACTGCTGCTTGGTGGCAGAAATAGGTAGTTGGTGCGTAAATATGCGCGGAACGGACCGCAATCAACATTATATATTGAGGGTAAATAATGTTGCGGTCCGTTCCGCGCATATTTACGCACCAGTAGTGTTGCCCAAAATTGATCTTGGTCTTGCAGTCTTGCAAGACTCATGCTGCAAGACCGAGACCAAGATCAGCCTAACTGTAGCAAGACCCAGACCAAGGCTGATCTATGGCTTACGCAGGATTTGAGCAAGAGTCTTGCTCAAGGGTCGGTCTTGGTGTGGGACTCGGTCTTGCAGCATGAGTCTCGCAAGACGGCAAGACCAATACCGATTTTGGGCAACACTAGAAATAAATAAGAAGGAAGTATCCAAGCAGACGACCCTGGTATGTGGTACAGTTTCCTTTTTTGTTTGACTTCAATAAGTGCCTGCAAATGTCTATGTAGAATAAAGCTTTGTGCGCTCATTGATCTACTAAACACAAGATTACACATTGGCGCCACAAGATTACACATTATTATATTCAAATAATTTGAATGTTACATTTTTGTGGGTAGGTATTTTATAGTTTGTCGTTGACTATTACACATTCACAGACGTTGGAGATCACCTCTTTTGATATCAGAATAAAGTTCTAGGTCATTCTTTGACGGCTATGAATAATCAATGATGACATTGATGATCCATTGCCATCAAAGGACGAACTAGCAAAGCTCGGTAGCAGGTAAAGCCAATTGTGGGCGGAATTAATCCTGTGTCCGTTTTCCGTTTGTCGCGTGTTCAGTCTCTCGGTGTAATGTGGACGAGTATAATGGCGAGATATACAATATCTTGGAACAGTATGAGAAGTTTGGTTCTAAAGGCCATTCAAAACATTGCTTATGGACCAACCAATGCCACATAGCATTCATCGCTTTCGTGTTGTATAGCAAACTGTTTTGGAAAACTCTGGAAATTATTTCATAGACTCCACAACATATGACTTTTTAAGAGACTGATACATTTTTTTGATACTTCGAACCATTAAAACAATTGACAATCGCATATTTAGGGCTTGCTTGAAACTAGTACGATTAGCGCTTGAATGCCAACAATCATTGTGTCTGTCAATTTTTTCACATACCAGAGGTAAGTATATTCTTAGCCTTCATTTTACTCATGTTAACGCACTGAAAATATATATGTCTCCCTAATGGGCTATCCAATACTGAAAGAAAATTTCTGCGCTGAGATTATAGCGCGTTCAATCAAACAAACAAACTCTACTAGTACTACTACTTAGTAAGTATAGACATAGTCATTACACATTAACACGTTACACTAAATTAATAACAATAGGGGCACACATTACAACAGAGCTACATTGTTTTACTTACTGTTTCTCCAACGATTACCAGAAGCGAACTGCCTCGTTTTCTTGAGGGACCTACGCTGTGGATCGCAGATGGCCTTTAGAGCTTCAGCTTAAGTAGGTAAAAGGAAAGCGAGAACTTTGGTGGGTCCTCGAGCCTTGTTGGCGAACCATACCTGATTTGATTTCTATCCGACAGTAGCCTGCAGGCCTATTATTACCGATCTTATGGTTCTCAGTGGTATCAAGATGAAATCATAGGCCAAAACATGTCATTAGATTTTCTGTCAGATTTTTGATCATTCGTTCTTTATATTATAATGATATCATTGAAATTATGTCATAGTGATGATCCTCTATCATTGGCGATCGGTAATACCAAATGAAGCATTTTATGACTTCCTTATCCTTTAGGCTTGCTGAGTCGTCGCACGCGAGTGTGGTGTATAGGTCTAATACAGAGAAGCTCTTGTCCACCACCTGACGCTTTGGGAGATATGTGAAAATTTATTCGGGTTAAAAGAGATTTCCATCATGTCATATTCTTATTATATAAAAATGGATAAAACTCAAATACAATTAATGGTGTCAGGCGTTATTTTTCGGAAGTCCATTACTAATTGTTAAGGAGTAGGTATTGTATAGCAAAACTTCCGACAAAAAATGTCGATAGTTGGTACTAACTACGCAGGCCCACCTAATGGTGCACCACCCGCCCTCACTCAATCGCATGCGACAAAGGAATATCACTAATAAGTACTAATTAGTGATTTCCCTTCGGCTTTGGTTTTTTGTCGGAAGTTTTTCTATATACTTACGTATTCCTTAACAATCACTCAAAAACTATGCTGTAGTGTCTATTTCACCAACACATCTATCTTCATATTTGAATTAAGCAATAACAGGATAATTATAATTAGTAGTTATTAACGTATATGAGAATAATAAAACCTCCACAGCGCAATCACTCGGACTCGTAACGAATCGATCGGGTAATCGAGTGCGCTCAGTAATTAGCGAGCAGCAACAGAATTAGCCCCAATCAGGACGGGCCGTAATTGAGCCAAAACAAATTATCCCATGAACACGAGCTTATCCTTTGAAACTCAGCTTTTTGGACTATGTATAGATTTCCATTTAAATACTACTACTTATTGCATTCAATGTTGCTCTTTACAAGCTTTTATTTAACTTGCACTGGATGTAGGTATGTATGTATGTTTGGGGTAAGTAACTAAGTATGTATGTTCGCGTCAAATCTTGTATCAATTGGACCCACTTGTAGTATCCGATTGAGCTGCAATTTGAATACACCTTTAGTTCTGATGACAATGCAATTATCATCATCATCACAGCTCATATACGTCCCCACCGAGGGGTTCGAGCCTACCCTAAGTTAGGGTGCTTAGGCCTTAGTCAACCACGCTGGCCCAGTCTTATAGCATAATAATATGTTAAGGAATAAATCTGTAAACTATGAATATGTACATAGTAAGGAACTCATATACTTAGACAAGTTTGTACGGAACCGTGGTGCGCGAGTCGAACTCGCACTTCGTTTTCTTATTATCTAACTGACGGAATAATGAAATTTCATTTCATCATCTTCTTTCAGTCATCTTCATTATTGAATCAACAAAAAAACTTATAAAATAAATGAGCGAACGTTGAAAATAACGTCGTTAACCGTTGTCCATTCCGCTAACACGATTAATGCTATTAATTCCGGACGAAACAAGTTAAATTTTAAATCCTGTTCGTGCTCGTAATCGGCGGGCTTCACCGGGCCGCGACTGATTTAACTTCGCCATTTAATAGATTACCTGAAAAGTTTCAACCTTTCCGCAATTATTTTGGCCCTAATAGTTTAAAGAATTCAGTCACTTATTGTCCGTATTTACGCAAAAAGGAACCACCCAGCAAATACACACTTCTGAGATATCGAAGAATTTACAAAAACATGTGCAGCTCTGTTAGATGAAGTAAAATTACTATTTACTTTATTTGAATGTATTGATAGATTACTTATTTAAATATATGTATATAAATATGCTCCGAATACTCTTAAAACTTTCTAGATAATGAAAAAAATATGAATGTGGTTCGTTTTAACGTTTACTAATTGATGGGTTTCTCTTATACAAAAAAGAACCACAATTGAAGCTTAAAATGAAACTATATATTTATTGTATGGTAATAAAACTTTAATTCTCAAAAAAATAATACACATAGAGAGCTATTACTATACTAGTTTTCCTAAGTAACTTGTGCTAACATTTTCCTGTTTATGCCTTTATATAGGTACATGTAGGTAACGTGTTCGCTTCGGGTTCCAGGGTTATTGTTTATTTTTAAAACTTGATGGGACTCTTTTTTTACTTACACCAAGGTCGCTGCGCTTGATAGTGCTCTTAGCACTATTTTATCATTGTAGATACTCTATGACCACTTCATCTGTTGTTGTGCTGGGAAGGGCTCTTTCAGCTCCCCGTAGAAGTAGGATACCGTGTTTCTCGTTATGGCAACCACTGCGTGTGAGACACTATCGTGGACAGGGTTCTACGTTTATGCTCCTCTGAAGACAACCACGTGATCACACGTTAGTCCCTATGCTTCATGGATCGTCAGTAGTCTGCATTGTTCTCCGGTGCCGAACCCATCCCTCCCATACGCTTTTTTCTTATCTTAAGGTAAGGAAGATAATATTTTGGTCGCCCCTTCATAGTACCGCCTCCGATGCCATGCTGCATATCATGGACCTCAGTACTGTAGCGCCTTACGCGCGCTCCGGGATCGTTGGGAACTTAGGACGTTAATTTAAACCATATAGGTATAATATCAATATGTTATACTACTCAACTCTCATTACAATGTGTCACGTTTTATTCTTGGTGATCATCTGTCTAAAAGCTATTGATGCTCGTCCCTTAATCTTCCAGAATATTCTATATTTATAAGGGTGACATTCCTTGCCATCGACCATATCTACGCAATGAGGTGGATTGCGGTGACATAGATGCAAGGAGGTCACCACAGTACTTACCGTGATGTGTAAATGTTTGTACGTAGATGTTTCAGAGGGCGTACACTACATCCATCGGACTTCTGTGTGTGCAGAAGAGCTTTTCTATATCAGACGTAATGGCAGCAGAACTTCCGTAACGCATCTCGAACAGGCTGTCTCTGTATATGGAGGGTATCTGATTCGTATCAGTTAGTCTGAGTAGTACCTACCAATTCTAGCTTCATTCACCAAAAGGCACTTTGATGCTCCCACCTCATTGATGAGGACCGAGACAATGATTCTAATTTATCCTGTCTCGACCGGTTCAAGTTTGCTAGTGATGATCATGTCTTCCTTGAAGTTGGAAGTTGTTGAGGAGCCACGTGGTCTTCCCGCAACTCGGCACACCGGTACTTTAGTGGAAAATATCCTTAGGTATAAAAATGTATTAATATTAGATACAGATTTAATATTTCAAGTAAGAATAGATGACTAAATGTATTCAGTTGCATACTCACCTTAGAATAGGAGTGAAAAGTACCTAGTCGTAAGTCTTAATATAATAATAATATATAGAATAGATCAAAAAGAAAAGATATAAATAAAAAGAGTTTGTGAAGAGTTAATTTAGTAAAAAATACCTTAAAGTTTTTTCTACACTGAGCTATATACGCAATGAAATAAACTGTAACTAGTCATATCATTTTGGTACCTTTGAACGATGATAGGTTTCAAAACGTTATATGCATAATGGAGTCACAGACGCGTGGTTCTATTTTTTTTTTAAATCTGTATTTAAATTATGAATTATTATACGCGTAACGGATCCAGAGAAACTTGGTTCCATTTAGCATTTTAAAAGTAATTGTTAATCATAGAAATATGTGTAATGTATAATGGTTCCAAGTAGGTGTGGATCTGTTTTGCATAAAATGCCCTGGTAGTAATATCGTTTATTTGTTTGAATAATCGAGTCCTATTGTGTTGTGGATCGGTTTTGCTTTATATGTAGAGTTTATTGTCGCTGTTGGTTCTGTTCTGCTTTTAGCATACCAAGTTTCCAAGGCAAAAATCATGTGGTTCATTTTTGTATAACAAATTTTGAGCGCGTTGATTCAGTATTCTTCAAAAAAAGTAAAAATCGAAATTTGTGGTGTGGTTCCATTTTGCATAAATACGGACATATTAGAATATACTTGTGGGTTAATACAAAACAATCCAGTGGTTAGCATGTATGGGAAATGGAAACGTCTCGCAGAGCTTTCCGCTTGATTATCCCTTTCCCATTTCCCAGTCTCAAAGCTGCCCGGAACAGATTGCTTTATATCAATAATGCCGAATACATGCCCAAAAATGTAAAGTTCTCTATTATTTTAGGTCTTTTTAACAATGACTCGGCACTTGGCCTTATAATCGGGGGTCCGTGGTTCGATCCTGCCATGTACCAATGATTATTCGAATTTCATATGTACATTTGCCGACGCTTCTACGGCGAAGGAAAACATCGTCACGTGAGGCGACCTGCATACATCTGCGAAGAAATTCAATAGTGTGTGTGTGAAATCGACCAATCCGCATTCCGCACTGGGCCAGCGTAGTTAACTAGGGCCTAGACACCCTAACTTAGGCTCGAGCCCTTTGGTGGTAACGTATATGAACTGTGATGATGATGATGCACCGTACCTGCCAAAAGTTAATCGACCGACAGGCGTCTGGTATCTACTGGAGCTGTGTGAGATAATATTAAAACTAACTCGATATCCGTCTAAAATTTTATCAATCTCAAGATCCATAAATGATGACCATTTCAACCCACATATGTCACACAGTCCCAGTGCTGGGCACAGGTCTCTCCACTGACGAGAAGAAATTGACCTGCCACATCACACTGAGGATTGGTGTAAGGTTTTCTTCGAGTCTTCCATCTCTTCAGTACATTAATATAATTCTCCGAACCATCTTGAATGAGTCAGCTAAAGACCGGGTTTTGATGTCTGTGGGGGATCATGCTTGACATGGGGTAATACTCACATCCCAGGTAACGTTTTAGGTTCTAGAATGTTTTTGAAAAGGTTCTAGAACTTATTGTGGGAGGCCCATAATCATGCAGCATCATGGGAGCCACCTTAGGGGACGTTTCCAGTATTACGTAACGCAATTTCTGAAGATTTTTGACCCTCACTACTCCCCCTCTCTAAGTGTAACGCACCACAACCAAGGGACTATTTTTACCTAAAAGTTATTTTACGAAAATGTTGCTAGCTAAGACCCCAAATTAAGGTGCGTAATATTTGAACACCCCCTTAGCTGGTTACACCTAGAGTAGTCATGGAACCATCAAGCCGTTCTGCTCAGACGGTTGGACAGATAACCACCCTTGTATCCGTCCGTTACGCAAAAGCAGCTGATTTGACTTTTATCTAACTCAGGATGTAGATACGTAGCTCAAGTCCCAGATTAACACACAGTCTACCCTTTATTTCATAGTACCAACGGAATTAGGAGCTGAGTGAACAAACGTGGGGTGTAGCTAAACAGCTGCATTAAAGGATGATATAGCATGACTTGATTCCAAAGCGTTAAATTCAAATTCAAATGTTTATTTGCGTACTAAGTGTTTACAAGGTGTTATAATAATATACAAATAGGTTCTTATTACTTAGATACCGCTAAGGTATTGCAAAATATCTTTTACACTTTCATATTTCTAAGTACTTTTACTAGTGTGTCCTAGCACACTGTAGTAAATGTACTGACTATACATCGGACAGGAACCTACATGTTACTACATAATATTTTATATAACTTAAATAGCATAATTTAACTTTTTGTAAATGTTGTTAATCAATAATTAAAACTGTTAAATGACATAACATATATAGTTGCATTGAAATCCTTATTCTATTTTAATACATACATATTTTAATTTAATAAATTAATTTTTATTTATTTCTTGTTACTTCAATTCTAAATTTTACTTTTAATATAATTTCAATAATTGTTAGGTACTTGTAATTTCAATTATTAGTTATTTGGCAATCTTAATTTTAAATTGAGTATTTTAATGTTGTTATTGTTTTATCATATTAATTTTATGTAAGATGGGAATTTAATGTTAGTTATCGCTTACCTACTTCATAGTACGCACTATCGTTATGACAGCAGCTACTTTGCGGAGTTTGTTACCAACACGGAGCAGATAAATCAGTGGATGTGGCATGTAGTCTCTTTCTTTATGATGCTCACCATAAAATGCTAATCTGTACGTAGGTATATACACGGTGTTTCAAAATAACTCTGGTGAAACACCTCCAAGTCTGCCTCATTGTGGCGCTACTATGCCAGACATCCACATCCATCAAAAGGAGGTGCTTAAAACACTCAAAAGCTTAGACGTGAACAAAGCTAGTGGTCCTGATGGTATACCAGCCATTGTGTTAAAATTCTGCGCGCCTGAGTTGTCTCCGATTTTGACTCGTCTTTTCCGTCTTTCTTTAGAGTCAGGTGTAGTCCCCAGGAGTTGGAACGAAGCTTGCGAACGTTCAACCTGTTCCAAAAAAAGGAAGTCGTGCCGATCCTAGCAATTACAGGCCTATTTCGGTGACGTCCATCTTGTGTAAAGTTATGGAGCGTGTACTGAATAGGAAGCTCATGGCATACCTTGAAGTCAATAATCTCCTCAGCGACCGACAGTACGGATTTAGTCGAAACCGGTCAGCTGGGGATCTTCTCGTGTGTGCCTCTCACATCCTGAGCGAGGCTATCGAGGAACATGGCGAAGCTATAGCTGTGTCTCTCGACATATCGAAAGCCTTTGACAGGGTCTGGCATGACAGTCTCCTTAACAAGCTACCATCTTACGGACTACCTGCATCCTTGTGCACATGGATCAAAGACTTCTTGAGGGAACGATTGATTCGAGTGGTTATTGATGGCTGCTCGTCCGATTTATCGGCAATTAACGCTGGCGTACCTCAAGGGTCAGTACTATCTGCAACTCTATTCTTGCTACACATCAATGACCTGCTGAAGCCCGGCATCTATGGGTATGCAGATGACACCACAGTTGTGGAGAAGTATACTTCCGGTCCACAGACCAAAAAGGCGGAAATCGATGCGTTGAGAGAAGGCATGGTTGAGCGTATGAATAAAGCTTTAAAAGCTGTTTCCGACTGGGGTGACGTAAATCTTGTTCAATTCAACGCTAACAAAACACAGGCTTGCCTTTTCTCCGCCAAAAAGAGTCAGTTCCCAACGTCTCCAACTTTCCGAAATGTAAGTCTACCTCTGAAAGACCGTCTTGAGCTGCTGGTACTCACATTAACTTCAAAACTCAACTTTGGACCTTACCTCGACTCTAAGGCTAAACTGGCTGGTAGAAAGCTGGGCATCCTCAATAAGGTTAAGCGGTACTTCTCACCAGGGCAGTTGCTTCATTTATATCAAGCACAAGTCCGACCATGCGTAGAGTACTGCTGCCACCTCTTCGATGGATCAGCTAAGTATCAGCTAGAGGCTTTGGAGGCGGTGGACCACCGTGCTGTGAGGTTAATCAGAGACGAGAAACTAGTTGCCAAGAAACTGCTTAGTCTCGAGCATCGCCGTAAAGTGGCATGTCTGTCCATATTTTATAGATTGCATTTCGGTGAGTGTGCGCAAGAGCTTCACGACCTTATTCCACCCTCTCCTTTCCATTACAGGACGAGCAGAAGGTCGGCTCATTACCACCCATTTCAGATCGAAATTCCTAAAATCCGTACACAACGTTTTAGGTCCACTTTTCTTGTGCGTACTGCACAGGATTGGAACTCTCTGCCGCCTTCCTTGTTTCCTGAGAGCTATAATCTTGGGGTTTTCAAGGCTAGAGTGAATAGATATTATCTAGATCTACGTGCTTCATCTTCGACCACACCGTCGCTTACCATCAGGCGAGTTGGTGGTCAAACGTAGACCTATTACGAATAAAAAATAAAAACCAATAAATAATCAATGCTTCATCGAAAACTCATTATTAAAATGTGTTTACACGTAATGTCATTCAACCCAAAACTTTCATGTAAAACATAGACATGATGACGATACTATGATTTACATGAAAATTTTGAGAGTTACATTGATGATATGATTTACATGAAAATTTCGAAAGAATTGGTTATTTTGAAACACCGTGTATACTACAAACTATTTATGACATTGCACTCGTTTATTTGTGTAACTGCGTCAAAGGCGTATTTACGATGCAGGTGGAACAGTACAAACGAGTGCATGTGATTTCGTTGAGAAGACAGAGAAATACCGTTCTTTAATATTCTTAATGTGCGCAATCGCTCAGAAATCCCGAGGCCAATGTAACAACAGCCCAAACAACAAGCAGAGTTACGATCGCAAATAAAATATAGGAATTTACACTTTGTTACGTACAGAAATACGCGCTCGAGAGCGAACGTAAAAAGGTTATTTCTGTGGAGGTTTTAGGAAGCACTCTGATTCCTTCCGCGCCGGATGCGTTAATGGCGGAAAGCGAGCCTACTATCTAACGTTTGGGCTTTGCGTCGACGACGACGTGTTAAAAACGCTAGATAGAGGCTATATACAACGTTGTGAAAAATACTCTAAAAAAGAAATTAGGTAATTAAGGCGCATAGTAATGTCAATCATAAAAAATCACTGCAGAAAAAACCGGTTCTCTTCATAAATATTGAATAAAAAAATCTTTAAAAAAGGTATGTTATTATTCAACGCATTCTTTAGAGGATGGTCTTTTTAATTTTTTATTATCGTGTCGTGTCAGAGAACGGAACTAACAAACCACAATTTAAACAAATCTGAACTTTACCCTTTGCGCTACAGATTATACAATTACGAGGAGTATGCAATGACTCGTACAGTTTATATTGCTATCTGCCGTATACACCTATTGCGCTCTCGCTCTTTGCTTCACTCTCGCGTTACGTTATCGGCAACAGCGCGGTGGGTGGAACGTCAGTCATTGCGCTACAACGCTACAACATCAACAGCAGTTTATAATGATAGCAGGATAATCCGTTGCTCAATAATGTTATTCGTTACGTTCATATTACTGGGTAACTACCGTGACTTTATATGTTATTATGTCACAACTTGGCAGCGTATACTGTAGTTCTTGGGGGGGGTGCAGATTCACTGCGAATCTCACAAGAGCCACATTCATGTACTATAGGTTACTGTTACTACTTACTATCAGATGGGCAGCCTGCTTATTTGCCAACTCAGTTGTATAAAAAAGGGACAGGGACGTCAGGGTCTAATACCTAAAGATACACAACTAATTTTCTCTGACAATGCTTTTATTGAGCAGCCCACTCAAAGTACTGAAATTGCTCCTATTGAGCAATACTGTGGTAGTGAAACGACTGTCAGTAATGTTACTGATGATATTTTTAATAAATCTTTAAATTAAGTAATGAGACAAAAGAGACATCCTCTTGCTTATCATTAGGTAGAAGAGATACTGAAAACTTTGTAAATGTATTGCAAAACCCATTTGAAAACAAAAATAAAGTAAATTTTATCAACCTGGTGCACCAGAACATTCAAGGAATGTTAGGCAAGGATCTGGAAGTGGAATTATTCTTGAACTGTAGCAATGTAGACATCTTTTGTGTAACTGAACACTGGCTTAAAGGTTATCAGTTCATGTTTAATTTCAGCAATCATCTGGTTGGTAGTTCGTTCAGTCGAGAAAAATCAATTCGTGGTGGTTCTTTAATAATATTAGATAAAAAGCTGAAATTTAAGGATCGTAAGGATATTGTGAGTCTTTCGATTGAGCGAACAATAGAAATAGCCTGCGTGGAGCTGGAGCAGATTATTGTATTAAGTATATACAGGCCTCCTTCAGGATTATATGACCTTTTTGAAGATACTTTGGAAGAAGTATTGAATAAAGTGTGTAGTTCCACAAAACAAACCATTGTTTGTGGTGATTTTAATATTAATTTATCAGAAAATTCTAGTTTATCTATTAGGATTAAAAATCTGTTTTGGTCATATAACCTTGGAAAATTATTTTTGGAGCCAAAAAGAACAACTCAATCATCTGCCACATGCATTGACAATATTTATACAAATATTGTTCCTTTAGCAAGAAGAGTTTTTAATAATTTAGAATCTGACCATTTCCATTTATATAGGCCTTTACAGGCACTTATTGACGTCAAAACAAAGCAAAACATTCTAATTTAAAGGAAACATATTTAACCTTGTAGTGCATACATCCTGAATATACCTACTCAAGATGTCTGCAAATACAAGTGGCAATGAAAAAAAAAAGTTGAATCTACACCTGTTCGGAAATTGGGACAGCCTTCTCGAGAAGAACAGGCAAGCAACTCGAAAGTTCAAATTTTTTATCTCCTCTTTTAAATCGCCATTTACAATTTTGGTTTTGTTACATAGTCATTGAATGTTAAAAAAAATACAATCGGTATGATTAAAATGTCAAAAAAATACAATCGGTATGCTTAAAATGTCAAAAAAATAAGTTATAGACTTATACACTAATCATAATACAATAAATTATGTTGTTACCAAACATAATATGATAACTTGGTCTGATTCAAAATCAGTGTCAGTTCTTTTCCTGACAACAATATTTGTTAACATCAGTAGCTATACACAACACCACGATTATTGACATTATAACGAATAATAACTTCATATTAACTCCAGGCATTGGCATAATTTAAATAATCGTTAGCTTTATAATATCCTTTATAATGACTTGATTGTTTGTTTATTTGTATTGAATAGAAGTCGAAACTACTGAACCGATTTTTATGAAAGTTGTTATAGGGATAGTTCGAGACCAGGGAAAGTACATAGGGTAATTTTACTACGGGAAAAATCTGACAGGAAAAGTTTTCCTACGGGAAAATTTAGTTCTAATGCAAACAAAGTTGCATACGGTCAGCTAGTATAATATATACACACACTCTGTTATACTAGTTTTTCAAACGCAATTCTTCTAGAAACGGCCCAAATTAGACGACGACTCAGCCATCTAATCCAATTATTCAGAAAGGAATGGCGGCAAAAACGTGGTGAGTGGGTAACTAGGTTTACTCCATCTTCTAGCATTACCCGTAACATATACAGTCAACAGCACGTCAGGCTATACAAAATAACAAATTTCTCTAATTGATTTTGAACCTTAAGCAGTTTAACGTTAACTTCAACGTTAACTAAAAAAAAATAATAATTTGCCTGATTGCTGTTGGCTGTACAAAAGCGAGCTGTTTAGAGCAAGTTTTAAACAACAGAGACACCGCTATCGCGGGATACATTGCTATCTCGTTCACCCAGCGATTTTGATACTGCTTTAAGCGAGCACGTTTAATTTTAGGGGATGCGCAACTCACCCTAGATATAAGAGTAGTCGGAAATACATAAGAACACAATAGATCAATAAATGAAAATAACAAAGGCACGGACCACGAGTCTGTGGTGATTATAACTAAAATAAAAAAAATAAAAAAAGCGAGCACGATGAGAGGGGTTTCACCGCCGGCCGTGCCGCATATGATCTGGCAAATTAATAACTCCATTACCGAGCGTTGCTCCAACGAACGTAGCCATCCATACTCCTTTGCTGTGCCTTGCGTATTCTGTTTGTCTGTATTCTAATTTTGGTAAGCTTGTGAGATGGCTAGTTTTATGACGTCCTTTTGGAACACCTTATAAAAGGTGTTTGCTCAATACCTACCCTTTTTTATCGTCGCGAAATGCGTTACGCATACCTCGCGCTTGGGGAGGCGCGAGATTAAGACGAACTCTCCGCGGTCACTGGGGCTAAAGTGCCAGCCAAAAACTGCAGCCCACCGACTAAAACCCATCGATGCTCCTCAAAGACGTCTTGGCGCGAGCACATCTAACATCGCCGCATCCTCCTCGTCATCGAACGAAGAGGATATTCCGAGGAGGGCCGTATCGCTGACAGACAGGTCATTAGGTTAGAACTCTTACGAACACATTCGCGACTTACTTCAATACCCTTTCTTTTTTAACCGACTTCAAAAAAGGAGGAGGTTCTTAATTCGATGCGTATGTTTTTTTCTTTTTTTTTTGTGTGTATGTTACGCGATTACGCCGCCAGTTGTGGACCGATTTTCAAAATTCTTTTTGTGTTCGATAGAGTATACTACAAGGGTGGTCCCATGGTCACCAAAGTCAGGATCTGATGATGGGATTTTATGAAAATCGAGGGAAACGCTAATACCCGGGAAAGGCTAATTATTTAATGTTATGTTATTAAATTAGGGTTTCTTTCACTAAAAAGATTTCATTCACTAAAAAGTTAAAAATAAAAAATATTTTATAAAAAATAAAAACCGACTTCAAAAACACTGAAAAGTTAAAAATAATATAAGAATAGGTACAGACATCACACTTCTATATTGAAGTCGGTGCCAAATTTTAAGACTTTCCAGGAGATCATCGTTTGGCACCGACTTCAATATAGAAGTGTGTCGGTTTTTATTTTTTGTAAAATATTTTTTTAACCTCTATTATATCTCCGGCCATAAGTGAGCGACATGGCTCAAAGGCCTAGAAGCCTAGCCAAAAATATTATAAAAAAAAATAAGTGAGCGACTGCATGCATGCGCAGAGCGCTGAGCACACGTAAGCCGCTCGGCCTGGTCCGTACCGTCCCAAAGTGGGACGGTACGGGCGTCCCTTTCCGCCAAAGGCATGGGGGCAGATAGTGTTCTCTAGCTGCCCCCACAATCGTAGGTAGCCGAAACCTACCCATGTTAACATAGACATATAAAAGTTATGGCGTCATTGAAAATTCGAAATTGTTAAAGTAATTTTTTTAATTCGCCATACTTTTTTTTTCACTGACCTAACTATTTGCATGGGGGATTTCAAAATTTATTTTACAATTTCGAATTTGCAGTGACGCCATAACTTTTATATGACTATGTAGGAACATGGGTAGGTTGCAGCTCAATAGCGTATTGACCAAACTAGGTGTGTATCCAGTGGTTGTCTTTTCAACATTTTATAAACAATTTCAATCATACAAGTTTTTTAAATGTTCCTTACAGGTGCAGTATAAAGCACTTGGGAGAAAGTCCGGTTCCTTTCGTCCCGCGGTGAACAATGTACTATAGTTTTTCAGTTACATCATTAAAAAATCGGTCATATATTACTTTTCATTACACATACTCCGAAAGTAGGTCCGAAGTTGCCTGAGGAGCTGGTCGAAAGTAATACTTTTCAGCCCTAGGGAGAATCGATTTTAACTGACGGCTGTCAAACCCCATCTTGGAATTAAGTAAGTTAGTTTCACCCCTGGAGTAATAACAAACTATTGTCGAAATACCAAAAGAACTACTGAAATAAAGCGAATTAAAGTTAAGAAGTAGCGGTTCGCTACGTTACAGCGTGCTACAAATTATACTGGCGTGACGTCACGTGATGTTTCAAATCAATGTATAGTCAGCTTTTTTAATTATGATGATGGTCATTGAAAACAACATTTTGTCATAATTCCAATTGGTATTGTATGTGTGAATAATCCCCGATATTATTGTCAGATAGGATTAAATTTATCTTAAGTCACATCAACAATATGTATTATATCTTTAATGGTGAACTATTAAAATCGGCTCAGTCATTTTAGAGTTTATCTATTACATTTTTTTTATATTTATCAAATAATAACGTAACGTTTAAATGTCCCACTGGATTTATTCCGGTAGTAGCGAGGATCACCATTTTCCAAAGTCCCTGTCTGGGCGCCAAATTAAGTTGCGATGCGAATCATTCTTATTTTGATGGTCAGCAATTTATGAATAGCTTAAATTAACCTCTGAGGACTAGTTGTAGTTGTGACTCAGATCTAGTTATTTGGGAATTGATATTCATTAGTAAAAATTTGAGTACGACTTCCACATGGGACTGGGCATTATGGAGCTAATGGAGACGACATCTTTTCAGCAAATGGCTGGTACTGACATAGCACCAACTGTAGTAGACCTTAAAATCATTATGAAAAATTAATTTCAAAGATTAATTATTGTATTTTAAGTAAAAATGAAATTTCAAGATGGCGTTATGTCATATCTCGTTTCGTGGTCCTGTAATCCAGTGAAATCAGCCTTAAGCTGTTGGCACTGTACAGATTATGTGAATCCATATTAAAACAAATGAAAGTAGGAAATCTAATACTCAGCTTTATTCTTGGCAGTGGCAGATTAAAACGTATCATCCCAGCTTCCCCGTCCCAGGGTGCGCCGGCGAAGCCACGCCCGCGTAACACCGCGCACTATAATTTCATTTAATTTTTGTTCGGAACCAGCGGAGAGCGGTGTAATTGCTAGCTTCGGGCTAAAGACTAGCGCTGTCATGTTGACGACTTGTGCATGACGTGTGGCAGTACCTTTTTTTCTATATTTCTCGTTGGCATACCATTTATTATGCGGTACACTTGGATGTTGAGCTGTTACTGCAGTAACTACGTGGTTAGGATTGCTACAGTAAACACTTACCGGCGCAGAACACGCCTTATATTAATTTTACTAGCGTAGCGTTCTATTAAAGTAACAAAATTGTTATAAAGTTATGTATGTTAGATTGTAGGGGTTATATCTATGAATTATAGTTGCCTGAATATTAATTAACAAATAAAAATAATCTATGGACTATGTATGCTTGCGAACAGAGGCAATTGCGCTTTGCCTACACGAAACCTCAAGTCATCAGCACAGATCAGTCACACTAGTCTAAGTCTTAACAAAAACTTTATACGTGTGATGATAATGTATTTTTAAAAAATGCTAAATAAATTTCAAAAAACGAGCGACATTTCGACTGTCTTATGTCTAATAGCTACTGCGAGAGGGCTGAATGTGAGGAAATATTTATGTACTTATGGATGTTATATGAAACACGATATCTTAATCTAGATTATGTTTTATCAATCATGTTTATAGACTCAAAGCTTTACTCTTATATTTCCAAACAACGGTAACTAGGCAGCCTGACAACATAAAGGTAAGTATTTATAAAATTTTAAATTTGACTTAATACCTAATTCATAGAGGGTCCTAATTATAGGTCTAACTAGTCGCCAACAATCTCTTTTTAGTTGGCTAAAGTACCTAGACCTCATTTATTGATAATTTTGTAAAAATCACACTGTTTTTCTCAGTATTCATCCCATTCCATTAGTAAGTTTTTTGTAAGCATTTGTGTTTAATTAGGTTTAGTCTTCATTTTGCTTGGTTTAAAAATCAAAATCGATTATTTAAGTTATAAGCTGTGAGGATAATATTATGATCTTTTACACGACAAAGATAACCTTCTGCCGAAGTGTTTTGCTATCGCCGACTTGCAGTTGCTTCGTCCCTAGTGGGATGCAAGTAGCCTCTTGCAGTCTCCTCCGCAATACGCCATAAATAACAAACTTTGTCGGGAAAAGAAAATTAAACGCTTATGATCGCCATCGATTTCTTAATTAATATTTATACAAGGTATGGCAAAGGAAATGTCACAATGTGCATTTGCCATAATTTTTGCAAATACTCGTAAAATCAAATTTCATTGTTCTTTGACATAGATGTTGTAGAGATAATACTTACAGAATTAGCTGACATAAGCCATGGAGTGATACCTAATTGAAGAACGTGGAATTATTGTTACTGCTTATTTTACCAATTTCCGAGTCGAGTGATCTCCCGTTTTGGAGATTTAAGCTAGCCGTCCAGATCACCAGATCTAACGTTGCCAGACTTCTTCCTTTGGGGCTTTTTAAAATATAGCGTTTACCACAACACACCAAAAAACCCTGCACGTCTTGAAAGCTAACATTGAAGACAAAATCGTCAATTTGAAGCCAAAATGCTGTAAAACGAGCACAGTTGTGCATCAAATCGGAAGGTGGTCATTTGAGCGATATCATTTTTCATCCTGACGTCATCAATTTTACATGTTCTAATAAACTTTTCATGAAAACCGAGCAAATTTTTTTAATTTGTGATAAAATAGTCGCCAATTCACATTATGACATTACTTTTACGCTACCTTGTTCCATAAAATGAGAATGTTCTCGAAGTCTGTTCATTGTGTTGATGGCATAATAACTATCAAACTGAAAACAATCATAATCGATGTCAAGGTTTTAGATAATAAGAGGATTTTTTTGTTTTTTTACACTACAAAGTTGGCAAACAAGCAGACTGATGGTAAGTGGCAACAGCGGCCTATAGTACATGCGGTTCCTGTAACTAATGAAAATCTACAACCCCTACAAGAACCCAATGTGCCCACGTTTCCAATTTGTGATATAAGATGTCAAGTCAAATAATACCCATTAAATTCACTGCCGTCTTAAGGCAGAAACAAACTATTGTGTCGTGGTGTGTTGTGACGCGTCAGAAGCATATCGGTTGCATACATTTAATATGGCTAGAAACAAATTATGACAGTGTGTTGTGTCGTGGCGCTAATGTGTTTCTAGCCATATAAAATGTATGAAATGGATACGCTTCTGACGCGACACAACACAACACGACACAATAGTTTGTTTCAAGCGTAACCCTTTAAACTGGAACCCAGCAATGCAAGCAGCGCTGCTTGACGGGAGAAATAGGTACCCAGGCAGACGCATCTGGTACAGAGTCAGCCTTTGGTGAAGCTGTGAATTAAATAGATTATTACTGTTTACAATAAACTGGCACCCGGCGCCATCTTGCGAGCCTTGCCGGCGGCGCACGGGCTCTGTGTGGAAAGGAACGGTGGGCTTGACAGTTTTTGCTGTGACGCTTGGGTCAATGATATTAGCATAGAATTTTGGATTTGTGAATTTTGTTGTTTGTTCGTTTGATAATTACACATGGAGTGTTAGAAAAGAAAATTGTGTCTTGATTTCGCGTGAAGCATTTAATAGAATAAGTATTTGGACCGTTTGTAATTGTTAACTTCAGTGAACCAAGAAAGTGTCACATGTAAAATGGCGGATCGGCTATGAACAAAAGCTGAATATTAATTTGTGGCTGCGGAACGTGAGATTCTTCAAATTTATGTCGGGGTGTGTGGCGCCACGGGGTTAGTCTGGGTGATTAGGAATCGCAAGAAAGAAGTGCGAAAACGTGCAGAAACACGTCAAGTTGTGACCCGTGGCGGGTGATCTCCAGGGCGGACTCCACAACAAACTGTAAGTTAATTATATACCTATCTTAAAACTCGTAAAACAAACGTTGTTTTTGATAAATAGGGACTCGAAGCCCAAGTTGACTTCGAGTGGTAGCAGAGAAAAGTTTGGGTTGCACCAAATCAAAACAATTAGGACTTGTATAAAAATTATAAAACTTTTTTCGAGAGCATAATTTTCTGTTTGTAGTTCAATGATTAGATTAATAAGATTGTCGGTTCCTGTATGGTTGATGGGTCTAGTTAAAGTTTCACTTTCTTCAGCCTAAAAGCATGTAGACTTGAAAAAAAATCTAGCATTAACAAAATGTATTAATTTATTGGATGTATAAATCGCAACGCTTGTGTCGTGAATTAAAAAGTTTACACATGTTTTCGGCAGCGCAATGGCGGCGCTCCAAATTCCCGCCAAATAAAAGAAAATGGCGTCTCGTTACGGGAGCAGTAATCCAATCTGCTGATTCGCTGACCCTCCGCTGCTGCTCATGGCTGCGCTAATTTTATTAGGGCTGATGTATCATGAATATCTCGTAGGTATTTCCGGCCAAAAGTCTGGAATAAGCTGATGAAATACTATAGGTAAATTACAATTATGAGCTTAAGAAAAAATTGAAAGCTCAAATACTAAGTATAAAAACTTTTTAATAGTAAAACTGTTTTATTTATTTTGCTCTGTTTTTTATTGTTGTAATTGGGTTTCCACCTTCTTTTCTATTTAATGATGTGCAACAGGATGTCTCTTGTCTTAACCTATGTTATTAAATTTAAACTTGTAAATTTATTAATAATAGTGAAATGTAAAATGAACTGTCAGTTAGGTAATTATTAATATGGACCATGTCTGAAATAAATTGATTTTATTTTATTTATTTACTAGCTGTGCCTGCGTGGAATAGTAATTTTTGGCAGCATTTTGATTTTTTAGGCAATTTTTTTAAGATCTTGATAAAAAGTAGCCTATCTTATACCCTATATAATTAGCTATCTATTAGTGAACGTCCCGTCAAAATCGGTCCTGCCGTTCCGGAGATTAGCGGGAACAAACAGACAGACAGACAGACAAAAATAGGGGTTGAAAGTTTCTATGGAAAATATTGAAAATCTGCTCCAATTTCTATGAAATTTACTATCCGAGCTCCTAAATATAAATCACAGTCTTCTTGTATAATAAGTACATAGGCTACAAAATTATTTTTCTTACGGGAAAATATAAAATTCCCACGGGAAAACAATAATAACGCGGGCGAAGCCGCGAGTACTTTATAAAAGACATGAACTAATACATCATTCATTAGTCATACTTGTTGGCAATGCGTACGCGTAATGAGTTGAGGTGGCGATGGAGAAATTAGAAGCGTAGACTTTCAAGTTTTACAATTTAATGCGATAATAAATACAAGATTAATTTAAAGGGTAAGTGTGGTTGCGAAGCTAATGCGTTATAATATATATTTTTTTTGAATCGGCGATCTTTCCGCTGATCACTTTAGTGCTTCGTCCAATGGTTGTCCTCCAAGATACTCGTATGTGACGTCATTGAACGTCAATGATGAAGTTGCTGTAACATGTGTTTACGGTATAACCGAGTGCTAAATTTCCGTTCAACGCATAAACAGTACTATTAATGTTATTACTGAAAGACGTGCTATCGGTGCCTACAGTTTTACTCAATAAGAGCAATTTGAGTAGCCAACTTCTTGGCATAATATCATCTATATCTATACAAATAAATAAAATTGAAGTGTCTGTTTGCAATGTCAAAATAACAAGATTTTACTAAATGGGTATGAATGTATATCGGGTACCAATAACAAAAACATAATTTAAAAAAATTTAGTCTCTCTGTTTGTTCGCGCTAATCTCCGGAACGCCTAGACCGATTTTGACGCGACTTTCACTAATAGATAGCTAGTTATATAAGGTATATATAACATAAGGTTCTTTTCATCAAGACCTTTTCATTAAGCGTTGTGCGGCTGCCTTGGCATTACCTCTAGCATTAATATTCAACGCCTCTATTAATACAGGAGTCTTTCCCAGTGAATGGATAAGAGCACGAATATTACCACTACATAAAAAAGGTGATGAATCAAATGTCGTTAACTATCGTCCAATTTCCATCCTCTCCTGTTTTTCTAAACTCTTTGAATCAGTGGTCCATCCTTCATTTTCTTCCTTCATCGACGGTTTCCTATCGGATCATCAACACGGATTTAGGCGTAACCGTTCCACGCTTACAAACCTGGTTCCTTTTATAGCTGATCTATGTGAGGCAGTTGATGGAGGGGGACAGGTAGATGCCGTTTACACTGACTTTCGCAGCGCCTTTGATAGTGTCAACCACTCAATTCTGTTAAGTAAGCTTCAGGTCATTGGTGTGGGTGGCTTACTTTTTGACTGGTTTTAATCCTACTTAAAAGAGAGACCTCAGAGTGTTGTTTTGAATGGTTTTGAGTCTGCCACTTTCCATGCAAAATCTGGAGTCCCGCAGGGATCGCTTCTGGGACCACCTCTCTTCTTGGTCTTCATTAACGACATAACTACTTGTTTAAAACATTGCCGGTTCTCTATGTATGCAGATGACTTAAAAATATATAAAACCATCAATTCTGCTGATGACGTTATTCTACTGCAAACGGACTTAAACAACCTTAAATCATGGTGTGACTCCAACTGCATGACCCTTAACACCAACAAATGTTATCACATTAAGTTCTGCAGGAAAAAATCACCTTTCCTATCTATATACTCAATAGGAAGTAGCATGTTGTTGGAAGTCAGTGAGGTGAGGGACTTGGGAGTTGTCATTGACGGCAGACTAAAGTTCACAGCGCACATTGAAGCTATAACATCAAAGGCGGCTCGAATGCTAGGGTTTATAAAGAGAAATTCTGGAGGATTTTCATGTAAAACCAAAATCGCGTTATTCACGGCTCTTGTTCGTAGTCACCTTGAGTACGCTAGCACATCTTGGTCACCTTTTTACACTGTACACTCCCAGCGCCTTGAGAGTATCCAACGCAATTTTACCAGGCACCTCGCCTTTTTGTCAAAAGGCTTTTCCCACAGAAATCCCTATACTCAGCGTTTAAAGAAGTTTGGCCTCCTGTCGTTGCGGGATAGAAGGAATATATTGGACATGTGCTTCTTGCATCGCCTTTTACATGGCACTCTTCAGTGCAGCTCTCTTTTGGAGCGAATCCCATTAAACGTTCCATGCCGGTATCCCAGGCATAGCATCACTAAAACATTTCAGACTCGACACTCTCGTACTAACCTTGGACATTTTTCTCCCCTCTACCGTATTCTTAATAATTATAATAATTTAAATAAAACCTTTACTTTAGATATATTTCATGATAACTTTCGTAAATTCAAAAACAAGTTGCTAAACATTTGCTTCGTTTAGTTGGATTTAATATTTCCCCTTCACAAAACTTAAATAAAATTCATTTAAAACTGGCCGTAATTTTGCCTCCACAATTACTTAGTAAGTATCGCTTAAATAATAGAATTAGGTTAAATTATTTCTTTTCATAGTGAATGTTATGTACGCCTTAATTGTCATATATATAAGACTATTATTTGTTGTTTTTTCTTATACAATTGTGTAATATACAAGGTGTAAGGGAACATGCGATCCAAACTAAGGCTATGTTATCTACTATAATAATGTAAATTTTATGCCATACACAAATTTTTTTAAATCAAATATTCCAAGATTTCATAATTTGCCAACGCGCAATGTAATACAATATCCGAAAAACTCGCTCTCGCCGTTACTAACAACTAAACACGCACCGCGCGAAATAAACGGCCGCGGCCGGCGTTCGGCTCAAAAAATAATCGCCTGGTCAATCGTAGACACAGTACCCTAATTATCCTATTTGAAAATGACTATAAAAGTCACCTACCTTTTTAAGAATTTCTTCTTATGAGGTGTGGTTCAAATTGCGCTCCATCCAACTGCACGCAAACACGAGCCCGTCGCAGCATGTCTTCGTGGAGGCGCGGCATCAGCGTGCTGTCCTCGGCGCAGTCCGTACGGAGTCCGTCGAACACTCTTATAATGCGAGATCGCATCTCCTCCCTCTGCACCACATTCACGATCAAAAACCCTTTCTTTAACATAGCCCCATAAAAAAAAGTCCAATGGGGTTAAGTCAGGAGAGCGAGGTGGCCAGGCTTGCGGTCCTAACCTTCCAATCCATCGATGGGCAAACAGTTCACTCAAACGGTCTCGAACAGGTCGTATAACATGCGGCGGAGCACCATCGTGCTGGAACCATGCTCTGCGATATTCGGCCAGCGACATTTCATCCAGCATGTCGACTAGTTGCTGGTTAATAAATTCTAAATATCGCGATCCGTCGAGACGTTGCGGCAAAAATACGGGGCCAAGAATTTTATTTCTAAAAATACCAGCCCATACGTTTACAGACCACCGAGTTTGATGCCCGGTTTGCTGTGTAACGTATGGGTTGGTTTCAGCCCACACGTGTGCATTCCTGCGATTCCATAGCCCGTTTCGCGTGAATGTGGATTCATCTGTCCAAACGACGTGTTGCACGAACCCGGGCTCCCGCACTTGTTGGTCAAGTAGCCATCGACAAAACGTTACACGACGATCACGATCTCCTACTTGCAATGCTTGCACCTTGTGTATTTTATACGGCCGCATTCTTCTCCGCTTTAAAATTTTGTGCACTGTCCAATGAGAGATTGTTGGTCCTCCCCCACGCCGCATTAGCCTCGCAACTGAACGTGTACCTAGGCGAGGATTCTGGCGAATAATGTTCATCACGCGGTTTTCGGTCCTCGATTCCAATGGTGGTCCGCCACCACTCCCAGAAGCTACTACCGGGGCTATGGGTTGGTTTTCCAGGACACGTTGATATGCCGCAGTAATTATTCGGCCATGAGTAGGGTGCCGAAGATGTGGATACCTATTGCGGTAAATCCTTAAGGCACGAGAAGCGTTGCCCCTAGCTTCACCAAGGCACATTAACATTGCTCCGTATTCACGAGCAGTGTAGCCGTAATTGGGCATTTTGCTAATTTAAATTAAATACACTTAATCACTAAACACACACACACACACAAACACACACACTTAACACACAGGCTTGAGAAGGAATAAAATTAACAATACAGCTATCGTAATTGCGAATATGAACCGCGCACGTGCATTCGCTCGAAGTTCGTAACGCACTGAATTTAGAAACCGAAAAGAATGAAAAGTTGAAAAGGTATAAAGCGAGCCGCCTCGTAATCTAGGCTTTCGGCTCGCTTTGTAAACTGTGTGGCTGCGCCGTCGCCGCAAAGTCGCTCGCCGCCTCTCTTCAGCCGTAGTACAGATACAAGATAGTAACAGAATACGCATTTTAAGGCAACAATTGGGCTTATTGATACATTTTTCTGCACGTTGTAAACAAAAAGCAACCGATATTAACATTCTTAAGATTTTATTGAAAATTGAATTGCTGGGTGTGTTATTAATTTACCCACTGATATTTATTTTTATTTCTCTACTTCCATACTATGTATGCAAAGATAAGTGAAGCGAATTATTTCAATCTAAAACTACCTACGCACGCAATCATTTCCTAAAGAAACAAATTGACTGATGACCAGACCACCGAGCACACTCGGTGGACCAGACTCTTTTTATTAGGTACTCATTAAGCATCCATCTAAAACTATCCGTACTCTGTGTTCGATTCCTAAGTAGCTGCTGTATGTAGTTTTGCCGCCGACGAGACGTCGAATACCTACTATTATTACCTTTGCGTAAGTATACCTATGTGCCGTTTTATTAGTTAGATGCAGAGATTTAAATCTCTGGTTAGATCAAGTTAGATGTAGTTTTCTCTTAAAATAAAAAGAATTTAATTGAATTTTGATAAAGACGAGACTGCTTTAATGCCATGCGATTCGATTTTATATCGAAACATTTTCTATGATTGAAAGAACTATTACACTACGTCAATGTCTTAGGTCCTTTAGGTGTAAGTGTGACACGACACCCACCCACAATCGATTTAAAAACTATGAATTGTAGGTATGCTAAAGTTGCGACCTAGGTTTAATACCTAAATACCCACCCTATCTTACGTAATTTGTAGAATGCAATTGGAAGAAAATTACTTGATGCCGTTTAATTGATTAAATCGACTGCGGGCTATTAGCCGATTGGCAAAATTGCCACAAATTTAATAACAATTGATGCTTTGTTAGGTGCTACTTATTGCTAGCCTCATTTAAGCCAGATTAAAAAATGGTTATGTAGCTAACATGACAATGTGTGTTCCACCGTATGTAAGCTGTTTGTAAGGATAGGCACATAGGCGTAGGTTTTTTTAAGCTAAAATGCGCGGGCGTCGTTCGATACTAGATGCTAGGCCGAATCAGCTGTGGGTTCGCGTGAGGTCATGACCTCGGCGTCGGGCGGGCGGCCGCGTAGGCTCGGCTCAGCTGTTGTAGTGTAGCGTGCCTTTGATCGGGCGGTTTGACGAGTCTTATTCTACGGTTTAACTTACATTGCGCGTTTCTTAAAAAATCGTTCTTTTGTTTTGAAACTTTAAAATATCGTTTTATGATCTTGTGTTTACACAATGCTGTTAGAAAAAGGCGAAAAAAAATTGACAAAAAATCTATTTTTTTTAAAGTTTTTTTCTATGTAGTAGTGTTAAGTATCACTAGTACTATCATCTGACTCAGTTTGGGTTGCATGTTCACTTACACCCGGTATATGATGTGGCTGTGCTAATTAAATAAATAAATAAATAAGACCTTAAAAAAAATTGTCTACAAAAATCAAAATACTACGACGAAGTCGTGGGCACAGCTAGTATGAAAATAATATGAAAGCAATTTTGCTTTTTCATCTCTTATAATAATTTGATGGATAACACCCATTATTGTTGTCATACAAAAAAATACATTTCAAATGGCCATTATTGTAGAACGATAACTTCATAGGTAAAACTCTATTATTGGGAATAATAACGAATATTGACTATACCTTTAACGCAAGTGTGTGGAGCAAACACTTCACAATGCAAACATTATAATGCAAACAGCAATCACATCAAGGAAGGGCTCTCGGCGCTCAAACTAGCGCAGTCGAGTGCAGCTTAATCTGCTCTAAATGTATTGCAAACGGCGCTGACAAACAGACAAACACAGCGAGCATCGCAAATAGAAGCGAGCGTTCAAGTTGGTTACGTGTCTAACTTATTAGCGGTTATCGAGCGGTCGTTAAACTGCTTGCTGCTGAGTATCACTCCAATCCTCCTTCCTTCCCTTTAATTTCCTTCCGCGTACGCTTAGGATGTGGAATGAACTCCCTGTCGATGTTTTCTCAAACTACAGTATGGGGTTTTTCAAGTACGGTATAAAAAAGTTTGGGGTAGGTATTCCACTAGAATCCCCATTTTTTTCTCGGGGGAAAATGCGTAACCGCACCGTACACCGTACTCGGCTCTCCCGGCAGAGTGCCAGGCCTACCCACTAAAACCCCCCGGTGTTCTCTCTGCCCTTATGAGCGCGCTAGGTAAGGGCCACACTGTGACTCCACTACCCAGGTGCCCGGGAAAGCCCGACCTATTGGCTATCGCCAAGGGGGGATTGCCCGAGAACACCAGGGCAATCCCCAGACGGAGGGCTTAACGGCGGCGCGCACGGGGCCAGCCGTGCATGCAGGTCTCCACTTCAGGGTCATTAGACGGGTATCGCTTGAGCGAATGCCCGCCTTCGCCTGCCTGTCCGTCTACGGCGGATGGGAGCGGCTTGACGATCATTCTCCCGCTCCCACTCCGCGGCCTCCTTCTGCCACTAGCATCCCTTAGCTCAGTACCCCAGGGGACTGCACAGCACTCAGTATTTCACCCTAGCCCTCCAGGGGACTATACAGCACTCACTATTCCACCTTCAGTCCCCTATACTGGGAACTCGACAAGGGTCTATTCCATAGGGTCTGCAATGCGCAAACGATACCCTCAGTGTTGCAAGTGTCCATAGGCTGCGGTTTCCGCTCCATTAGTGAGCCGCATGCTTGTTTGTCACCTTAGTCGTAAAAAAAACCTAATAAATGTCAATGCTGGACATAGCCCTTTCTCTTATCTTACAGTACTTTAGGCGACTCTACACCACTTGGGCAGCCTGATTTTTAGTCATGTAAAATGTGAGGTTGTCTTGGCGAATCCTCATTCTATTAATACAGAAATCAATTTAAAAAGATTGGATCCAATAGAGTGAAGGACACAAACGAGTACCACGTCATTAAGTCGAATGAGAGACCGTGATTTAAGAGTGACAGAGTGAGCAGCCATTTTTTCCAGCAGACAGAGGCGCAGCCTTGAATATTTGATGGGGACACACGATGTCCCGTTTCGCACTTCGAAGATGCTTGGAGTTTTATAAAGGCAGTTTGTACGAGCGATATTTTAATTTTATCACACGCCAACAAACAATAAAATGTGTACCCATTGGCGTACGTAAGGGGGGGGGGGGGGTCGGGGTCCGGACACCCCCCATTGAAAATCAATATACACTTGATAGAATGACTCTTATTACTCCTAGTAGAACTATGGGCAATGATACTTGTCCTTAGTTCTACTGATAGGCATAAAAAATGCCCGTGGTACTACCAGTTGAACTACAGGTAATGCTACTTGCCCATGGTCCCACTGATAGCACCACGGAAAAAATAAATTGCCCGTGGTACTACCAGTAGGACTACGCAGTAGGACCACGGGCAACGAATGGCCTATGTGTGTATCAATTATATTATAATAAAACCTAAAACATGGAAGTGGAGTGAAATCCCCCAAAAGTTTTGTTTTTATTCCGCGTCAAGATAGCCAAGCACTGCGCCGTCACTATATTATAATATAAGCTTTCTGCTCGCAGCTTCGCCCGCGTTGCTTCCCTTTTTCCCATGGGAATTCTACATTTTCTCGCTGGAAAAACAATTCTATAGCTCATGTTACTCACTGATAATTTGTTGTGTGCTAGAATTAAAAAAATCCGTCAAAATGGTTTGCAATTATTTGTTAGTTCCTTGAGTTTCTCACAGATGGCGGTGTGAGCTAATTTGCTGACACAACACTTTATCTAGGTTAGGTAAGCATCCATTAGATGGCGTTGTACATCATACATAACTACTGAATCACAGCACCACAGTCATACATATAAAAAAAAACATTTAAGAATGTAATATATTTCGATTCATATGGATATTTCAATGACTTTCTTAATATTCAGATTAGAATGTGGACTAGTGCGTTTCACCGACAGATCAATAAGGACACACTGATTGAGTGACGTTTACTTATATTTACTTCAGAGTGACAATCACTAGATGCTTTTTTTTTTCATATAATTTTAATTGCCAACGCTATCGTTTTTAAATCGTTTGTTGTTTGTAGTAGTGTAATTTTAATAATATTATTAATTAAAAATATTTTGAAATATAACTTTTTTCTTTTATGCCGCCATCTACTTTCTCTGCTTGGCCCAATGGTTGACGGGTAGAGAGTGATATTCATCGCTAAGTTCGCCATATGTACAAATCGCTTGTAATATAAAAGCATAAATAAAAAAAAATTAAAGCAATGACAACTGTATGTTACGCTGTATGCGGAACACATTTTTCGATTGAAGTGTATGACACATCTATAATAAAATATCGTTTAAAAAAAACACGTCGCCCCACATTAGGATTATCTCCTGTGTCGTGGGTGCAGTTACAAACATAGAATATCACATACACATACGCCCAGACCGGAAAAAATTCTGTAGGCCATACAAAATATTTGTCCTGTACGGGAATCGAACCCGCAACCCGTTGCGCAGTAGGCGATCACTCGACCTCTGCGCTAATCAACATTCACTTTAAACTATGTAACATTACGCTATCATTAATCAAAGACTTAACAGGAAGATTCCCTTCACATTAGCTGTAACGTTTGACATTTTCATTCCATTACTAGAATACATAGATACCACTGTACTTTTACTTAAAATATCAAGGAACACGATTGTTTTATTAAGCTCATTTTAGAAAATCTCTCTTTCTTATATAATTGAATATATTCAGTACTGGTAAGCCTGAGAAGTTTTCAGACGAGATCTAGGTAGAATACGATCCCGAGTGTTTCCAATATAACGGATACCTACGCGAAAGATGCTTTTAGTCATAAATTAGGTCGTCGGGGCGGCTCGATCGGTCGGTGTAAGGGCCAATATCTCTGCAAGCCCTAAATAAGACATGCTCTCAAGGTACAAGTTATCGTCATACATTACTTACATTAGTTTTCTAAGTAAATATAAGTAAACAGTTAAGTTTAAATTACTCCTTCCTCGCGGTGATGGAGTTAGGATACGTATGTCGCCATTCGCTATGTTCTAGTCGATGTCGTTGGAGCCGACTTAGATGGCTCTCTATTTCTAGGCATGTTGTGCTGCAGATGTTGAAGTTGAAAATTTCAATTCATTAATGTGTCCGTAATTAAACAATGTCTACGAGTAGTGACGATTAAATAATGATTTCGCCTGAGACTTAAATGGAAAGAAGTGCGAAAAATGTATGCATAGTCCCTGTTTATTTCCCTGCAATAGAAGTGAAAAGCAGCGTGTAAGACCCATTGTACATATGTATGTACGCCCATAACTTTCGAACGACTGCACCAAATTGGATGATTCTGGGTTTTATGTATTCGTTATTGTTAGGACAAGGTTTGTGTAATATTAAAATTACAATAATTTAAACAAACATTTCAGTAATTTAGTTAAAAAACATGGCGATACAAAGTACGCCGGGTCAGCTAGTATTTAATGAAGGCTTTTGAGAGACTTATTGACGGCAAAAACAATAGAAAAATGTAATTATAGTTATATATACAGGTCATCCCATGGCGATGCCACATGGCACCTTAAATACCGTAAATAGAAAGTTTTACAAAGAAAACATAACATTGATTTAAAAAACAATTCCAACTGCATTCAAATATTGTAAAATAACCACATGTCTGAATCGGGAATCGTGCCCGGTAAAATTAAGAAAATGAACATTGTGTTATTTTCATTTAGCAATCGGAAGGCGATGGAAACAAAACCACAGAGTAGGTTTTGTGACAAAATCCTCTACTAAACATTACCTATAAAACTTAGTATTTTCTCTCCATGTGGCGTCGCCGTGGGGCGTCCTGTAGTGTTTCACAAAATAAAATCATGTATGTGGAAAATCTATTATTGTAATGTTGGCAACTTAAAGAGGAGACAAAAAATTAGACTTCCTGAGTTTCTAGCCTGTTCTGCTCGAGAAGGCTCTACCAAATAGGGGGTAACGTATTTATGCTCACTAGTTGCCGCCACTGGCGAATAAGGTCCAACTGTCAAAATTAGATTGATTTGTTTAACTACTTTGCAAATGCAAAATTATCACAAATTTACGTTGTATAATAAATCATTTTGTTAAATATAAGCCCACGACAATAGACTACAGTCGTATTTGACCGTGAAACTCAAATTTCACTCGCAGTAGCTATTGGATAAACGTTGGAAAGTTAACAATTTAAATAGCAGAGGAGTCTGATACCTTTAAACTAACAGTGATTGATTATTATATCGATTAAATTATTGTTTTAGCAGTTGTTTGAAGGTGATTATAAAGTGAGTGATTATTTTGAGTGATCACACGATATGCGATATGGGACTGACTATTATATTGTCATGTTCGGTAACAGAATCATTTACTATATAATGTTCTTAAGCTCTTTTGTATGGAAATTCAATGTGTACATACACATTGAATGTTCATAAAAAGAGTTTAAGCATACCAGTTGTATACTTTTATTTTAACTTTGAATAATCATTAAGGGAAAATCAACTCTATAAAGGGCGCTTTAAAAGAGTTATCTAATCCGGTTCTTTGACGGGTCACTTACTACCACCCCTTGAGTTGAAGGAAGGCCAAGAGTGAGCGAAGAAAAGCAAACAAAATATTCGTGTGTACGGAACTTTACAAATAGGTAGCTCACGGTAGTTTCGCCGGCGTCAGCCGCGGGCCGTGACGCGGCGCCTCCGCGCCTGCAATTTATGATATTGTTCCCATTTTGTTCTTTTAGCGGAATTATACCTTGATGTACGGGCCCACGGCTGTTATTAGGGTGACCATGGCCCGTGAGATGTTAGGACAAAACCGTTCGATATTTGAACATCAACATTTGAACTCATTTTCCTCTGGCATTTGACTCTATCATACATCATCTCAGTACCATCTAAGTGAGATGACCATAATTCTTCTTTATATTTATTTGCTTATTGCTTTAGAGGGCAGACGAGTAGATGGCCCACTTAATGGTATATGGTAACCGCCGCCCATGGACTTTGCCAATATCAATGACATAGCCATGCTGCTGCCTATTTTGTGGGTAATACTCTCCTTAGCCTCGCTTGAAAATGGACATATTATAGCGCTCGGGAAACAGCAGCAGGAAGTTCGTTCCAAAGCCGGACCGTACGTGGTAAGAATGAGCGCTGAAAACGAACCGGCGTGCTGGAAAATATTGTTTCTAGGTTATAGGCATGAAGTGAACTGCGGTGTCGAATAGTACAGAGAGAAAAAGGTGACGTTGGTACACAGTTCCTCGGACCACTTACCATTGAAAAGTCGATAGAAGACACAGAGAGATCCGAAGTCCCTCCGTGACTCCAGCGACTCTAATGTGTCCAGTAGATCCGAATCACCGATGATTCGAGCAGCCAGAATTATATTTATTACTCTATAATCTTCTAGTAATATGACTTCTATCTCCTCTCATCACAGGCTTACGCCCATATTTATTTATTTATTTATTCTTCATGTACTGTATACAAAGGCGGACTTAATGCCATGGGCATTCTCTGCCAGTCGACCTTGGGGTGATTCAGAGAATACAAGGTAGATGTTAAAAGAAACAACATTATTCGAAACAATAAACAACAAAAAAAAAATACGCAAATCAATTTAAAAGTTATAATTATAATAAATGTTAACTATTTATATTAATATATAAATAAATAGTAATTAGTATAAAATATTACAATATACAAAATAAACATATATGAATATATATAAATATAGATAATATATATAAGTATATATAAATATCTATTGCTAAATAGAGAGATTGCTGGTGACTCTAGAGATAAAAATAAAGGGAAGGTTCTGTTCGAAATTCAAATTATCGATGGTCTTCTGATAGCAGTCTCCGTAGCCCCCTCTTGAATGCATACAAGCTGGAGGCCATTCTAATTGCGGGAGGGAGAGTATTCCAGAAAGAATAGCCTATACAACGCTACTTGTTACTTACTCGTATCTTCTCTGTCACTGGTGCTTCTTTGACAATTCAACAAATCTGAAAAAGCTTTGGGCACGATTTTCGAAAGGCTTTTAGATAAATTTTCGTGTAAAAATAAACAAATCAATAACGTGTAAGAAATAAGTCAGCTCAAAGTAACTAGGTACCCTAGTTTGGCCGGCCAAACTTGTGTTAACAAACCAATTATTTGGAATTTTGTTTTTGACGTCAACATGTGTCTATGGTATGCTGAACAAAGATTTTTAATTAAATCCGATTTCGAATTTAACTCGAACACCCAATTACTGATCAGTTTGCGCACACTGTTCTGCACGAACCACACGGAAACGAGATAGTGTTGAAATAGTTATTTCAGAAAGTGAATACATTATTGCCTTGGGTGGCGCAGAGGTGTCTATCCGAGGAAAGATTGATTTCAGGCAGGAAGTGTTGCTCTTAGGGGCTGAGTGAGCCAGGCGAGCGCCTGGGGACGCGTTTGAAATGCACGCTACAATATTTATCTACACTTCAGCTTAGAATAGTGTAACCGCCTTAAGCCGTCTCAATGGTCTAGTGCCCTAGACGGGTATTGATTTGGAGGTCCGGCATTCGATTCCAATTCAGGGCTGAAGTTTTCCTAATTGGTTTGGTTTGTGGTAGGTCTTCTGAGTTGAACTGTCTAACTATCACAGTCTTACCTAAGCTTGTCTTCATAATAACGATGTTAAAGCTTTGTGTTGTAATTTCTTGATAAAATAGATAGATTCTTGGTAAAACTCCATGGTATCTTGTTATTAAAACACTAATTTCACAAGTTCCACTTGAATCTTTATTAAGTATATTTCAATTATTGCGACCGGTTTCGATACATCATCGTCAGGCAATAAACAAATTTCATAAGAAGGGTATATTTACATAAATATACCCTCACGATCTTTATAAAAGCGTCAATAGTTATTTTAAATGTAGTACCTTCGTTTTGTTGGACAATAGTAATAGCAGATAGATCAAACTGTGTTACAGTGCAGTCAAAGTCGCGTATATCAAAAATGAATGAAATACTAAACATGAAATTAAATAAAATATATAATAAAATATATAATAGTGAAATTAGTGTTTTAATAACAAGAATAACGATGTGTAACTTAATAATTCTATAATAATTATTGTAATGATTTTTGTTTCTTCTAAATTGTGTAATATTACGTTATTACTATTAGTTATATTGTGGTAATATTAGTAGATTAAGTTTTGTGAAATAGCAACACTATTGGATAAAAATGTGCCGCCTTCCTATTGGCTTAAAATATAAAGTGAGATTTATGGCGGGAAGGTGGGACGTGGTGGAGCGGACAGTTGGTGCGGGACCTATTAGCTAGATAGTTGTTAGCTTTTGAGCTAAGCAGTTGTGATTATTTCATGTGAGTGTATAGAAGTTGCATTAAAGAAGTTATTGTCATCTATTGGCTTTTAATTTCAGGAATTGTTAATACATAAATGTGTTCCAACAATCAAAGGTAAGAAAGACAGTTTTTCAGTTGTTGAGGAGAGGTGAAACTCGCTTTTATCTTCCGCTTAATTGTCACTTACCATGAGGTGAGATGAAGGCCAAAAGTTTCCCTATTATCTGTAAAAAAATAAAAGAAAATCTATAACGCGTGCCACCGTAAGTCGTGGGTGCGTGTTGCTATAAATACGAAAAAACATAAAAAATAGGATCAAAAACGCGCACTGCAATGTCTTCTCGCATGTCCTAAAATAACCTGTCTCATGGCGCCCCCAGCGTGTCAACTATCCGGTAACAAAATAAAACAAAATTGAACTGTACCAACGCATGAAGACGGTAATATCTTAAAGTGAGGGATGTTGTCGCGCTCCGTTCGCCCCGATTTGTGCAACATAACAGAAAGTAGGACACTCATTGCCAGAAGAGAGTTAACGGTTTTATATTCTTTTGTTTACCACACGCACCTCTTATATTACTTAACAATTTTAAAGTGTTAACTGTTAGACGCAGCGTCGGTGGCGCTGTAGACTGGGCACTAGTCGTCTAATCGGGAGGTCCGGGATTCGTTCCTGCAAAGTACCAATGTGTTTTTCGTTTTTAGAATTTCATATGTACATTTGTCCGACGCTCCTACGGTGAAGGAAAACATCGTGAGGAAACCTGCATACATTTGCGAAGATGGTGTAAGTGAAGTCGACCAATCCGCACTGGGTCAGCGTGGCTAAGGGCTAAACACCCCAACTTAGGGTAGGCTAGAGCTTTTCGGTGGGGACCTAACGAGCTATAAGGAACTGTTAGACAACCATTATCAATCTAATTACCTATGAATAATTTATTAATTTAATTAATAAATATTTTTATGTTTACTCTTTCAATTACAATAAGTATAAAACTATGATTTGCTCCACAAATTTCAGAGCATTGACCAAAAAAATACCAGGTCGGTTGATAAAAAATTAAGTTAGATAAGCACAATCCTTATTCAGCACTCTGCACTTACCTATAGTTATATTGTTTGCACTATCTCAAAATATTTCAAAATAATAAAATGTACTGTGAACACCATAGAGCAATGGCCTTATCAGTAAGGCAAAACATGTATATAACATCTAAAAAGTTACACAGTGTATTGTCTTTTTCATGCAAAAGGCAAATCAGTCGTGCATGACAGAGAGAGTAAAAGCCTGAAAAACCTGAAATGACTTTTCCGATAATACTGTCTTTTATTTGCTGAGGTAGGTACTAGACATTTAAATGACACTACACTTTTTGGATTTACTCGTGTATATTTAGTTTAAAAAGCATTTTTTTTATTATTAATCCCGACGCGACGTTTCGAATGCTTTCCAGCATTCGTGGTCACGGGATATCGCATGAGCTCGTAGCGTAGCGACGTGAGGCGTCAGAATGCTATTAACTACGCTAAAGCTTGCGTGGATGCTCAAAGTTTAGTTATTTAAAATATCGGCTTTTTTCAAGATCAAAGGAATGCAATTTCTGTACGTAGTACTATTATATTCTGTGCCTGTTTTGCGAGATTCGTAGTTCTCGCGGCTTGCGGTTACGGCACTACGGTAACTACCTATCAATAACGTACACTCGCACGCACGTCCAACATGACACCTAATCTTAGATTGTATCTTATTCTGACGCCTTAAGTGCCAAATTGAAATAAACACAATTTGACTGCTGAAACACCGCTATCTCAATTTGCGGAAGGATTGGAGTGTTGCAATAGCGGAATAACCGCATATGTCGCAGGCTTGTGGTGTCACTATTTTGAGAGAATGGGAAATTTAATTGAAATTACACTTGTCAGACTTACTCGCGTATATTTGGTTTTAAACGTTTTAATTAATTAATACCAATTATAGGGTTATTTTTGGACAGAGGAATGATTTATAAAAAGGGCCCCCGATGATAAGATTGAGATTGACTTCGTCAATATCATCAGGGACATTGCTAGCTCGGTTGAACAGGGATACGTCGAAGCTTTCAGGAAACATAGTAATGGAAAGTTCGTTCCAGTGCTGGCGTGTTCGAGGCAAAAATGAGCGCTGAAAGCGAACCGAGTGACTATTGCGAGTTTAACCAAGTTTCACTCGATTACACGCATCGAACGCGTAAACGCGAATTTGTATGAGATTGAGGAGGCGCCATCTAGTATCGATCGAGTAAAACTCGATAAAACTTGCGCCAGGCACTCGGTACTGGTGAACTAACAGGAAACATGAATGGGAATCACTGCGTTGTCGAGTATTTCGATGAAAGAAAAGTGACGTTGGTACCAAGTGAAGGAGTTCCTCGGCGCGCTCACCACTGAAGAGGGTGAAACACAGGAGAGCCGAAGTCCTTCTGTAAGTGTAGCGACTCTAACGTTCTTATTACAAAACCTGGTTTAAGACTGGTCTTTTATCGTTTAAACCTGATTCGCTTTCACTTGTGTTGATAGGACTAGAGAGAGACAGCCTAAGCACGGTAACAGTTATATACTATTACCGTGGCCAAAGGTTTGAACCAAGACTAACTTTAGACCATGTTTTGTAATAAGACACTAATGGCCATTTTCACCAACCTCTTCTTAGCTCAGGGCACTCTTAAGTAGCATGCTGTCACATTCTTTTCATTAAAAACAAAAAGTGACAGCATACGTCTTAGGGGCTTCCTAAAAGCTAAGTAATAGTTGGTGAAATCGGCCATAACAGTCGGTTACATCAGAGTCTCCGATTATTGAAGCAGCCCGTTTTTGCAGAGTTAACCTCCGTCTTACCTATTTCTGCCGCAAAGCAGCAGTGCTTGCATTACTGTGTTCCGGTTTGAAGGGTAAGATATGGCAGTGAAATTACTGGGTACCGTGACCTTACATCTGGTGTCACAAGTTGGCAACGTACACTGTGGTTCTTGTGGGGGTTGCAATTTTGCTGCGAATCTCACAGGAGCCACATGTATTATAGGTGACTGTTACCACTTACCATTAGGTGGGCAGTTTGCTTGTTTGCCAACTTTCTGCAATAAAAAAAAGTTAAATGGATTAACCTGGTATAAGAACTCCAGCTTATAGATGTGAGTTGTACTTCACGCGCGGATTAATAAGTTACCCATGTTGCGAGTAAAACTCGCGAAAAAAGATTTCTGTACTCACCATGTTATTTTAAAACCATAGACTAGCAAAATCTTTTCCGTTAATCTTTAAGTAAAAATCTATTTCATTTCAAAATTGCAGCAGTCTTGGAGTGGTTGGTCAATTTGCATATATTTTCAAAAATAACTTTAACAGCGTTTATTTTAAAACTGTAATAAACATATATTTGAGATTCTTACAACAAGCCTTGCCCTTTTATAAAATATTTTATATGGGACTAGTTTTTTATTTTCTAATTTGAACACTTCCATGTTTAGGTCACAAAAAAAATGTGTAAAAAAAAATAAAAATTACGGGTTGCACTCCGGGAGTGCCGGCAGAAGTGAAAACTTAAGTATTAACGTTGTGCGTTTTGGATATTTTGGAATGATTATGGAATAATTTTGCACGAATTGCTTTAATTATCAGAATAAAAGTACAATCTTTTATGTGGTAGAATATAATATTTATTTATTGCGCTATCGTACACAAACATGACAATTTATATTACATTAAAAAGTTTATCCCTCAGAAAAATCTACTTCCTGTTGTAACGTTGTCCGTACATAATTATATAACTAGTAATAATGAATCAAAATATTTAAAATTAAATTAAAAATATGATCAAAACAGACATTAATATACTACTTAAAAACGTAATTTTATAACAAATAAATAATATTTAATTTATACTAACTTACCTAATTAATATTTACAACAAAATCAAATAAAAGCACAATTTAGATTTTTCCTAACAAAGTAAATAAATTGATTAAAACTGTCTCAAGTGACGTGTGACTTCCAGTACTTTTGCCAGCCGCTATTGTTCTCGGCCGGCTTACGTGGACCCCTCACCGCACCTCGACAGTTCCTGCGGCCATTTCAATTTTAATTGGTCTTACGAATTTTCGATCAGTGTCACGTGTCCTGACCAGGGACCGGACCCGGTTACCGTTATAGCCGGTAACCTTAGGGTTTTGATGGGGTATTTTATAATGCTGGGTTTTTAAACCCTTTGCCTTACGGTAAGCTTTCAAACGGCTTACCGGTTTACACATTAATCCCTTCGATTGAATTAATTCGGGTTACCGCTAACCGATATCAAAAACCCCCAAATGGGTTACCGTTCTAAACGCTGATTAATTTGTAAAAAATATTTTATACCTTAGGTATATCGCGTGTAGATTGCTTTTGCACCGCATATTTGCCGAAGGTCGCGACCGAACTCTGGCGTTATTGCGTCCGCAGTGCTATTTCAATCGCTCGGTGTGCGGGAGGGAAAGGGTTACCCTAACCCGAACAGTAAGCGGTTAAGCGCATAAACACTAAAAACCTTTAAGATTTGGTAAGCGGTTAATTATTGTTGTGGGTGGTAACCCCTATTTTACGGGTTATCGTTATCGTTGGGAAACCTGTTGAACGGCTTACCCAGCCCACTGGGTTACCATACGAATGGGTTACCCTTTCGAACGGCTTAAGCAAATGAACGGGTTTTCCGGTCCCTGGTCCTGACGCGAGTTTATCATTTTTTACCCATTACAAAAAAAGTGTACAACGCCGCTAAAGAAGTTCTCACTTCAAAAAACTTTAATCAGTCAAGTAGATTCTGAGATCAGAAAATTTGCTGAGAGATGGATTTAACAGAGGATTTAACACACACACGAGTAATCCTGCAATTAATTCGTCTTAAAAGTCGAGAAACAAAATATAGGTATAGATTCGAATTCATAATTCTTTCTAGGATGTGTACACAAGGCAACACTACAAAGTTATCGCATAAGTCAAAAACTCCTACAATCTTATAACAGTACAGTTTTCCTTTATTCAAACTTACAGAACTCAAAAAAATAGTTTACTTGTTAATCAATTATCAAGAATCAATTGCTGGCAAAGAGATTTATGATACACAATTACGTGATACCTCATATACTCATATGTCTGTGAAGCGCGTCGTAAACAAACAACAAGCAAATAAATGAATCAAGGTGGATCTGTCGCGCCGCGATACGTCAGAGCGATTGCATAACAACCAAGGGCCTCAATTTACGCAGCGCCCATTCGGAGGGGAGGCTGGAAAAATTGTGAACACACCTCGAGCTCCTCGGTCGCTAGCACGGAAATTTCATAACATTGTCCCGCTGAAATATGGCCGCTTTTGACGCTGTTCCGGGCCCTATCGCCGGATCGCTCGACTTTTTATGTAGATTTGATCGAATTCACAAAAAGATATTGTGAAGGAAGGTCTGTTTAAAATGATTGATGGAGATAGGGTTTCATGCCCTATTTCGTAGTAATGACATTCCAAGACAGGATAACTAATAAGTAAAAAATATTATATTAATACTCATACATAACAGAAACGTAAATGCATGCAAAGTAAGTTGCATCAATAGCATAAAAACCTCTAAAACAGTCGTCAAAATTATGATTAATTACTTAGCACAGAATTCACAGATTTCAGATTGGTATGCATTAAAGACAAAAAAAACCATTTACTACACTTAATAACTGGAGAAGTTTTTCTGTATTAAGACCTCACACACAGATGAGATTAGCCTTTGAAATTATTAGAATTGAATCTTGATATTGAAGTTAACTGGCAATGGGCTAGACATGTGTTAGTGGCAATTCAAACCTAAACTTAAATTTATTTTACTATGAACACATGACAATGGAACAAGTGGAGTATACAAATAGTAAAATAATAAAATAAGTGTATGGAAATGACATTAGCTTGTGACAACCTCACGCTATTTTTTCCGCAGCTAATATCATCTCGATTATATATTAAGATTGTATTAGTTTAAATATATGAACACTGTATTAGTATAAGGTATTGATGTGCCATAGCAGTGCCTCTTAGAGCCTCTTCAGGGTGTCTACTGAAGACCAGCGCCGGGGAGTGTGCAACGCCTCGGCATTATGCTGAGTAGATGCCCTTTTCGTGGCACTTCTTTATGCATTTTATCTTTCTTTTGTGTGCTATACCGTGTTATTAGTGCCACTGAATAAACAATTAACTTTCATTCTTTCGATACTTTTTTTCTGAGGAACGGTTGCGGAAAACTTAGCGTGTAGCTTTTGTCAAAGGGGTCTGGCCCGTCGCTTAAAAGTTAGTACAATGCTTAACAAATGCGGTACATACAAATTTATGACATAACATCTGAAAATAAACCTGAATCAGTTCAGCGTTAAAAACATAGCCCATTACCAGCGTATCATTGGATTGATTTAACAACACCCTGTGCAATACATTTTTAACAAAGAAAAAACTGAATCCTTTTGGAACGGATCACTTCGTTGTTCGTCTGTCCGCCTGTCTGTCAATACCCTTTTCCTCAGGAACGTCAAGAAATGTCAAATAGAAATATACGAAATACTCGAATCTAAGGCCTCTTTCATCTGCGAAAAATCTGTGAATGCACCACAGACGTATAAAGGGAAGCAGACTAAACGTATCATTCAAAAATGCGTGGCAACTTTACCACATGTAAACATTACTCACACACAAACAATATTAATTGAATTTTATTGTAATTTCTGGAGTTTTATTATATGATGCGTAAGAACACTTCGGGGCACAGCACTTTACATTATTCTTGTCCGATTGGCAGTTATTTTTATTTATAACAAAACAAATTTTATAACACAATGTCGCGACGTCATTTGTCTTTTATTTTGATAAAGCTAAACATGGCGTCTGTCACGGCTTCGAAAATGTTTATGTGTCCGTTAGTATCGCCATAGACGAAAAACAGAAATAGCGATATATCATGTCACTTTGGCGTGAAAGTAAAAACGACATACATTACTTATGACAAACATACATTACTTATTACTTATGCACTTTGTTTTCTCTATAGTAGCCAAAATAAGAATAAAAGCTGATCGCACCATGATGGGATTTCGTGCGTTTCGAAGAGCGGTTCCAGAATACAGCCCTTGGTCGCAGCGTGAATTTATCACGCGCAGGCTTTACGAGCCCGAGTTATTCGCGGAAGCGCCGGCGCTCGTTATCAATACGCGTTATTGCTAGACTCTACTACATAGAGCTACAGCTACTCTACATAGAGCCGAAGATTCTCTATGTAGAGCTACTAGAACTAAGTGCCTGAAACCTTGTGATGAAAAGTGTGACGCAAATCCTCAATCCACAGACTGTATAAGGTACGGAAGCTTTGGCTAAGCTAAGGCTTACTGTTCTGTACTGTAGTGAGAAGATGAATGAATTAATACTTTATTGTTACAATTTTTTTAAAAAATAAACAAAAAGATAAATTTCATTGGAGAAACAAACGGCGGCCTTATTGCCAAAGCAGCAATCTCTACCAGGCAACCGATGGGTAATGGAAAGTTTAAATTTTAGAGAATGTTGACGGGCAAAGTATTACGGAAACCTATTTAAATAAAGCGTCGCTATTGAATATGGTTTCACGTAGACGCCTACATCTGGCAGTTCTTATGTTTGACTTAATGAAATTAAAAAATCCTGAATATCTCTATGACAAGTTAAAAATGTTAACATCTCACATCACAGTACACACTGAAAGAAATTGTTAGTAACAAATAACAAACATTTCAGTAACCTATTACATAAAAATAGTGACTTCACAACTAATGTTACTAGTAGCCAAATTCAGTTTTGTAAAAACAGTTATGTTATCTATAGCCAAACAAAAATAATTACTTTCCACCAAATATATAAAGCATAAGTTACCAAAGTGTTTCGAGTAGATTACTAATATAAGTGTATTAATAACAAAACTTTTAAGTAAGAATAGACCACATCTATGTTTACCATTTACGAAACTGTTTTGTTATAAATAACTGTTTCTTTAATATTAGTATCACTAAACTGTTATCATAACTAAACTATTTTGCTATCTGTTACTAAACTTTTGATTAATTATAACTAGATTCTCAGATTAGTATAGCATCAATATATTGTAATCATGACCAAACTAATTTGATACCTGTTACTAAACTTGTGATTAAAATATAGCTAGAGTTTCAGATTATTTACAACATCACTGTTATGTAATCTGTAACTGAACTTTTCAGTTAATAGTTACATTTCTTTTAGGTTACTATAGCGGTTTTCTCCTACAGGTTTATAGCTTGTAGCCAAAACTAATAATATGAGAATTTTCAGCAAGAAAGGCAAGCGCTGTTGAAACTCCTCATATATTAATTTCGACTACAAACTTGGGACAAATTAAAAACTAAATTGATTTGTTCAAATAAGTGAGCATTCATTAATTAACAAATTAATTAATTACAGAAAACTTTAAAGTATATTGATCAACAAAAGAAATAATCACAGAACTATAAATAACTACGCCTCAACACTAGGCGCCATCCTCTTTTGGTACCCTTGTCCAAAATATTGTTGGAACTGCAGCTGGCAATGCTACCAGCGTGGTGGCATCGGAGATCGTGGTCAATTCGACTAGTGACTTGTACAATTATTATTCGAAATCGTCAAAGCGGCATAGTCCAGTAGCTCTTCATAAGACTCTGTAAAATAAAAACATGTTTAAGTTATCTGCATTAAAATAAGAAGCAAATGAAAGAAAAATATCACTGGGGCATAAACACCAGCTCCCTTATTCGCTACCTTCGGTTGCTCCGAACTCTGAGCTCCGAACTGTCATTGTGATATACTACTGAGTGTATTACACACAAAACTACTCGCTGAAATAGCAATGGCAACGTGAGTTTTGTTATGGCAGGGTTTATTATAGCAGTATGATATTGTTCAAAATGACAGTTCGCAATTGGTAACCGAAGTAAGTGAATAGCTGAGTACACATTAGTCGCACAACTGTACGAAAAACGGACAAACATTTTCTTATAAAAATCAAAAAAGTTTTGTTCTGTTCACTCACCATCAAAAAATTTGAAATAGTCATTTCCAAACCCCACAACCTCAGATAGTAGGAAATTTTTTCCGCAGGTTCGGCTGCATTCATGAATACGGCATCACCATACAGTTTTGACTCTTCATGTGTACCATGATTCTTCTTTATTTTTGAAAAATATCACAAAGTTACCACTAAATGCCACTTGCTTTCTGCGAACTAGTGCGAACCGCAAGGCCGGTAAAGCGAAATGAACATTATGTTCCTGCGTGTCATGTTTGATGCAAGTTCGGGCGCAAAATTCATCCATCTCATATGATAATATTCCGTTGTCACCAACATTTAGCCGACAAAACGACAATAATGATATTATTAATAATACTAATATATCACAAACTGTACAAATGCCACCAAAAACCATCCAATATCACTTTAATAATTGTACTTTTACAAGTTTTTTAATAAATAAAAATATTAATACCATAAGATCTTTTATTTTCCTCACAGATGTGTTGAAAAACGTCGTATGATACACGCGCGTATTGGTCATTTCATTACGTACCTACTTTGCTTTCTTGTCGCGCTCGCCTGCGGCTCGCGCACAATATCGCCTCGTACGCTATGACCGCCATAGCTTGCTCGTATCATAATGTACTATTGTGTACATTGTCGTAAGGAAGTTTCGTAACTAGATATGAATGGAGATTTTTAGCTACTTAACACACTTCATAACCAGTTATGAAAAACTTGTATATACTAACTGACTTTCATAGCCAGCTATGAAAATTGATTTTTTTTCTTTCGTAGCCAGTTATCAATCAAAAATATTGACATTACAAATAACATAATGGATGAACATAAAAAAAAAGTTCGTCAGAAAAACATGGCATCACTGTGTTCGACGAACTTTAAACGCTCCGAAAAGTTAATCACTTCTCATAAAGTTTTCAGAGCTTTTAAAGTTCGTCGACACTTATTGCGTTTTAGTGGAACTAATTATTACCGTGAAAAGATGAAAAAGATATAGTGAAATATGATATATAGACGTCTAATGTGTCACAATGTCAAGCTTGAAAGAGGAGCTTGGTGGCGCATAGGCGCGCGCGCTCAGCGAACGATTGAAAAGAAACACCTCAAACTCCTCCGTGCTTCGGAAGGCACGTTAAACAGTGGATCCTGCGCCTGATCTCGCCCCGGTCGTGTCTGCTAACCGTCCCATCGGACTAGGCGAGTGAAGGAACAGAGAGTGCACTTGCGTTTGCGCAGTCACTTGTGCACTATAATATCTCCTGCGCAGATGGCTAGTCTCTGTGGAGATTGGCCGCCGTGACCGAATATCGGTTAGGAGGACATAAAGCTTGAAAAAACTATTGTGTCGTGTTGTGTTGTGACGCGTATCGGTTTCATACATTTTATATGGCTAGAAACACATTAGCGCCACGACACAACACACTGTAATAATGTGTATCTAGCCATATTAAATGTATGCAACCGATACGCTTCTGACGCGTCACAACACACCACGACACACTAGTTTGTTCTACCTTTAGACATGTAATATTAATTTACATGCGCATGTATGCAAAAACAAATCAAAATAAGTATACTTTATTTAAGTCAATGATTCATTTCATTCATCATAATTGCTGTAAACATTTTAAATAAAACATTAAAAATAAATAATTTTGCATGCCATTTTTCGGTGAATAATGCTGTAAATAATATTTACTTTAAAGACTTTATACCACATTCTAGCAAAATAACTATACTTATGTTATATTAACTCTATGTCAAATGCAAAAACGCGAAAGCCCCAACTTTAAATCTCCTCCTTTAATTTGCCGTTGTATTTCAATATATTGGTATTTACATATTATGTTTAATATAGAAACGCGAACAGCCAAGTTAGAAGTGCTAATAGAATATCGATCTCTGGCGCATCGGGAGTTATGCGCTAAACGGATTGTCCGGGGCCGTTGCATCGCCAAATTGCCGTGTGATGACGCGTTAGTGAGCGCGTTAGGATGGAATGGTACTGGAATTAGTGGGTCGCTTACCATCATTTTGTCTCATTACCCCAAGATTGCGCTTGGTCACTGTAACGTTGGGTATCTGACAACAAATACAACACTGGAGGGAGGCTCTGCACCAGGGTCGTCTGCTTGAGTACCTCCGTCTTATCTATTTCTGCGGCAAAGCAGCAGTGCTTGCATTGCTGTGTTCCGGTTAGAAGGGTAAGATATGGCAGTGAAATTACTGGGCGCCGTGACTTTACGTCTGATGTCACAAGTTGCAACGTAAACTGTGGGGGTTGCAGTTTTGTGGCGGATCTCACAGGAGCCACATGTATTATAGGTGACTGTTACCACTTGCTTGTTGGCCAACTTAGTGGCAATAAAAAAAAATTACGGGTTGCACTCCGGGAGTGCCGGCAGAAGTGAAAACTTAAGTATTAACGTTGTGCGTTTTGGATATTTTGGAATGATTATGGAATAATTTTGCACGAATTGCTTTAATTATCAGAATAAAAGTACTACCTTTTATGTGGTAGAATACAATATTTATTTATTGCGCTATCGTACACAAACATGACAATTTATATTACATTAAAAAGTTTATCCCTCAGAAAAATCAACTTCCTGTTGTAACGTTGTGCGTACATAATTATATAACTAGTAATAATGAATCAAAATATTTACAATTAAATTAAAAATATGATCAAAACAGACATTAATATACTACTTAAAAACGTAATTTTATAACAAATAAATAATATTTAATTTATACTAACTTACCTAATTAATATTTACAACAAAATCAAATAAAAGCACAATTTAGATTTTTCCTAACAAAGTAAATAAATTAACTAAAACTGTCTCAAGTGACGTGTGACTTCCAGTACTTTTGACAGCCGCTATTGTTCTCGGCCGGCTTACGTGGACCCCTCACCGCACCTCGACAGTTCCTGCGGCCATTTCAATTTTAATTGGTCTTACAAATTTTCGATCAGCGTCACATGTCCTGACGCGAGTTTATCATTTTTTACCCATTACAAAAAAAGTGTACAACGTCGCTAAAGAAGTTCTCACTTCAAAAACCTACACTTACACAAAACGATATAATCTGTGACCAAACATCTACTCAAAATTGCACACACTCTCACCCCCACAGACACACACGTGTTCACATAATAGTATGTATTGTATGGCTGACATTCATAAATAATTATAAATGTTGAAATTACGTACTACCGATCATCTAGGTACCTAACGAAAAATTTTATAATAATTAACTGATATGTTTTTGTAATTGGCTTATGTGTAAAGCTTATATGTAAGGCTAATGTTAGTTATGCTGCTGAAACATTGTTTATAAAATAAACAAATAAATCCTAAATAAATCAGTATCTTACCATAAATAGTTGAAAACTTTTACTGTTACACGATAAGTAGCCGGAAAGACTTTCGTAAAGTAGTAGTAGATTAACGATCAGGATTAGTCTAAATACTTGGTCTCATTAACAACAATACGTACAGCCTTAACTTTTATAGAGTAACTAATGGGGATAATAGCGAAAGTCGCAAATTAAGATGTCATTGATGATATATTTAGTTTGTACCAATTTTTGCTACTTGCATGCTATTAATAGTTATTTGTTATACATGAGTGCAAAGTTGCTTTTTAACCGCGTGCTGCTCAACTTTGATGACCGAGCAAGCGAAGGATTCTAAAATTAGAATCCTGAGCGTTAGCGAGGGAATCAAAAGATCACAAGGTGAGAAATCTTTGCACTCGAGTGCAACACGTAACTTTTCATCCCCGCTCAGCGAGGAAATAAACAAAAGTACACCAAGGAGGTTCAGAATCTGAGTTTTAAAAAAAGTTGTATGATAAATTCGGCACCATGGAGATGAGAGTAAATAGGTTTAATGATGTTTTGAAATCACATACCTAGTGCACGCGATGTTCTAAATTCAAATTTACTTTAACCTCGAGCGGATAAAAACGGCTTTGGCTGTCAGATATCGAATAGCAAAAATACTCTTTCCGAGATGGGGGGATGTAAAATATATTTCACCGTATGAGAGTTAAGAGTGCCAACTACCAACAAAATGTCAAACAGTTTTATAATATTATGTATTATGAATAAGCGATTTATATACCTATTCATACATAAAGTGCCCCTAAAAGCCTGGAGTTTCCAAACAATGGCCAAACAATACTTTATAAGTTTAATAGATAACACAATGTTCAAAATTAATTAAACATATAACTATTTTATTGGTTTTCTGTTGCAAATCAATGTAACTGACGATTTTCAAATTTTACATTAATATTGTTAGAGCAAAATTCGAAACCCTTTTATAAGTGAAATCAATAGAATAAAAGCTTTTCCTAGAACAGGAACCTCCCGAGGTGAAGTTTATCTCTTATTGGATTGATATAAAATTTGGTAAACAACAAAGTTGCCAAACAAGTGGACGGCTTGATCGTAAATGGCCAGTGACTTAAGCAAGTGTCACCTTTAACATAGAGTTAGACGATGTCTAGAAGTGACCTTGAGTATTTTTAGTCACAAAAATCTAAAGGAATCGGGATCTATGCAGTGTGTAACGAGGTGCTATATCATCCTTTAATAGCACTCGTTTCACTTCCGGCTAATATGACTGCATTTTGATTGTTTTTAACCGAGTTCAAAAAAGGAGGAGGTTCTCAATTCGATGCGTATGTTTTTTTTGCGTGTATGTGACGCGATTACGCCGCCAATTGTGGACCGATTTTCAAAATTATTTTTGTATTCGATAGAGTATTCCAAGGGTGGTCCCAAAATCACCAAAATTAGGATCTGATGATGGGATCCCATAAAAATCGAGGAAAACCCTTAAAATTTTTAGGTGTGTCCAACGAGTTTTGTGTGTATGTTACGCGATTACTCCGCCAATTCTGGACCGATTTTCAAAATTCTTTTTGTATTCGGTAGAATATAGTCCTGGGATGGTCCCAAGGTAGTCGACTAATCCGTACTGGGCCAGCGTGGTTGACTAAGGCCTAAACGCCCTAACTTAGGGTAGGCTCGAGCCCCTCGGTGGGAACGTATTGAGCTGTTATAATAATGGTCCCAAGGTCATCAAAGTCAGGATCTGATGATGGGATTCCATGAAAATCGAGCGAAACCTTAATTTAATACCAGCTGGTATTAAATTAGGGTTTCTCAGTTCACTAAAAAGATAAAAATAAAAATTATTTAACAAAAAATAAAAACCGCCTTCAAAAACACTGAAAAGTCAAAAATAATAATATAAGAATAGAAGGTAAAGTAGGTGCCAAACGATGATCTCCTAGAAAGGCTTAAAATTTGGCACCGACTTCAATATAGAAGTGTGATGTTGTTTGTACCTATTCTTATATTATTATTTTTAGCTTTTCAGTCTTTTTGAAGTCAGTTTTTATTTTTTTATACATAAAGCCAAATAAATGTTTCTATTCCACCTGTTGGTAAGAGGAAATAGACTCCAAATGCGAAGTAAGCTAGTGCGGGAGATAGAATACACTCCGCACTAGCTACACTCGCCTTGCCCATCCGCAAGGTGCTTCTTCACGCTTCTTTAAAAGGACCCGGGATTGTAAGAAGAAGGTAACACATGCGCTGGCAGAGAATTATTTGCTCTACGTACACCATTCCACTGTTCGACGTCACCACGTTTGTATTTGTCACTTCTCATTCGGTTTCCCCGTCACTCAATTGCCAGCATCAAGACGCTTAAGAGTTGCGATGTCAATTTGAGGCACATACGTAGTGCCTTTATGTTTATTTTATTTGTGAACGTGAAATATGAAAAACATAATGACGGTACCTTGCTGATTCATTCATCTGCCCTATTAATCCACTGCTTTACGTCACCACGTTATAAGAGGAACCATTTATCCATCAAGTTGTTCCTCATAGCTGATTATCCCATCTTTTCATTATGTAAAAAGTCACTCCCAATAATAACGCCTTAGAGTAATGTGGAACATAAGTATAAAAATGTACTATGTATTCAACAGCGTTCAATAATCAATTCCAACACGTCCAATCTTGCCTTATGGCTCCTTGAGAGGCTCTTCCGGAACGAGATGTGCGAAGTTTTAACATTTTTCGTGGTTGGATTGGGCGGACGCCGTTATGTCCCACAATTGCCTCCATACGTCGCAAGTACCTAACAGGGCGCTTACTGCAATAGCTTATAGCAGGGTGAAAGCAATGTGCGAACGAGGCACAGCCATTGCACAGTATGACACCATCTCGCTCCAACAGCCCTTTAAGTATTCCTTTGGTGATCGTGGTAGTTCATCTGGTTAATATATTTGCCGATAAACTAAGCTCGTTAAAACTCAAAGAGACATTATCCAATGCCGTTAATGTGGCTCCATTTCCACTTTCCTCGGTTTTTAGATAGGATCTGATCAATTATTTAGGAGTGTTGCGGCGATTCCTCAAGAGACAGGGTGCTGGAGTAGGTCTCGTCAATAACATAGCTGAAAAAATCAACAGTTATGAAATTGAAACAGTTGAGCAAGCAGTCGCCTGGATGATGAAATGTCGTGGATTCAAGTCCCGGTGGGTTAATGTGTAAGAAAAAATGGACTTTAATTTGACATCCATTTGATCCATTGCACATTGAACACAATACTCAGCGGCGACTTTTTTTTTATTATTTAGTTATAATCACTACGGCCTCGTGGTCCGTGCCTTTGTTATTTTCATTTTCTTATTGATCTATTGTGTTCTTATATATTTCCGACTACTCTTATATCTAGGGTGAGTTGCGCATCCCTTAAAATTGAACTATTCTACATGTTCTTATGTATATAATCAAACATATGCAGATACACACACATATATGTACATATACATATATATACATACGTACACAAATATATATATTCACATATTCCCAAAACATTATATACGGTACATTTATTTCTCTATGGATATATTTAATTAACATGTCTATACTTTTATCAAATTTTAATCTTTAATTTTATAACTTTGCTAAGGTTGTGGCTAATGGGACTACCGCTAGAGGGACTCGGGTTGAGGCGGTTCATTTTCCGCACCTATATCGCTGCGCGTGTCTGGGCTCTGACAACCATTTTCATGTTATAATCAACGACCTCGTGATCCGTTGCCGTTCTGGAAAAGGCAATGAGGCGTCTAATGGCATCATCCTCCTTCAGCTCCCGGTAGTAATAGGTGCAAGTCACCGTGTGCATTGCTACGGCGACCACCGCGTGAGGGACGCTGTCGTGGACTGGGTTCTTTGGTTCCGCTCCTCTGAGCACAACCACGTGGTCGTACGTTAGCCCCTGTGCGTCATGGATCGTGAGCAACCTAGACTTTGCTCCAGTGCCGAATCCATCCCTCCTGTGCACTTCTTTCTCATCTTGAGTGAAGGTCAGGAAGAGAGTATTGGAGTCACACCTTCGCAGTCTCGCTCCCGAAGCCATTCCGCAAGTCAAGGACCTCAGTACTTGCCGGGATGTGTAAATGCCCTCGTAGAGGTCTTAGAGGGCGTACACCACATCCATCGGTGTGTACAGAGAAGCTTTTCGGTAATGGACACAATGGCAGCAGGACTTTCGTAACACATTTCGAATAGGTCGTTTCTGTCGATGAAGGGGATCTGGTTAGTGTCTGCCATCAGAACCAGTTCCTTTGCCCCGGTCAGCCTTGATGCCATAACTATGGCTCCAAAATGGACCAAGAGAGATTCGTCCACTAAAAGGCGCTTTGAAGCTCTCGCCCCATTGATCAGTACCGAGGCAATTGTTCTTATTTTCCCTTTCGCGACCGCCCCTAGACGACTCGTCACTTTGTCCGACAGCTCTTTTGCCGTTTCGAGTGTACTGGTGATAATCAAGTCTTTCTTTATTCGGAAGTTCTTGAGGAGTCATGTGGTCTTCCCACACCCCGGCACCCCATCCACCCACCTGATTGCCAACTTACCCCATGGCTCTAAGATCCAGGTTCCGGTCACGATTTTTGCCGTTTCCAGAACCCGGCTCTCCAGCATGAAGCGAGTGCACTTAGCAATCACCACTATTGGGTCATCGATCGGTGCATAGAATGTGAGGGCTCCTCTTTCTTCTGTCGCTTCTTGATCCACCCGCACCATTCCCGACGTGCCAGTGTATGCCGCCATCTGTCCCTCAGTTATGAGGTGATTCCCCGCCACCACCGTCCCGGAGTTGTTGTCATAAACCACAGCCCTCGCCTCGTCTAGAAGCTCCCGCAGCAACACTCGGGCGTTTGTTTGAAATGCTTCAAGTATCTTGCTGCAGGTGATGTGTTTTACCTGCAGCGTCGCCCGTAGTGTTTCCACGTACTCCAGGTAGGCGTTGACTAGGTCGTCTCCGTCTCGGTCTGATGATAGTCTTGGCGGCGGCCTCACCCTTCCCATGTCGGCCAGTGTGGTCTTTGTGGGTTTGAGTATCGAGGGTGCTCTATTTTTGGGGTCCGTGGTCATTGCTGTCACGCTCGTTGGTCCCCGAGGATTGGCGTGGCCCAAGGCAGCACATATTTCCCTAACGAGGTCGTCTGTCGGGGATGGCCTTTGAGGCTGGAGACGTCGCCTATCATTTTCCTCCTGCACTGCCTCCTCATGCTGCCTTTGAGCTCTTGCTGAGCCACATTCCATCTGGCCGTCGCGTGGACTCTGCTCTCGATGTTTTAGCAAAAAGTCGAGGTTTTCGCCTTTCCCTTCGTACACAATTATTTCGTGTTTTCGGGCGGCCTCCAGTAAGAGAGATCCGACACTTTCCCTTTCTTAAACATCACTTTCATGACGTCCACGCTGATGACCCTCGGATCTCCGTCGAGGCATGACAACAATTCCCCGGCTTTCATGAAGGGCGACTTATCGTCCATGTCCCAGTTCAAGAGTAGGATGGACTTATTCCTGGAACGCACTTCTGTCCGGCCAGCATTACCTCCGGCATTGAATCAAAAACTTTCTTCTTGATGGTCGCCCTGGTGGTGTTGCCTTTTAGCAGGACTGCTAAGCCAGGTGATATGGCTATGTGCTTCCTCGTTCCCGACATGCAGAAACTGATGCCAATCCTCTCTCTCGCGCTGTCCATGAAGAGCGCTACACCTCTTTTGATAAGGCCTATTTTCCCCCTTTCCCCACCACTCAACCAGCGATCTCGCGGTATTGTTGGCGACACACGGGGAACTCTGTTTGGCTCCGCGTTTACCCTAGTTACCTCAGTTCCATGCGCTGGTGGTGTACAATTCTTGTTCCTTCTTGTGGCTACTTCTGCCACTATTTCCAGGAACTTTAGGGTGGTGTCCTTGGTCTTACGACACCGATTCAGTCTCCGTAGGATCGCATTCACAATGCGGGTGATCCTTGACTCTGAATCGGTGCAGATATTCTCCGAAGCCCCCGTGCCCCGTGAAGACTTGTACTAGGAGGGGCGAGGGTTTCTCTTTCCGGACCCAGGGGTATGCCTTGGCCTGATCCGGAAAGAAGCACCTTGTTACCTCTCCTGTAGATGAGGTTGAGTAACGGTCTTGCCATTTTCGGACCGACTCCTCTCTGATTTTCCTTTTCACGTATGATACGGGGATCTCGCAGTAGTCCGGCGTCCCGTTTATCGCCCGAGCCGCTGTTTTGGCTAGTTCGTCCGCGCTTTCATTTCCCAGCTGCGACTTCCTTTTATAAAGGAGTTATGGATGGACTTAGAAAAAAACCCCAGCTTGCAGCGATTTCGGGGCGTAACGGTTTTTTAAAAGTGGTAATTTTATAAATGCCTGAAAATCTATACAAGGTGTTTGGTACATACCTTATCAAGCCGAAACCCACCCATGTTAATATCACATGTGCATGTATAATAGAAATTTCACAAATATTAATAATCTACACTATTATTATAAAGAGGAAAGATTTGTATGTATATGTAACAAATTAATTCAACAACTACTAGACCTATTTCAAACATTCTTTCACTATTAGAATGCTCCATTATTCCTGATTAACATAGGCTACAAAACTATATTTCCTACGTGAACATATAACATTCCCACAGGAAAACAAAAACAACGCGGGCGAAGCTGCGTAAAGTATAGCTTAATTAATAAAAACAATACAATTGATCATCAGCCTAATCTTTAAGATTGCTTAACAAAGTGGCCCGTATACTTAATTATATAAAAAAATAATCAGTGGGCCAGCTTTACAGACCAATGATATTATCATTGGACCGAATGCTTAAAGTTTCGGGCGGCGCGGCGGGCGCGGCAATGGGCTCTTTATAAGCGCGCACGCACACGACCGAATATCGGCGACCGATTTTATACGGTGGAAAATGAAACGTATGGAGTTCTACGTGGTAACCATTGAATTACTACCAAACGTTGGGTAGTAAATCAATGGTTGTAACGCATACAAACTACAAAATGTCGTTCAGAAAATATCGGGGTATCCCGGCCGACTCGATTTTCGGTTAAAAATGGAACGTTAGTAAATGAAACATTAACGCACACTGCTTACTCACCGATCGCAGTTGGCCGCTTGCACTTTCCTAATAAGAAAGAGCGTGTCACTGCTCGGTCATGGTTGTATGTACCACACACCTGTTAATCTGCGTTAAATCCACGAAGTGCACTTCTCTCGATTGTTACCAACATTGATTGACAGATGTGTGCGTTAAGTTGGTCATTTTTATACAACTAAGTTGGCAAACAAGCAAACTGCCCACCTGATGGTAACAGTCACCTATAATACATGTGGCTCTTGTGAGATTCACAAGAACCACATAGTTCGTTGCAAACTTGTAACATAAGATGTAAAGTCACGGTATCCAGTAATTTACACTTTAACCGGAACACAACAATGCAAGCATTGCTGCTTTGCGGCAGAAATAGATAAGACGGAGGTACCCAAGCGGACCACCCTGGTACAGAGTCTCCCTCCGGTGATATGAAGCCGGTCATATAAGCCGGAGGGAAAATCGGGCCGATTATCGGGCCTACAAAACGTCGGTCGTGTGCGTTTGCCGTAATGCCTACAGGATAAATTATATTTCATCGCGTTCCCGCGTCCCGCCACTGAATCGAGTGGAGATTAATGTCGCTATGATTTAATGTGTTTCTCGTGTTTGCACAATCACTTAGTGAACTCCGGCGAATAATCGATTAATAGAATGCACTATTCGAATATCGGGTTGAACGCATCGATGTTCTTTCTGGGTTTTGGTCACGAATTCACAACTGAGCGCGTGTCCGCATTGTTTTAACTGTGGCCTGTAGTTAATGTGATGCGAGTAGGCTGGTGATTTGTTTATTGTTATTTTTTTAAATAAACGAATCTCCACCTGATACGATGGTAAGTTCGAATATGGAAGCTAGCATCAGTTGGATTTCTTAATAACAGAAGCCATCTTACCCCTAAGGAGACGTTGAAGTGTTATATAACGCAATTTGTTGTAACGCGTTATGATGTGTTACAGGGGCGGACGGGAGGTTCGGACTACCCGTTACGTAATTGTTTTAGAAAAATAAAAAATTAAAGAATTAAAATGTCCCAAGTTGGCAACCCTTTTCGTTTATGTATTACAGGTAATCCCTCGACTGTATTGTACGTCATTTTAATTTTGTTCCTTCAAATTGGCAACACTTTTCGTAACATAAATGTGTCTTTTAGTTTTAAAATAGCCACTTGGATGTGTTATGTAACATAACGTTTAGGGAGGGGAAGGAGGTACAGTAAAATGTTACGGCTTGTAAATGTAACATGAGGGGAGGGAGGGTCAAAAAATCTTCGAAATTGCGTTACGTAATAGATTGTTATAAACATTGTTATTATAGCAATAAACTTAGGTAAGACGGTGGTAGCTAGCCAGGCGGGCTCAGAAGTCCTACCACCAACCAAACCGAGCAGAAAATCTTCTGCCCCCCCCCCCCCCCCCCCCGGGGAATCGAACCCCAGATCAATAACGTGTGGTCTCAACTATTAGACCAAGGAGGCGGACACTCTCTATCTGCTTTCTAATGTGAAAGCTTTAATTGCCAGTTCATTTTTCACAATTCATAGCATACAGTGCTTTATGTAAACTGTACTATAAAAATATATGTTATTATTTAGAAGTAAGTATTATTAACATAAGAAACACCCATGATCATGTCAGTCCTACATAAAGGTTCTCTGGTAAATATTGCCTATGATGATAAGGCCGCCTTTTTTGCTGTTTGTACTGTGTATCATATTTATTAAGCAAAATAAAGTGTTTCTTTCTATGTATCTATGCTCGCCTCCTGTCTTAGACTCAAAAGAACCAGCGAACATCAATACCGAATAGTTATACTAGTCCAATAGTCTTAATCGTTTACTCGTGAAGAATTCACAAAGTTTCCCCATTGCGGCACAGTAACCCTCGTGTCCCGTCCCGGTCTCGTCGCGGGCTCGTCTCGGCCGCGGCACCTTATGCCGTGGTCGTTTTATTGGCAAACTTTTAAATTCCCGCAAAGCGCCCCTCGCGGCTCGTTCGGAACTTCGAGATTTGATTTGACATAAGGCTTGTGAGTAATAGTTCCCTCTAATGTTGTTGCCATTCTGTCCTGAACTTTGTTTGGGAAGGCCATAGAGCTACGAATATCGGAGGAGTTAGAGTAGTATTGGACAAATCACGTGATATGCTTGTGTTAATTTTGACGTTACTTTTTAAGACTTTAGTTTAATAAATCATCATAGGTATGATGATTTTCTAATGGACCCCATTCCCACAGATGATAAAGAAAAAAAAAACCGCATTAAAATTGGTCCATTCGTTTGGGAGCTATGATGCCACAGACAGACATACAGATACACAGATACACATGTTAAACTTATAATACACCTCTTTTTCCGTCGAGGTTTGAAAATCATAGGAATTAAGAGAGGTTATTAAAAATCATGCTAAAACTTTGATCTTGCTCTGAAGGTTTTTAATAGTTTCTCGATTTGGCAATTCCACAATTAAAGTTTCCATTAATGGTTTAGTACTGATTTTACAATCTTCAGTTCATTACAATTCAATAAATAAAAATGACAGTTTTGCAGAATAAAGTTATATACAGTTGCCGCCACCTAAGTTGACAAGAACGGTGCATATATGAATAATATTGGCAAGAATGGTGGACACTATGAATAATAATACTAAAATAATATAAATTAAAAAAAAATCTATTTTTTTGGACATGAGCAAAATTTTAAAATCTAAGTCAACATATTGCAATGAGGCGTCGCCAGCGACTATACTATTTTTTAATAGATCTATGGAATTTTACGTTTAGTATAGTATGTGTGTAGATATTTGAATCTTAATTGTAAGGGTTTAATGTCTAAATTGGATTGCTCCTGGTCCGGCAGTCACTACAAAGATACACAAAAGTTTATTTTAACTTGGTCGTCGGTTTATCTTATCAAGCAAACTATAAAATAGGAAGCCTGCCACTTTCTAATAAGGATTAAACTTACTTAGTTCAGCAATTCTAGTGCATTCTTTGTTCAAAGTATTACATTTAGAAATTATAAGCGGTAGAGTAGTACAATCGAAGCTTAATGTTTTATAATAGCAAATATTTTATGCAAATCAAAATCATGTTGAGCTTTATCCAAATATGAAAAAAGTGATTTTCAATCGTCAAAATTTTCATATGATCAGTTGAATGAAGGTTGAATGGCATAGAATGGACGCATAAAACTTATCAGCTTTTCATAGTTCCCGACATTTATGTCGTTACCAATCGATTTTGACAATTCTTTCACCAAAAAGTAACTTCGCTTTTCGGGTCGCTACTGTGTTAGGTATATTTTTTATACAACTTACTTGGCAAATAAGCAAACTGCCCACCCGATGGTAAGTGGTAACAGTCACCTATAGTACCTACATGTGGCTCTTGTGAGATTCACAGCAAAACTACAACCCCCACAAGAACCACAGTGTACGTTGCCAACTTGTGACATAAGATGTTAAGTCACAGTTCCCAGTAACTTCACTGCCATATTTTACCCTTCAAACCGGGGCATCTGTAGGTCTTTCAGCCTTGCAAGCGAATTGATGCTGGTGGAGCTATAGGACAAACATCACCTCAAGGGTGTCTCATTGTCCGAATAAAGTCACCAGGCTCTTTAAGCCGAATGGGATCAATACAACGTAAGCGCGTCTCTAAAAGTTCAGAAGATTAGGTCATGTAGGTAGTGGAAAGTTGCCTATGCACGCAGTGCCTGTATATAGTACCTGTATATCACATTTTTTAAATAGTGTGCCTAGCAACTGACGATATCCCTCCTAAAGGTAAATGGAAAGTAAGTCCAAATGCAAATGCAGTAGAGGGGATAGCCACTCTCACTTTGCCGACCTGCAAAATCCTTAAAAATGACAAAGAGAAAGTAGGATTAGCTAAAAATGCGTTTGGTGACTCAACTAAACAAATAGACACATTATTACACAAAATCCTAGTTACAAATAGGTGGTTACGATAAAAAAGGTAAGTCCTTGACATATTGTTCTACAGCGTGCAATATTGGCACAGAATTTATTTATTTACTTACATTTGTTCTAGTGACATAGATAAGCTTCATTTAATAAATTTAAACTACAAATCATTCATTAATTTAAGGTCAATTCAAAAATTCAAAATAGTTAATTCAAATTGGATTATTACATAATCACTTTTGCATGTCAAAGAAGTTACTAAGGGATTGTTTCACAAGTCTACGGCGGAAGATTGTGTCCAGCAAGAAAACCAGCAAGGGCTATTTTTCTCCCTGTATTGTTACAGAGTGCAACAATATTTGTTTACATAAATAGTTATACAGAACAACACGACTCTTTACATTATAACATTATAAAGTTATGTAAGGGCAAATTAGTAATACTTTGTGGAACTTTATTGTAAGATGGATGTGGCGACGAAAGAGGTTCGCTCTCGTCTCCACTGTTATTTGTTTTATAAAAATATATTTGTGTTTTTAAATGTTTTCTAACATATAATTTAAAATAACTTCTTTTAATTGCCAAATCCATCAAAAAGTCAAAATACCTAAAAATGTTAGTTGACTCACTATACTTATGAGCCATCGAAATATAAATTGAACATAATGAATGTCAGAGAGAGAAAATTTTCACGTACTTGTAAAAAGCATAGCTGATAAGCTTATTATAATAATATATACAAAACCACTATGTGTTTCCTTCACCACCATCCGTAAAAGTGCGGGCCAGAAAAACCGTACAAGCTTCGTATACATTTACCCATAAATTAGCCTCCAGTTTTTAGGGCCTTTAGTTTTGGACTCTTTTTAAAGTACTCGTATACGTATAAATATAAATAAAGATTCTAATTTAAACTTAATATTTTCTCAATGCAAAATAAAAAACGAATCGCCAAACTTAGAAGGCGTCCCAGCATATAGTACAATATGAAAGAGATATAAATACGAGTATTATTACATTAACATTGTACTGTATGCTAGAATTAATTTAATCAAGTCTGAAACTACATTTCTCAATTGCCGTAGGCACCTTTGTGCCGTGGCCATAAATACGCGGCCGAGCAACATCAAAGACTAATAAAATTATGATAATGGCACTCCCCTAATTAATGGTACATTAAATTACCCTTCACGTTAGTCATGGCCATTAGAAATAATAGGACAGTATAATGTTATTATTTCTTTTGTGCGTAATTGGGTAGAGTAATTTATTTATGGTTGACCATTTGATGTCGAAAAAATAATAATTTTGGGCATGAAATTTCAAATTCATTCAACATGGCAAGTCGAAGATGCAACATCGAATGCTTGTGGAATAATTTGTGGCATTAGGGCGTATGGATCTTATTTATGGGCCTTTTATTTCTTGTGGGAAATGCGTGACCGCACCGTAACCGCCGTTGGCTAGACTGCGAGCATGTGTGGGGCTCTCCCGGTAGCGTGCCAGGCCTAGCCTCTAAAACCTCCCAGTGTTCTCCTTGTCACTTAGGATGTGTGTGATAGGGTCCAAAATGCGACACTACTACTCACACACCTGAGCTAGCCTGATCTCAGTGACCGGGCTATCGCCGAGAACACCAGGGCAATCCCCAGACGGAGAGCCATTCCTGCCCACAATACCCGCGTTACTAGAGTGTAGGCAGCACCATCTTGTAGCTAATAGATGACGCTACCTCATTTCATTGTAGCTACTAGATAGCGCTGCCCCAATTCCATACAAATTCGCGTTTAGTCATTCGATGCGTGTAATTCGAGTAAAACTTGAGAAAACTCAAACTAGCTACTCTTTTTCTTTAAGTAAATCACCCTAAATGCTATTTTTTTCGCCTTTGACTTCACCCAAAGCTTTTATTGTTTTTTTTTTCATTTTTAGTAATAGCTGAATAACAACCACAGCACATAAACTTGCTCCGCGTTCCACCATTTTGTCATTCAATGCAAGATTTGGATAAAGATATAGAGAAAGTGGAATTGCATCCGTCAAAGACAGATTAAATGTGTGACAATGAAATTTGACAAAGATATTTGATAAATGGAATACCAGATTTAGACAATAATCCACAAGGCTAGCCCGAAATTATTCCAGACTGACTAAGCCGATACGGAACGAGACTTTAATAAATCGAATACGCCCGCACACGTAAAATTAAAAATGCTTCAGGCAACGCAGAGAATGGCGCGGGATTCGGAATAATAAACACGAATAGTACCTAGTACCGTTTCATGCAAAATCTCAATACCGCAGAGGCTCCAGAATGTAGTTGGAAAATGTAGTCACGTTTCACTAATATGTTCAACGTTGTATTTTAACTGAACTAACTACCTTTGATGTTATAGGTTTTTCTCAAAGCCTAGGATTACAGGTATAATAAGTTTTGGCACAATATATTATGTGCTTCGCATAAGAAAAAGGGGATTCATCTTTTTCTTATGCGAAGCGCATGTTTAAAATTTTGGGCATAAATCTTTATGAAAATCGGATACAGGTCAGGTCAAGGTGAGAAATAAACTACAGTATTGAAAATAATTCGTCCAAGTGCGAATCGGACTCGCCCATCGAGGGTACTGTATAAACTTTCGATTTCATCGAGGTTTTCATTGTTTTTTTCCAAAACATGTGGGAGTGGGAGGGAGTTGGGAGTAGGTACCCTAAAGGTTTTGATTCTCTTGTTAAATGGCAAAATTTGAGGAAATATGCGACATAAACGGTCACATCTTTTGGTCGTGTTGACTTATAAGTATGATTTTTTCACAGCTGAAAGAGACCTGAGTATTTGGTATAAATTTCAGTTTGATATCTCCACGCGTTCCCGAAACAAAGGGCTCGACATACAGATTGACAACAAAGTGATCTTAAAAGGGTTCCGTTTGATATATGGAACCCTAAAAAATAAAAAGCTACTTTAAAAACACTGAAAAGTTAAAAATAATGTAAGAATAGGTACAGACAACATCACACTGCTATATTGAAAACTACATTGAATGACATTACGTGTAAACACATTCTAATAATGAGTTTTCGATAAAGAATTGATTTATTTATTGTTTTTTTTTAAACATCGTTTATATATGTGTAAATATATATATATATACACAAAAGAATTGTAGAATAGTTGAATTTTAGGTAATGCGCAACTCACCCTTGATATAAGAGTAGAGTAGTAGGACTTAAGAACTCCCAACACCATTGATGCATATAATAATATTATGTACAATCATACGGTTCATGGATTCAGGAAAACCGGTTATTATGTCGGATGGGGTCGTCATTAACCGTTTTGTCCGAAAACAGTTGCGTGCGATCAATCGAGATCTCTCGTGATTGGGCATAGTTTGTTTTGTGAGGGCTCCCTAGCCATTTAATTAAACCTCGCGTGAAGGATGGCCTTCCTAACATGAGCGGAATAGCGTATCGATTCAAGGAACTGTTTTAATATACTAGTTTTGTATGGATTGTATTGCTGGGTCCGTCTCCAAGGTTCTGTCTGCTAGGCCTATCGTTCGCTGAATTGCTGATCCCAAACGTACTTACATCGGAGAGGAGCGGTTTCAGAGGGTTAAGCCAGGTATGGGGACACCGCAGGCGGTTGGGGAGGAGAAGGCGTGCGTTCCTGGACGCGCGCCAACAACTCCCCTAGCAAGCTGGGGACTGAAACGGCTCGGCCGGCTGACCACCGGTCGAGAGACACTTTTGACCCCTATCTCGGCCGCCTGGGGGGTCGAATTTCCAGATACTTGTCGACTCCCCCGTAGAGGTAAGTAAGAGGTAAGGTAGGCAACCCTCCAGGGGGCACAATCGGGGAATGTCTAATGCCGATCCCGATTGTGTCTCTATGGAGGTAGAAGTATCTGGAGGGTTTTTAGCCGGTATTGGGTCTTCTACAAAATAAGCAAATAAGAAACTCAAAACAAATATGGAAAATAAGATTCAATTCTGCAAAATAAGAAACTCAAAACAAATATGGATAGATCAATGAATTCACATCGTACGACAGTAAAGGAAGGAACTACACTAAGCAAGAATACCAGCAAGCTCTGTTTTATTAGCAGCAATAATAAACAAAATCTCTTAAGATGGCTTGAAGATACCGACTTAGGCAAAAACCACTCATTCTGTCACTACATAATGCCAGATGCAGGTATAAAACAAATATTGGCTGGACTAACGTCTAAACTAAATGGTTTCACAAAATGCGATTTTTGTATAATTTTTATTGGTGAATCAGATTTTAAATATTCTCAAAAACTCACTACATTAATACATGAGATTCATAATAATTTACAAGAATTACAACATACAAATATAATAATTGCCGTGCCGACATACATATGTGGAGCCAATATTTACAACTGCAGAATAGAAAACTTCAATACAATGCTAAGTATGGATGCATTCACACATAAATATGCTTACATATTTGACTCTAATAGAAGCCTAACCTATGACATGTTATCTTTTAAGACAGGAAAGATAAATAATAAAGGAATAAAAAATGTAATGGAAAATTTATCAATTGAAATACAAACTATACAGCAGGAAACTCTTGGAAGCTCATCAAGAACAGCAACCCTAGACTCCACACCGACGTTGGAACCATTGTTTTTTCGAGAATAGATACCTCCATGTCCTACATCAAAACATTGCTGGATTGATTAGTAAATCTGACGCTCTCCAGATTAATCTGGAGGAACTATTAGAAAAACATATAAGTGTAGATGTTCTATGTATCTCAGAGCATTTCATGATGGCAGGACATGAAATCCACTTGAACTTACCCAACTACACACTTGCAGATTGCTTTTGCAGAAAAAATAGTAAACGGGGAGGAGTGTGTATTCTTGTGAAGAAAGAACATCAATGGAGAGAGCTTTCGGAAGTTAAAAATATATCCGTTGCAAATGTATTCGAATGCTGTGCAATTGAATTAATTAATTATAAAATTATCATAGTGTGTTTATATCGTATTCCTAACAAAAGTAATTTAAATTTATTTTTTGATAAGCTCGAGAAAGTCTTAATGCATGTGAATAGAATTAAATGTAATAATGTATTAATAACCGGTGACTTCAATATTGACATGTTAAAAAATAATAAGACTACTACGGACCTAGAATGCTTATTATTAAATTATAACTTAAGATTATCATTAAAACAAGCAACCAGAATAGCTAGTATGACTTGTATTGACAATTTTGCACACAATTATAATAGAAACTGTAAAACGGAAGTGTTAGAATTTGGTCTATCTGACCACACAGCTCAATTAATAAAGCTTCCTGTCAAAAAAATATTGAAGTTAAAATTCTGGCGCAAAAAAATTTGCGATTATAGCTCAGAAAATATACAAAAATTTAAAAATTGTATTGAAAACCTCAGTTTTGCAGAAGTATACAATTCTAATGATCCTACTATGGCATACCATCATTTCTGGGAGAACTTCAAACTTTTCTATGATCTCTGCTTTCCAAAGAAAATAATCAAAATAAATACTATTAACAAGCCGAAATGGATATCACGGGGGCTAAAAATATGTAGCAAAAGGAAACGGGATCTGTTATGGAAATTTAGGTTGAAACCCACTAAAGCTAATAAATTAAATTATACTAACTACTCAAAACTTTTTAAAAAGCTAGTAAGACTTACAAAAAAAGCTCAAAATGACTATAAAATTAAAATCTCTAGTAATAAATCTAAAACTACGTGGCAAATGATCAATAATAATAGACTGAATGTACCAAAGGAACCTATCTCTAAAATAAAATTAAATAATAATTACGTCTATAGTCCCTCACAAATAGCAGACTCTTTTAATAACTATTTCATAGACAAAGTAAAACCATTAGAAGATTATGGTAAAAAAGGTAATTTTCTTTACAGACAAAAATCCATGTTCATGGCTCCGAGTCTTCCACAAGATGTCTATAAAATAATAAAAAGTTTAAAAAACACAAGTAGTGTCGGATATGATGACATTTCAACAAAAATAGTTAAAGCCGTAAATGAGTACATTTGCCATCACTTAAGTCACATTATAAACCTCAGTATTCAAGAAGGTATCTTCCCAGAACAACTTAAAATGACTATTGTTAAACCAATATTTAAAAAAGGCAATAAAGAATCAATGGAAAACTATAGGCCCATAGCGTTGATCTCTATATTTTCAAAAATTTTTGAAAAATACTATTACAGTGAAATAAATGCCTACTTAGAAAAAAATAATATCTTCTGTAAGGAGCAAAAAGGTTTTCGCCAAAATCAAACAATAAATATGGCTATTTATAACTTTTATAAAAATATAATAACTCATGTTGATCAAAGAACACCTATATGTGCTATATACTGTGACATGACACAAGCCTTTGACTACGTAGACCATAAAATTTTAATCAAGAAACTTGACGCTTATGGAATAAGAGGAAACGTGTCGGATTTAATTCAGTCATATCTAAGTAATCGTCGACAAAAAACCATACTAACTAGGTTAGACATAAAAAAGAAAATTGAGGAAACTTACTCGTCTAACGAGCGCAATATCGAGTTTGGTGTTCCTCAAGGTAGTGTTTTAGGCCCCCTTTTATTTATCGTGTACATTAATGATTTGCCGAATACTATTAATCATCCCATGACATTATTTGCTGACGATAGCACTATAACGCTAAAATGCAATGACATTCATAATTATAGATCTGACATAATCGAATCACTGACATCAATAATTTTATATCTTAACAACAATAATTTGAAAATTAACATTAATAAAACTCACGTTATGCACTTTAGCCAAAGATCAGAGAATCCGGATATAGAAGTTTCATACCAAGGTAATACTGTAGAAGCAGTCGATAACGCAAAATTTCTTGGCTTACATATAGATAAAAGATTAAATTGGAAAAATCATATTGACGAAATAAATAAAAAAATTTGTAGTACTGCGTTTGCTTTACACAAGCTCTCAACAATTATCAACATTGACGCCCTACTCACAGCTTATCATGGGTTGGCTGAATCAGTGCTACGATATGGTATAATCTTTTGGGGGAACTCTACCAACAAAGATTTAGCATTTAAAGCCCAAAAAAGATGCATACGGGCTATGTTTGGGCTTCAGATTACTGACAGTTGTAAACCCCTATTCATGAAGCATAAAATTTTAACACTTCCGTCACTATATGTATACGAGGTAGCTTTGTTTGTGAAATGTAATCCGCACTTATTTCCAAAATTATCAGATATAGTTACTAGAAACCGACGTGATGAAGATAGACTCTGTTTGCACTCAGCCAAAACAAGATTATTGAGTAATAGCGTAGTTTGCATGGCACCAAAAATATTTAACAAAGTTCCTCAGAGCTACAAGAAGCTGAACACCAATATGTTCAAAATTAAATTTAAAAGGTTGTTACTTGACAAATGCTACTACAGCGTTAAAGATTTTTTGAGTGACAAATTTTTAATAATTTAATGTATTGTTATTGTTTATAATTTTATTTGATTGACATAATATTGATTTGACTTTGTATTGTTTAAAATTTTGGCTATTTTTATTTTAAATTTAAATTATTGCAACAATTGACATGTTATACTTGGTTCACTTTAAATAGACATTACTTTTCATTTATTTTACACGCCAGTGCTGGCAAAACATGGTGATACTAGCTACTAAAAATAATATCTATACATATGACCTAATGTAATATGTTTTACACATGTTTAGTGAATAAAAATATCTTTATCTTTATCTTTATCTTTATCTACCCGAGTCCTGCATATCCTTGGGGTGTCTTCGTCAGTCGGCCCCTTGTCGAATACCGTAAATGTATTTTTCATTCCTCATGCTCGGAAAGGAGCGTTTCCTTGATCTGAGTATTGGGAGGAAAACGCTAGTTCCCACCAGCGGGCGGGAAATTCTCATACTATTTACTTCCCTCCTTAGGGCGGAAAGTAAAATTTTAAAAATAGAACTGAATTAGGTTACGTACATACAATCTTTGGTACAATGATAATAAAAGTATTTGGCTGAATGGCCAGTAACAGGTAACGCGATGTGTTCCAAATTTAAAAATACCTGTGAAAAAGATAATTTTGGCGGGAGGGGAATCTGTTACGCTGTACCGAAATCTTGATTGTGTGATTTAGGTATTTAAGAAAAACAATGAATTCAAGCGATTCTGAAATTTCGGCTCCAGATTCAGTCACGAACGAAGCAAATACAATACTCGAAATTTTTTTGCCAAAAATTTCAAAGGAAAGATATTTAAATACATATTCCGACTTTATGAAGTGGCGAGATGCAAGGAATATAAAATCATTTTCTGAAAATGTATTTCTTATATACTTTAATGAACTATCTCATAAAGTGCAGGCGTCTACGCTATGGAACAGATATTCAATGCTTAAAAGTACACTAAGTGTAAAACACGATGTCGATATGTCATGTTAGGAGTATTTTTATTAATAAATTTTATTAGAAAAGCTATTTTTTATTTTCCTTGCATTCGAAATGAAAAGTAGAGTGCTACACACGGGTAAAAGGAATCAAACCCTACTCGGACTATAGCCGCCCTCGCTGCGCTCGGGCGTCTAACAACCTCGTAGGGATTGATTCCTTTCCACCCTTATAAAGCAATCTACTATTCCCTCCTATAAAAAAAAGGTATGGGGACACCAGCGGAACAGCCGCTTGTGGATCCGAATCCTACGGCGTACCCAAGTTGGTGGTCTTGTCAACTTTAAGGCCGTGGCATCGCAACAGATTAAATCGTCAAAAAAGGGTATCTGTCAAAACAGACTTCATATACTAAAAAGAGTTGAGTAAGAAAAAAGGCTTAAAAAAAAAACAAAAAAGTCATTAAATTAATGATTTTGAATACACGGTTAGTGCAGAGGTCGAGTGATCGCCTACAGCGCAACGGGTCGCGGGTTCGATTCCCGTACAGGACAAATCTTTTGTATGGCCTACAGAAATTTGTTTCGATCTGGGTGTATGTGCATGTGATATTCTATGTTTGTAACTGCACCCACGACATAGGAGAAAATCTTAGTGTGGGGCGACATTTTTTTTAATGCTGTATTTCTTTCGTATTTGTTTCTATTTTCTCGTAGGTGGTGCGAAAAGTAGAGTATTTTCCTCACGGACTCAGCAGTGTTAGTCTTGGGTGAGTTTAAATCCCTCGCTGCGCTCAGGACTCGTCTTATATCGCTCACTACGCTCAGGATTTAATTACTTAACATGGAGTCTTTCGTTACGCTTGCGATTCAAGTCTACACCCGAGACATAAGACACTGCTTTACCCCCTTGGTTAATAAATCACTATTTAAGAATTGTTGATATATACCAGAGAGTACAGGAAACACAACAGAGTTAAAATTTAGTTATTCGCGCCGATGAATCCGCGGGCTGAAAGAAATACACATAAACAGACGAGACAGTTGCAAAAAACAAAGTAACTAGATCATGCGAAAATAAAACAAATTCATCATTCGTATTGCCCCCATTCATCTTAATCAAATTAAAGCGAACGCAATCTTGTATGATTGGCATTGTTTACATACAGTGTGGATTTTGTGATTGCCCCAGTTTTATAATTAGTTCCTCGGCACACACCCGCCCGAGTGTTTGCTAAGCTAATCGAGTTACTTGTATCGGGGACGCATCGCTGTATCGGAGGATCGCTGTTTGATTTCGACAGTAATTATGATGGATGAGAGATGGGCTGTGTCTGTGTCCCTTTGCTGCTGGATTAACGGTTTATCGCGGTGTAAAAACCGATGTTTATTAAAACGGTTTACTTACTACGGTAACCCGCCCCGGCTTCGCACGGGTGCAATGTAGATACTAATGTATGGCAGTGTGGAGTGATTAATAATACCTTTGCATATATTATAAATATATATATCTTCCTCTTGAATCACTCTATCTATTGCTGAAAACTGCTTTAAAATCCATTGCATAGTTTAAAAGATCTAAGCGTACAGACAGCGGGAGCGATATTGTTTTATACTAGGTATGTAAAGATTTATTTATTTATTTGAGATTTTTCTATATACTCGCAATAACTTACCCTTAATTTCTCTGCAAAAAAATACGTCTTTAATGCCGCATTAAACAACTCCTATGTAATTTATCAAAGGTTAGCTGGTAGAAATATCCTGGGAGATGCTCGCCTTTGCAATAGGTACCATTTTGTTACCATTATGTTATGTATACAATTTTGCAATAAAGAGTTATACAATAATAACAAATATTCACTTTAATGAGTACCTACAAGCCATATTTTTTACTTATCATATGAAAAGTTTCTCCATGTTTTTTCAAGAAGAAAAAACGTCTCCGTATTTCTTTATTTTTTATGAATATTTAATCAAGTATTTTAAGTAAACAAAGTATATAAACGAGTAAATTAATATATAATAAGTATGTGTCAGTGCTATCAATAATTTTAAATGTGAAACTCAAGTGAATACACAAAAACAAAAATCAGTACAAGACCGTGACAAAGTGACAGCTAGTAAGAATTCTAATATTGTTTAATAAAACGTAAATATTTCATTAATACAATGGTGGGTACGTGTGCTGGTTGTTTGCAAAACCTCCCAAAAAGAGAATTTTTAACTTGTTCACATTGCAAATCTACCTATGACTTGGAATGCGCTAATATACCCATAGTTCGATTTAATAACACAATGACCGCTGAACATAAACGTACATGGATATGCCAAGCTTGCCGGTGTAAATTACCCAAAACAGACAACACACATACACCAATCCGTGAAGCCGAAGAGAGCAATGTAACGCTGAGAAGAAAACCAGCATCTAGCATATACAACAAGACACCAGTTTTTGACGACGACGAAAGCATTTTGGGGGACACTATCACCGGTACTGTTAATGTTTCTATGTACTCGGAACCAGATAAACAACAAATTGACTCAATCATTCTTGCTAAGCTGGACGAACTTTTAGAAAAAAAATTAGAAACCAACAAAAAATCCCTACTGGCAGACTTAAAAACAATAATTATTGATGAAATAACGTCCAAAATTATTAACAAAATATCACAAAACATCGATACCCTATCTACGGAGCAGCATATTATCCAAAAGGACATAGAAACGTTAAACATGCAAATAAAATCTCTCCAATCTCAAGGCCACAAACTACAAGAAAACATAAAAACTTTAGAAGAACAATTGATATCGTCAACAAATTTAAATAAACCTATAGAACAGTCCAATAGTCGGACTGAAAACAATACAAAAATAGTGTTATATGGATTGGACGAGGGTTAGTGGGAGACAGAAAATGAGCTATATGACCGTGTATCTTATATTTTTTTCGACATATTAAACATTAATCTGGAAGGATATATTGAATCTGTAACAAGAATAGGAAGAAAAGGCTATAGAAGACCGCTAGTTATCGAATTACTAAGTAAAAGAATTACACGTTCTATTCTTCAGAATAAACACTATTTTAAAAATACAGGTCTTGCAATATGCGATTATCTAGATGAAACATCTCGTCAACTACGGAAAAAACTCAGAAATATAATGAGAGACGCCAGAAGCAAGGGTCACTACGCCGTATTAAGAAATAATGTGTTAACCATAGACGGCAAGGAATATAAGCATACGGAGAAGACAAACGTTCAATTTAGTGAGTCCAACTTTAACAATACACTACTGGCAGAAGAGTCTCTTACGCAATGTACTCACCATGACCAGTTACTTCCGGAAACCACAGTCACTAACTCCCATAATTTTCGTGAACACAAACAAACGCACTTTTAGTATCTTGTTTCAGAACATGCAAAGCCTCTTCAATAAAAGAGATATTCTAGAAGCCTTTCTAGATGAACACTATAACGATTATCAAGCATTATGTATTTCGGAAACATGGCTTTCAAAAAACAAAGTAAATTTTGTTAATTTTGCTGAATACCACTTAGCTGCGTCGTTTCATCGAAAAACCTACAATGGTGGCGGAGTGTGTATCTTGTTGAATAACAACATTGAATACATCGGACGAAAGGATATTATGGACATGTCAATCGAGTATATTATTGAGATTTGTGCTGTGGATCTTCTGAAAATGAATACATTGTTAATTGTTATATACTGGAATCATCGGGAGACGGATATTTTTTATAGGCAATTAGATATCATTATGAAATACATTTTACAAAAATACAATCATAAAAAAATTGTTATCGGCGGTGATTTTAATGTGGATATATTGAAAAGTAGTAAAGAATCTTCAGAGCTCATAAACTTCATGTTAGAATCAAATTTTATACAACATATTTGTGAACCGACACGTGTCACAAAAAGCAGTTCAACATGTTTGGATTTAATTTTCACAAATTTTAACCTAAACATAAAAGTCGAGGTACTTGATTTGGGGTTTTCGGATCATAAAAGCACACTTTTACAGTTACAGAATATAATAACAGACAACTTAAATAAATCTTTTTTATATATAACAAAACGTTTTTATAATGATGAAAATATAAATAAATTTAAAAAATATTTACAAAATGTTAACTGGGCAGAACATATTTCAAATCTAAATTCAGTGAATGACAACTATAATTCTTTTCACAATATTTTACAGACTGCTTTGGAAGAAAGTATTCCCCGTAAAAAAATAAAGCTTTTTACAAGACGAAATAAATCTTGGCTAACATATGGTATTAAAAAATCCTGTAAGCATAAAAGGTTACTAAAAATCCATGTTCATAATTCAAAGAATAAAATCCTTCAAAAACATTATAAACAATATGAAAAATATTTAAAAAAAGTCATCATAAAATCTAAAAAAACTACAATCAATTAAAAAGATGAATCAGGCTACAAATAAAATAAAATGCATGTGGCAAATTATAAATGAAAATAAGACTAAAAATCGCAAGCAAAATAAAAATATCACATTGCGTATCCATGATAGGATATTATCCGACCCTGTACAGGTTGGCGATTCCTTCAACGAGTTGTTCACATCAGTCGGGCGCGCGCCGCCGGCGGGCAGCGCACGCGCAGCCCCGCTCGGCCGCCCAGTGGTTAAGCCTTGTCTACATTCGATGTTTCTGTACCCAGTTGACGATAATGAAGTAATAAGTATTATAAAAAAATTAAAATCTAAGTCTAGTTTTGGTATTGATGAGCTGCCATCGATTTTGATCAAAAAATGCGCAATGGAACTTGTTTCGCCTTTAACTTTCATTTTAAACCAGTCTTTTTCGGAGAGTATATTCCCAGACCAATTAAAGATAGCTATCATTAAACCGATCCATAAGAAAAATGCAACTACAGATCCGAATAATTATCGTCCCATCGCATTGTTATCTGTAATCTCAAAAATCTTTGAGAGGGCGATGTTCAAACGCTTGAATTCTTTTTGCGAAAAAAACAACATCTTTAATGAGGCACAAAATGGCTTTAGGAAAAATCGTTCTACAACTCTAGCGGCTTATAAATATATTAACGAAGTGCTTAATATAGTAAATAACAAAAAAATTGCGATAGGTATATTATTCGATATGACAAAAGCGTATGAAAGGGTAAATTTCGATATTCTGTTAAAGAAGCTATATGCAATAGGCGTACGAGGTCCTGCACATAAATGGTTTGTTTCTTTTCTCAACGGTCGCAAGCAATACGTACAAATCGAACATACCAACGAAGAATCGCGGACTACCACCACTGTGCGCTCGAGAGTACAACCCGTGCGTGACTCCATACCCCAGGGATCTGTGCTCGGATGCATTCTTTTTTTGATATATATCAATGACCTTCCAAACGCTATTAATGAAACCTGTGTAATGTTCGCAGATGATTTTTCTGTCGTATTTCCCTGCAACTCAGGCTTAAATTTAAATGAAAAAATTTCTGCTATAATCAATAATATTGTAAATTGGTTAAATGATCACAATTTAGAAATCAATTTTAATAAAACTAAATTAATACAATTTAGACCGCGGCAGAAGGCTGAACTATTTTTAAAATTGACATATAATGGAATAAATATAGAATGCGTCCCAAACTTTTCTTTATTAGGTATAAATATTGATTCGAATTTAAATTATAAATCTCACATAGAAAAAATAAAAACAAAATTATCACAATTTATATTTGCATTGAGAGAACTGAAGAAGTCCACAAACTTAAAAACAGCACTCACGGCTTATTATGCCTATGCACATGCGTGGCTCACATACGGCACGATCATTTGGGGTAACAGTGTGGATGCTCAAGATCTTTTTATCTTGCAAAAAAAGTGTATACGCGTAATTGCAAATATTCAACAGAGAGAGAGCTGTAGACCACACTTCAAAAACCTCAACATCTTAACACTGCCGTGCCTATATATATTGGAAGTATGTAAGTTTATTCAAAAAAATCCAAAACTTTACACAAAGGTTACAGATGTTCCGCGAAACAAAATATTACGTTTTAAAAATAACTTATTGCAAACCACATCAAACCTCAAATTGCATAGTGCCGGTCCTTACTCCATGTCAATAAAAATATTTAATAAGTTACCAGAACATTTAAAAGCCGAAACAAAATATAAGAAATTCCTGAAGTCACTGAAAAAATTGTTACATTTTAAAACCTATTATTCTTTAAATGAGTTTTTCAATGATAGGCTATAATTAATATCCGTCGCTCCAACTCTTCGCATTTTTGAGCTTTATATAGTATAGATATTATTTTAACCATGACATTATAATATTATCAACCTGGATTTAATTTAATTTATGGATATTTTTTTTTATTTTATTTGTTGACATTGACTTTGAGAATTTTATGAATGTGTATAATTTTTAATAATTGTTTTGTAGATTAAATTAAATTTTGACATGATTGTAAATTTGTAGATTGACTTATATACTTATACTTGAATTTAACTTTTAAAAAATTTGTAATGTAATTTTAATTTATTAATGTTTATGTTTATTCTTTTTATTATTTCTGAAATGTAAATGTTAAGTTTAACTTACCAACGTTGCTGTGCCCTTGCAGGGTTCATGTTTGAATCAACTTATATATAAGACATCAAAAATGTACAACATGACAGCAATCATATAAATAAATAAATAAATAAATAAATTGTGTGTGATGTCGACCAACCCGCACTTGGCCAGCGTGGTTGACTGGTAAGCTCGAGCCCCGGTGGGGACGTATATGAGCTGTTGATGATGTTGATATGAAAATTAGGGTTTTTGGGTCCTATGTGACACCTAAAAAATTTCCAAGATGGGCAAAGCTAAAATTCATATCCTCTCATCCAGTGATGGCCTGAACTCTAGGTGGTCCAGGGGCTTAAGAGGATTGTGAACCTGTAAATTTTCATACAAAAAGCGATAACGTTTTTCTCCCTCTTTACATAGCCCAATTTTCATTTTGCTCAGAATATAAATTATTTGCATCTAAATATCTATATTTTAGACTTAAAAACATTTTTAACATTTTTGGCTTAATTATACTGAATTAAAAAAAAGCAAAACGTACAAACATAGATTAAGGTATTAATTGGCACTTCACAGTCCTCTTAAATTTCAATGGAACCGACTGACGGAAAAATGTGCTTGAGACCACCGGGTGTGGATCGGGAGGTCCAGGGTTCGATTCCCATGGGGCGCAGAAATTTTACTGCTCGGTTGGTTGGTGGTAAGGCTTCTGAATCCGTCTGACAAGTTACTACCGTCTTACCTAAGTTTGTCGCCATAATAACAGTGTTAATAGCGATTGTCCAACTTAGTCCCGAATTACGAATGACCGAATAACTATGGCTCGAATTTTTTTTAGATCGAATAACCTTTCATCGAATCTATTGTAAGTCCGAAGAACGTTAGCACGAAGTTACTCATGGTCATAAAATGACTGATGTACTTTCTCTATTACGCCAGGTTTCTAGGGAGTTCTGGGATCTTGGTACACAATTTCCGTATATCGCCCGTGGTGGAGTCCCGAACATTTTAGTGATAAATGGAAAATGTGATCAACTAGGTACCTGACTTAAAAAAAACAGTTTCTACTGGGGTGTACTAGGAGTACATGACACCAGAAGAGTTCTCAACTGAAATTTTAATCCATGTAGATAGATTTTATTTCATATTTTGGAAAGAGGCAATTCTAGCAACATCTTTATGGAAATCTGTTTTACTGTTATGCACTTCTGGTACTTTTCACTTTATTATATCTTATAATAAAGTGAAAAGTACCAGAATTATACCTATTTGATTATATCTCTCTATTTATAAAAAAAATTCTACCTCTATAAAAAATCTAACAAATTTAATTCGACTCGCCCGCCGCCGATCGATGACCCCTGAATTGGTTAAACCTCTACTCCAGTAGTGTGCCCCTGGTACAATTTGGTTCATTCATTCAGGAAGTTGATAACATTTTCTTGAGAGAGATTTTTTTCATAGTGACTGCACTATCCGATCAGTAGATCCAATGCCCATATACCTAATGTAAATTGCTTCTTGTTATAGGCTGATAGGCCTACGGGCGAAATGAAATGCCCGTAGGCCTACCAGTAGGACTACCGCAATAGGACCACGGCCGATAAACTGAAACGGTTGTGTACCAAGATCCCAGCACTCCCTAGAAACCTGGCGTAATAGAAAGAGTATATTAAATTTTATAACCATGAGTAACTTCGTGCTAACATTATTCGGTCTTATGATAGATTCGATTAAATTTATTCGATCTAAAAAAAATTCGAGCAATAGTTATTCGGTCATTCGTAATTCGGGACTAAGTTGGACAATCGTTAATAGCATTGTTGTGTTTCGAGAATTGGAGGTAAGACAGTCAGATCCTCAGTTGTTGAGGAGTCCAGGTGAAGCTCGCTTCCACCTTCGGCCTTATCATCACTTGCCATCAGGTGAGATGGACGCCAAGAGCTTCCCTGTCGTATGCACAAAATGAACACATCAGCATTGTCACATAAAATTCGAATACCGCTGAAAATCTAAATATAAAGAAAGCACAATACAAAAGTTGAATAGCTACGAGTAAAACAACTGCAATACACAAAGTTGACTCCAAACGAAGTAATAAAGAACGCGGGGACGACAATGGCGTCCGCGGCTTCGATCTTTGAGTCGAACTTATTCAACAAAGCATAATTGAAATAATTAAATGAGAAGGGCCGGAACAGACTCCATCAATTCCGCATTGTCCGAGGATCTGGTGTCGATAGCGAGCGTTCTGTGGACGAGATTTATCGGCTTCGCAGATAAGCGGGCAGCCCAACGATTCACGTGGCTTTGGATTACTTATATTATGAGTCTGTTGACGCAACTATTAATTGGTTGTAGCGTTTTTCGTGCCAATTTCCGCGTTGTTATTTTTTTGTGTATCAGTGAGGAGGATAATAGTATAATCTTATAATGGAATTTAAAAGGTTAAATGTAACTAAATAAACAGATAGATAATTTTAAACATGAAGCAATATTAAGTAAATAAGTAAAGTAAGAAGTAAATTTGACACCTAAGCAATAAATAATGCATCATAAGCGAGATTAGCACTACGAAAAAAAAAACTTAAATCCTTTATTAAAAGGAAAGCGTGACTGACTAATCTATCAACACACAGGTCTAACAACTGATTGGATTGGACTGTAGCACAGATTTTTGGATATTCCCACTAAAGCACTAGTGATAGCAGTAACAATAAATAAAAGTAAGGCCGTAATAGATGAAGGCTTGCGTGGAACTTCGTTTTGTAAAAAGACATGGAGCAAACACCGCTTTTACCACCGACAATGGTTGTGTGCTCGGTGGCTTTTACTGAAGAAACATATCAACAGAATATAATAATATTTTGGATTGCTTTTTAGGAAAATTCCAACAGAAGAGATGATAGTTTTAGGTTCACCACAAAACTCCTAGACTATATAGCGTTCATGGTCTAGATTGGCGTCTAGGCGTCTTACGATAGACCCGATATTGTGCTGAGTGGATACCATTTCACAACCGCAAGAAGTTGTGGTTAAATTCTATATATATTCTATTCTAAATATTATTATGATTATTTTGAGCAGATAATACCCCTGCTTGTTTTACAAACTAATAGCAAATGAGATATAATGAAGAACTTATTAAATCTACTGGACTCTATCTATTTGCTTTAGCGCAGAGGTCGAGTGATCGCCTACCGCGCAATGGATCGCGGGTTCGATTCCCGTAAGGGACAAATATTTTATATGGCCTACGGAAATTTCTTCCGGTCTGGGCTTATGTTCATGTGATATTCTATGTTTGTAACTGTACCCACGACACAGGAAATAATCCTAGCGTGGGGCGACGTTTTTTAAAAAAAAACAATCAAAGATGCTTTTTGGGGTTTCGTACAACAAAAGGAAAAACGGAACTTATATAGGATCATTGCATTGTCCGTCTATCTGTCTGTCAAGATCCTTTCTCTCGGGAACGCGTAGAGATATCACACTGAAGTTTATATCAAATATATACTCCGGTCTACGGTCTCGTTTATCTGTGACAAAATCAAACATGTTTCAACGAATAACAAAGAATATAGAAGATCAGTAGGGCTAAGAATTTCGTCGGGATGGGGAAGAGCACGGTGGCCTAGTTGGTCCAGGTGGTATGTCGACCCTCTCGCCGCACCACTTCGGCGCAGGCGGTTGGGTAGGAGGAGGCTCGCGTTCCTGGACGCGCGCCACCAACTCCCTTAAGCAAGCTGGGGATGAAATGGCCCGGCCGACCGACAACCGGTTGGGAGACACTTTTCTACCCCTGGCCTGCCCGTCTGGGGGTCGAATTATTGCACTTGTCGACCTCCCCGTAGAGGTAAGCCCTGGCACTTGGGTCAACTATGCTGGCTCACCGTCGGGCCTACCCTCCAGGGGGCGTACTCGGGGAATGGCTAACGCCGATCCAGATTGTGTCTCTACGGAGGAAGAAGTTTCTTGGAGGGTGGTTTAGCCAGGTATGGGGTTTATACCCGAGTCCAATGGCATATCCTTGGGGCGGCCTTGACAGCATTCAGCCCCTTTTCGAATCGCAAAGAAATTCCCCCGTCTTAAAAAAAAGATATACCACCTTTTTTTAAGACGGGGGAATTTCGTTGGAGGCGCAGGCTTAAATCCCGCCCGAGACATTTTTTTTTCCTTATTGATTTTATTAAATTTTTAATGTATTTTGCATTTTTAAAGAAAATGCAAAGTTCTATATTAAATGTATCAACGAAATCAAAAAATATATAATCGTCCTCGTCACAATTTTCTCATATTTAGCGATTTCATAAGGGAATCAAAATCTGTAGGCTACTCCTGTTGCCCTAGAATCATAGAATTTGGCAAGATGCAATATGTCTTACTGCACACGTTAAGAAAAAAAATCTGAAAACCATAAATATGTCATTAGTTAGGAACTAATTTTTTTTTTATTACAGAAAGTTGGCAAACAAGCAAACTGCCCACCTGATGGTAAGTGGTAACAGTCACCTATAATACATGTGGCTCTTGTGAGATTCGCAGCAAAACTGGAACCCCCACAAGAACCACAGTATACGTTGCCAACTTGTGACACCAGATGTAAAGTCACAGTACCCAGTAATTTCACTGCCATATCTTACCCTTCAAACCGGAACACAGCAATGCAAGCACTGCTGCTTTGCGACAGAAATAGGTAAGACGGAGGTACCTAAGCAGACGACCCTGGTACAGAGTCTCCCTCCAGTATATACTAAGACAAGTAAGTAGAAGAGTCCCATTCCCGGTTCTTCCAACCACAAACGCCTTAAAATCTTTGAAGGAGCGTCACCGTCCACATCACATCACTAGTTCCCACTTCTAATCACCCTCAGTGTAACTCGATTATCAGACATAACAGTGTTACGGCCGGCTAATAGCTCATTCGTGCGGGCACAACGCAACCTACAACTGGGATCGAAGTTAAGACGCTGTGCAAACTCACAACTCCAAGATTGCCGCAATTTATAGCGTGCTAAGTTCTCCCGGTCGAGATAGCCGAAGCGGACGGCGGCTGAATGAAACGTATCGTTTCCAATTCTAAGTTTGCACTTTAAGGATTAATGCGGTTTGTTAGCTGGAGAAATCTTAGTTTGTGTGCGGTAACTACCGTAGGAAAATAACGCATTTCCTTTAAGGAATTAAGAGTGTGCTACTTAACAATGCATAAGTCATCTCAGCCACAAAGACAACGGCTTCGGTGGCGCTGTGGACTCGGCACTGGCTTTATGGGAGGTCCGGGGTTCGGTTCTGCCATGTACTAATGTGTTTTTCGTTGTTAGAATTTCATATTATGTACATTTGCCAACGCTCTTACGGTGAAGGATCTTATGACGCAATAATCTTATGAGTCAATTTCGCTCAGGCTTTCGTTCATTTCACAGTACTGTTACGGTTTTGTTAAATGTAACGGACGATATCCGTAAAGCTATGGACGATAAACAGCTCATAGTCATTACACTGCTAGACTTCAGAAACGCCTTCAATTGCGTAGACCATGACGTCCTAAATTGGCCATCCTCAGCTCAATTAACATTTCACCTCCGGTTATTGCTTGGTTCGATGATTATCTTCGCGGTCGCCAGCAGTGCATCACATACGATGACCAGCGCTCTGATGGGCTGCAAATAACAGCTGGTGTTCCGTGTTCCGTGTGTTCCGGGCAGCATGCTATCTCTCTTCCTCTTCTTGGTTTTTATAAACGAACTCACTAAAACGAATAACGTGTCCCTGTCACTTGTATGTAGATGATTTACAGATCACATACACTGTGACTTTAGAAAGCATTAGTTCAACAGTGGAAGACGTAAATAATAATCTCAGCTAGATCATAGGCGGATTCATTTGGACTTCTTGTTAATCCTGACAAATCTCAGGTGATGATTATAGGCAGCAACAGGATGAACGGGAAACTTGATTTTAAAGTGCTCCAGAAAGTTTCATATATCTTACGATATTCAAATTCCGTTTTCCGCAAAAACAAAGGATTTAGGTGTGATATTAGACAGCACGTCATCATGGTCATCTCAAATAAATGATGTGAGTCATCGCATACACTTTGTTTATCATTCTCTCAAGCGTCTCCAGTATTTTTTTCCTGTAAAAACTAAAGTTATGCTTGCTCAGTCCCTTTTACTCCCTATTCTCGATTATGCTGATCTCTGTTACTTGGATACCACTGAAGATACTTATTAAGTAATAAACTCGAGCGCCTTCAAGATTTGGCTATCCGTTTTATATTTTCTTTGAGAAAATAAAATCACGTATCAGACAACCGGTCTAAGCTTCAGTGGCTCCCTATACCTCAACGCAGGGCCATGCACATCCTTTGTCTTACTTACAAAACTCTTCACTGTCCCCAGATCCCTGATTCTTTGCGGCCCCCTTTTTATGTATTACCACCTGGTCCTCGTCCTGTGCGTTCCTGTCTCACTCCCAAACCCCTTGATGTCTCTCAGTGTCATTCGAAGTTCTTTCACAACTCTTTTACTGTACGCGCTGCAATAATGTGGAATGCTCTCCCAGCTAACATCCATGAAAGTTCTTCCATAACTTCGTTTAAGAGTAGATTAAGAGCTCACTTACTCTCGAATTTATCGTAATATGATACTTTATATATTGTTCATATGTATTTATGTATATATTATATTGTCTTTTTATGTAAATATATACCATCTTCTCGCTAATATCATTTCATATATCATCTAGGGCTGGCTGGAAGAGATCTCGTAAAGAGATAAGCTCGCCCTTGTACATCATTTTTGATTGTAACTATTTTGTTTTTGTTTTGATTGTGTACAATAAATAATATATAGGAAAACATCGTGAGGCTAATTCAAAGGTGTATGTAAAGTCGACCTGGGACTGGGCTGGCCCAGTGGTTGACTAAGGCCTAAAACTCGAGCCCGTCAGTGGTGATGTATATGAGCTGTGAAGATGATGATTGGAAATGAGAATATTATACAGTAATCTTTGTTAGATGAAAAGCCACCTAAAAACGTATTAAAAATATTGTCTCAATCTTACGACCGACAAGCCATTGCAGACTTTGATAGACAAACACGATTTCGGGCAACATTCATAAATAATTCATGCAACGGAACAATTTGGTCCGCTCAGCCTAACTCGTTCAAATAGCTGGTTTCCGTGGAAATTAAAAGCGTTCTTTTGTTTATTATTATTGCGGAAAGAACTTTGCAGCAGTATTGATTTTCCGTCAGAAACTTCTTCGCAATGTTCGCAACGCAACTTCGGCCCATGAATTATTAAATTTTATTCATCGCGCGGGGCGTCGGGATCGGTTAGATATCAGTGTTAATTTGTTACGGTTACTAAAGTTATACAAAGAGCACGTCTTGTCTTGGACAAAGTGATTGATATCATAATCTGTCATCCGTAAAATACGAACTTTTGCATTTGCATTTCACTTTTTGAATATGCAGCCCAAATATTATGATTTAAATTCTAGCGGCATTGATCTGAATCGAAATATTCTTGGTTTGGTTCGTGTTTGCAATCATCCATAGTCCAGAAGTGCAAGTCGAAAAATAATGAAAGATTTTAGTGCCAAAATCGCCGTTCGTTCCTGCGAGGTCTCATCCACGTCACTAAAGCCACGGTAATAGTACATGCTTAAGCTCTGGCTGCGTTGTACAGCGACCTTCGAGAACAAAACATTGATTACAGACTCGGAGAGTAACTCTTCAGTATATGTTATAATTTGACCTACTGATTCCAAAGTTCTATCACCTAAGTTCATCATCACCATAATTATTTTCTATTTGCAATATGGAAGTTCTTGACCTTCCTTTCATCGATGACAAGGTCGAAGGTGAAGTAGACTTCAGTTGGATTCCTTAACAACAAAGGACTATTCTACCTCTAATTGTTGGAATGCAACAATAGGAATAGCAACAAACTTAGGTAGGACGGTTGTAATCCATGGCAGGTACAAAAGGCCTCTATTTTCCGGTGGAAATGCGTAACCGCACCATACCCGCCGTTGGTTACACGGCGAGCGTATGTGGGGCTCCCCGGCAGAGTGCCAAGCCGACCCACTAAAACCCCCCGGTACTCTCCCTGCCCTTTAAAAAGCGCGTGTGGTAGCGGCGACACCACTACTTACGCGCCCGGGCGCACAAAAGGCCTACTATCAAGCAAACCAAGCGGTAAAACAATCGAACCTCAGATCTTCAGATTCGAACCAGGTGGTCTCAACCATTTGGCCGTGTGGTCTATACCAGACCTACATTGCTAGAGACATTTTTTCACGTATAACAAAGATGCTTTTCGAGCCTACCCCACCTGATAGGAAGTGACGATTCCGAAGACGGAACCAAGCTTCACCTGGACTCCCTAGCATCTAAGCTACTGCAATGGCTATGATACTGTCTCTTACTATCGGAACACAAGGTTCAACATTTTTACCGCTAAGTAATGTTTGCAATAAATGGAGGAAGCAGCATAGAATATGTAGCCGACTCCGACCGATATTGATCGGGAGGTCTGGAGTTCGATTTCCCATGGATGCAAAAGGTTTTCTGCTTGACCTGGCTAGCTATAACTGTCTTACTTAAGTTTGTCGCCGTAATAGCAATCTTCATAGCATGGTTGTGTTCCGACATTGGTTCTTCGGGTGTTAAGGACTCCAGGTGAAGCATGCTTTCATCTGCGGCGTCAATGTTACCAAGCGTCAGATGAGACGAAAGCCATAATTGCACGGACGGGACGGTATAAGACAAAAGAAAATAACTATCAGTTTTCTTCACGAAATAGCTCCTGCTCCATCCTTGCAAGTACAGTCGGGGAATAAAAAGGTTCGACACCTTAGAGTCGATTTTTGCTTGCACCAGTTTAAGAATCAGCATCCCAACATACCAGAGCAAGAAACAATGCTGCTAATATTTGAATAAATTTGACGTTCACTGTCGAAGCACAAACTAATAAGTGTGTACTAACAAGTGTGTGCCCCACATACGCTCGATGTCTTTAATTTGTCTGTTCCTTGTCTAATAGACATCATATTATAATGTGATAATATCGGGTCTATGAACCGTAACTATTAAAATTTATCTTATTTGTGGTATTTATAATAAAACACCCCTTCGGTTACAAACATAACTAATAACACAATTCGAAAATGGTTATCATTTTCGAATTGACATATAGTAATATGTTTATTAAAAAAATACAATTATTATTGAATAGACATTTAATCAACTTTTTTAAAAACAATGATGGGTACAAATATATTGAAACAAAAATACTGAAATGACAATATGAAAACTTACAAACCTTTTCATTGCCCAACTGTACATTGCAAGTATTTATTAACTGGCAGGTAAGCATTCTTTAGATAAGGCAGTGGTAATGACGCTCGGGCGGGCGGCGCCCCGCCGGTGATGTATCGCGCGCCCAATGAGTTATCAGCTTTGATAATGCACTGCCCGTAATGGTCCAATCCATCCCTGCCTCACGAACACTAGCTTAATATTTCTTGTTATTAGCTCTTTATGTTTTATGGGATTAAAGCTTAAAGGTGGAACTGAGTTTGTTCTATCGTCTAAAGTAAAGTAAGAACATCTGAGTGATAGATTTGAACACCGTCTGACCGTTTTACCCAAAACTCAAACAGAAGATGCATTTTTCAATCATTACAAGTGAATCTTGAATTCGAATAAGAATACAAAAATCATGTATGAAATTCATTTCTACTGTTCCTAATTTCAAAAAGTGTTGATCAAATCACTTGAATTCAGTGTGACAACACAAAAACAAATTCTATATAAGATTCCGTTTCACGCTGAAAAATAAAACCTTTACACAAATAAAAAGCGGAGATGAATAGCATATAAAACGGAACGTACATAGGTTGCATATATTCTTCTGTAGAAATTAAGTACGGGGTAGGACCAAACGTTGCAATATTCACAATGAATATTGAAAAATAGTGGATTTAGAAATTAGTATTCGAATATTACGATTTCGAATGCGAATTTGAATTCTTTCGTTGATGTAGTCTTAGGTCGTGCGGCTTGCCACGATTCTATTTTTTACGGATGCCACGATAGCACGGATGCCAGTTTTTTTCTGTGCTACCCAAACCATATAGACGCTCATGCTTATCTATTCGTTCGTCGTTTTATCTAGGTCACGGCCACTAGGTCATATATTTAGATGCTTCGGGTTTCTACTAGCTAGATGATATGGTATGAATTCTTGTTTTGCATGTCCTAAATTTTTTAGGTCCAACTTTTTTGTTTACCCGGTACGAAAAGATTTTTAACTACTCAGGAGATTGGAGCTACCTCTTGAGGTTATGTGGGACTCCCCTGCTAATCGGGGCCCACCCACTAAAATTCCTGGGCATTCCGTCACTCCAATCGTGGAGTGATCTGGGATTTAAGTGACCCAAGTCACTATGTTGCTAAAAATAAAATTTGTAAAATACGTGAGAAGCAAATACAAACAAAACTCGACCTAAAGATTACTCTGTTCAATATTGCAAAAACAGCAATCTCTTTTAGGCAACTGATGGGTTGCTATATTTATATGCAAGCAGTATGCATTGAAAACTCACCAACAAAAAGAGATTGTAAGCATAGGAAGCAATAAAAATATATTGTTTCCAATTTCCTTGTAAACAGTATGAGTCAAACTGTGATCCAACTTTGTGAGTTTAGTGCGCTAGGAAAACAGGTGTACTCAGAAAACTGTCTCTTGAGCAAATATTTAGTTTCCGTTCCTATCAGAGTGCTATCTCGATCAGCAGCCGTGCGTCCAGTCTTGATTTGGACCAGTCAGTCAGGACCATTCAGTCAGACAGAAAGAAATTCACAAACGAAACTTCGTTTGTGAATTCATTGGTATGATGTTTTTGATGTTCTCTTTTTAATGATTTAAAATTGTTTAATACATTTATATGAATAGCAACTAACTGCGTTTCTGAATTACCTCATAGTGCAATTATGAAGATGAATAGGCGATATACTTCTTCATGTGCACAGGGAAGCTCTTTGCCTTCATCTTCATCATCTCAAGCCTTCCTCGACCAATTTGGTGTAGGCCTCCTTCAATTCTTTCCACTTCGTCCTATTTTGGGCGGTTAGCATCCAATTTTGTCCCGCCACCTCTGTGATGTCATCTTTCCATCTCATTTGCGGTCTGCCAACTGGTCGTTTATGTTCCCACGGTCTCCATTCCAGCAAATCTTTGCACCATGAATCGGATTTACGGGCTACATGGCTTGCCCATTGCCACTTCAACTTAGCTATCTGCTTCACTATGTCTGATACTTTGCCTTCATCTTACTGATGTTAAATGACAAAAAGGTCAAATAACGAAGCGAGCTTCATCTAGAATCACTGAAAAATCTTAATTCATGTAGACCATAAAAATCTTAATTAATATAGACCATAAAGATCATCGGTGCGCTGTGATCTAGGCATCCTTCTAATCGGGAGGTCCGTGGTTCAATCCTGCCATGAACCAATGGTTTTTCGTTTTTAGAATTTCATATGTACATTTGTCCGACGCTCCAACGGTGAAGGAAAACATTGTGGGGCAACCTGCATACACCTGCGAAGAAAGTCAAAGGTGTATGTGAAGTCGACCAATCCGCACTAGGCCAGCATGGTTGACTAAGGTCTAAACACTGTAACTTAGGGTAGGCTCGAGCCCCTCGGCGTGGTCATATATGAACTGTGATGATGATAAAGACCTTTACAGGCATTGATTGAAATTAACATAAATTAACAAATAATTATTTTATCCATTGCTACAAGCACCCCCTCAACCATTATTAGGATAATATGATAAAAAACTTGTCGCTACAGCCTTTCAGCAATTGGCGGAGCTTTGGCAAGAGGAAGAGGCAAGAGAATAGGAAAATTTCGTCTCTTCTTTTGACTTCTCAAAAGAAAAGACAAAATGTTTGTTCGTACATAGTAATCTCTGAAACTATTGAACGGATTTTGAAAATTCTTTTACAAGTAGAAAGCTATATTATTGCTGAGTGATAGTGACTATATTTCATTGTGAGTGATATTCTTTAACTAGCGACCCACCCCGGCTCCGCATGAGATTAGAATTACTAACTAAGGAAAACCGGAAAATATTTTAATTTTTATTTATAACCATATAAATAAAAAATTTACTATAAACTAAAACGAGGAGCGTCGGTGGCACTGTGGCCTCGGCACTGGACTGTGCCCCGAGTAGAATCGGAAGGCCCGCGATCGATCCTGCCATGTACCAATGTGTTTTTTGTTTCACGAACTTCATTTAGGTACATTTATCTGACGCTCCCACGGTGAAGGAAAACATCGTGAGGAAACCTGCATACACCTGGGAAGTAATTCAAAGGTGTATGCGATCCGCACTGGGCCAGTGGGTTTGACTAAGGCCTAATCGCCCTAACTAGTTAAGGTAGGCTCTTGCCCCTTGGTGGGGATGTATATGAGCTGTGGTGATGATGATGAAGACTATAAACTAACTTTCTACGTTCACTCATTTGTCTATAAAGCTAAATTAACCGTAAATATGTAAATCGAATTTCTTTTATTTCCTCGGTGCCACCGCTTTTAATAAAGTTTTGTTTGCACGAATGGAATCTGTGTCCGGTTCGCAATCATTTTCTTGACCGTACAAACGTAAATAAAACTGTACTATCGAAATCCGGACATCTGGCAACCCTAGGGATAGTAAGTGAAAATGACCAAGGTCTGAGCTATCAAACTGTCCCGCTCACTAGTCGGACGTCGGAATCCCGGGGCCCGGGACTCCTAATTGCTCCGAGTCCTGTACACGACTCGCAAACAATGTCGGGACAACATCAAAGGCGTTGTTGTCGCATAGTTTATAACTTGATTGGATGCATATTAATGTAGTATATATTGTGAGGATAAAGTAGGCTAGCTGTGACGGCACGAGCCTTATGTTACCTAAGGCCCTTGAAATCGGCGTTAAAATTATTTTGCTCAGTGTCGTGTGGTACCTAAGGTTGGAAATGTAAATTTGTGGTTACATTCGTGTTTGGGCATGTTGGTACTTAGGGGACTTCAAGTATTACGTAACGCAATTTTTGAAGATTATTTGTCCTAAGAGATGTGAGTTAATTTATTAACCGACTTCAAAAAAAGAAGGTTCTCAGTTTGACCTATATTGTCGAGGACAGACCTCTTTCCTTGGTTTTATTACCATAATTTATATTTTTCTATGAAGTTGTCATTGTCATTGTTTGTCCGGCCTGAGATCTAGCCGCTGTATTTTTTATTCGTAACTCTGTATTTACGTGTTTTCAATATACCTTTTCCCGCTCAATCTGTATTTTCCATCGCTGTCCCCCACATTCTGGTCCTTCGAGTAAATTTTTTGTTATTTCTAGTACTTGCCTATTTTTTCTTCTTCATACATTTCACTATGCTTACGCGAGCAAGGGCAGCTGTGGAGATTGCAGAAGTATCCCAATCAGAAGGGGGAGAATGTGTATCAAAAACGCGTTCGAAACCCGCGTCTACTACGTCGTCGCAACGTGCGAGCCTTATCGCGCGTCAAAAGGCCGCAGAAGCCAAATTGAAGCGGAAGCTCGCTGAACTCAGCAAGCAAGTTGTGACGGCGGAAGAAGAGGCGGCGCGCGCAGAATTCGAAGCGGAGACTGCCGCTGTCGAGGCGGCGGAAATCGCAAGTTCGTCTGCTTCTGCCAAGCGGACGACGGAGTGGGTCCAGGACAACTTTCGGTCGCTTAGCCCTACACAGGTCCAGTCAGCCACGGTAGATGTAAGGAGTAATGTTTCGGAACCACCAGAACAGGTACCGCTTATAAGCACCGTTCGCAATGATGAGCAACGCGCCAGACAACGATCAGTCGTCCAACACAGTACCCGTAACCGGGAGGGCATACTGACACCCATCATAGCGCAAGGCCCATCAGGGCGGACAGCGGGTTTGTGCGACTTCAAACCTCAACTCGATTTACAGGTAAGTGAACTTTGTCGCTTAACCGACGCAGTGGTTTCACTTGCTCAGAATGCAAGACCAGTAGGGGTAGATCTCCCGATGTTCTCAGGAGATGTTGGCGAATGGGTTCTTTTCAAGAAGACCTTCAATGACTCCAAGGCGTCATATACGCCAAAGCAAAACGTTGCTCGTTTGCGTAACGCATTAGGCGGTGCGGCACGAGAGGCAGTCAAGTCATTGCTACTTTTATCAGACGACCCAACTACCATTATGCAGGCTTTAGAGCTTAATTTCGCTCGGCCAGAGCAAATAGTGCTACATGAGATTGCCGTAGTACGATCCCTGCCCAGAATGGGTAGAGATCCTTATGATATTTTTCGATATTCGTCTGCCATACAAAACTGTTTAGGTGTAATTAAACTCCTCAACAAAAAAGAATATATTTATTCACCAGAGTTTGTAAATACAATTTTAGTAAAATTATCATTTCATTTGCAGAGTAAATGGATCGATTTCGCTCATCAAAATTGTGACGACGAGAAGCCGCTATTAGAATTGTTATCGACATACCTGCAGTTAGAAGCTAGCAAGCAGGCTCGCTTTAGCCCGCAGCACATCGTGAGCGGCGTATCTAGTAGCGGTGGCAGCTTCAATACATCTGCGCCGTCAAACAAATCGAGGACGACGCATATTTCGCCGGTGGTTTCTCACAAAGTTCACACAAACATTGTAAATAGTCCCATTTGTTCATATTGTCAATCCGACCATAGTATCAGCACATGTTCGCAGTTTGTTGCACTTTCCATTGAAGAGCGTCTGTCTTGGGTCCGTCAGAATAAGGTTTGCCGGAAGTGTCTTAAAAGCAACCGGCACAACTGGCGAAATTGTAAAGCCAAAAAATGTTCATCGTGTAAAGAATATCACCATACATTGCTTCATACGTCGCCAGTTGATTTACATTCTCACAATATTCCGACACCAGCCATATCGCATTCACAAAATTTTGTAAATAAACCTAAAAATAAAAATAATGTCACTAGCGTCAATAATGTCAATCTGTCACAAGTCACTGACACCATAGATAATGTGATTCATGTTGATCAAAACGAGGTAAGTACAAGTAGTGATTCTCCAAGCAGTACGGAAATTGATAAAAAAGTCTGTCCGATCTCTTTTTTAGTTCAACAAAGAGATCAAATCCGTATTAGCAGAGTGTATTTAAAAATTGTGCCCGTTGTAGTAGCAGGGCCAGGGGGGGGAGATTCCTACTTTCGCCTTATTGGACGACGGATCTACTACGACACTAATAGACGCCGAATTAAGTGAATCTTTAAAACTTGTTGGTCCCGAGGATATAATTGATATTGGTGGCATAACGGGGTCACGTAAAATAACTAGCAAAAAAGTAAGTTTTAGCATTAGGGGTCGGTATTGCGATGATACTTTTAAGGTCTACGAGGCTCGCTCTGTGCCGAATTTGGAATTGGCCAGTCAGTCAGTAAGCTTAGAGGATTTATACCAGTTTAATTACCTAAAGGATATCGCACACGAGCTGACTTATACTAAGGCGGTTCCAAAGATTCTCATTGGAATATGTGACTGGCATTTGTTAGTAAGTAGAGATATCCGTTCGGGTTCATTCAAACAACCAGCCGCCACTAAGACTGTGCTTGGCTGGGTTCTATATGGTTTGCGTACAAAATTTAATCAAAATACATTATTTTGCAATCATAGTTTTGTATCTGACAAAGAAGAAGAGCTTAACTCGCTCATTAGAGATCATTACAAACTCGAATCTATTGGTATTCGGCAGGATCTTCAGTATACCGATCAAGAACAGAGAGCTATTGATATTTTAGAGCAGACAACACGTCGCCTTTCAAATGGGCGATTCGAGGTAGGGTTACCATGGCGTGAGAACGAACCTCGCGTCCCGGATAGTTATCATCTATCTCTTAGTCGCCTCGATTCGTTGACGAAACATTTTCGTCGCGATGTCAATTATTTTAATCTCTATTGTACTAATATACAGGCATATGTAGAAAAAGATTATGCTGAAGAATATTCCGACACTCATGATGCCCCGAAGAATAGCTCTAGGCGCTGGTATCTTCCACATTTTGCTGTTACCAACATTAATAAGCCGGGTAAACTCAGAATTGTACATGATGCGGCCGCAAAAACTCATGGTATTAGTCTTAATTCTCTCCTGTTGCCGGGCCCAGATCTATTAAAATCTTTACTGGGAATTTTGTTAAAGTTTCGTGAAGGTCAAGTAGCCCTGACAGGGGACATAAGGGAGATGTTCCCTCAAATCAAAATTCGTAGTGAAGATCGTAATTGTCAGAGATATCTCTGGCGACCGAATGGTGCCGGGAACGTGAGAGAATTTAGAATGTCGTCGTTAATTTTCGGCGCTTCGTGTTCTCCATTCATTGCGATTTTTATAAAAAATAAGAACGCGGAAGATTACAAATCTGAGTTTCCAGAAGCTGCTAGAACCATCATAGAAAGTCATTACATGGATGACTATCTTGGAAGTTTCGAAAATATTCAGCATGCAGCCCGCGTCGCTGCTGAGATTGTTCATGTGCACAGCAAGTGTGGATTCGAGATGCGTTCGTGGGTGTCAAATATGCCAGAGGCTCTCAAACTGTTACCGCAACATTTAATTAAACAAGAAGTTAGCGAGGTAAATTTGAATTTAGAGGGCTTTGGTTTGAGAGTTTTAGGTATACACTGGCTTCCGCTCGCTGATGTTTTCACATATAGAATAAATTTAGATGCACCCAGTTTAGAGAGTTTAACAAAGCGTCAGGTACTAAAAGATTTAATGAAGGTTTTTGATCCTTTAGGGTTTTTAAGTCCAATCATTACTTCAGGTAAAATCCTATTTCAAAAGTCTTGGCAATCTGTCAAAGGTTGGGATGATATTTTACCCATCAACGAGCGTAACCAGTGGGAGAATTGGTACCACAGTATGGCTTCTGTTAAGGATCTTACTATTCCACGGTGTTATTCTAATATCGTGGGTCCCGTCGTTCGGGAATTACATCTTTTTTCAGACGCAAGCAATCAGGCTTACGCATGTGCCGCATATTGGCGTTTTGTTTATGGAGATGGTTCAGTTAGACTAGCCTTTATCATGGGAAAATCCCGCGTTGCACCACTGAAATCAGTTTCAGTGCCACGACTAGAACTGCAGGCCGCTCTTTTGAGTGTAAGAACAGCGAGGACGATTCTTGAACAGCAGAATTTTAAGCCGAATAAACAATTTTTTTGGTGTGATTCAAGAACCGTCTTAGCTTGGATTCGGGGAAATGTCAGCGATTCCAAAACGTTTGTCCGGAACCGTGTAGGCGAGATTACTGAATCTACCTCAGTCCATGACTGGTTTTGGATTCCGACCGCATCAAATGTTGCCGATGATGCTACTCGCGTAATTTTCGGGGGATTGGAAACGCTGGACAGGTGGTTAAAGGGTCCCAATATATTGTTGTCAAGGGATATTGTTTTTCCCGTTGAGACTGTAAGTGACTTTCCTGAAAATCTTATAGATATTAGCGCCTTTGTAACTGTACCAACTGTACCCTTTCGCCATTTTAATGTTATTCCAGATTGCACTAGATTTAGTTCTTGGATTAGGTTATTACGTGCCACAGCTAGGGCCCACCAATACTTGCGTGTATTACGTGAAAGAGGCACCTCTACAACTCGAGAACGAGGAGGGCTGCGTCCTCTACTAGCCTCAGATATCAAGAACGCCGAAACGCACCTGCTGAGACACTGTCAGGAGAGCTTGTGTGAAAAGCAAATGAGGAGTTTACCTGCTAAGTTGGATGAGGATGGTTTGCTCAGACTGGAGGGGAGGATCTCGGCGGCGAACGTCACAGACACTATGAAGCGACCCATAGTTTTGAATGGTCGCCACCATATTGCCCGGTTACTTGTCGCTTACTATCACGCTTGGGCAGGAAATGGCGGCCGGGAAATGGTTGTGAACGAGCTACGACAACGCTATTGGGTCACGCGTTTACGCCCGACGGTTCGAGCAGTCGCAGCATCTTGCCAGTTTTGTAGAAATAAAAAAGCCACACCATCTCTACCACCCATTGCGAATCTTCCCGTAGAACGCGTCAGTCACCATCGACGTCCATTTTCCGTTACTGGTTTAGATTATTTCGGTCCCATTGAAGTTACTGTTGGCCGACATAGAGAGAAACGTTGGGTGGCACTATTTACATGCTTTTCTACGCGAGCGGTACACCTTGAGGTAGTTTCAAGTTTGTCGGCGGATTCAGCGATAATGGCGTTACGTCGATTTATGTCAAAACGTGGAAGCCCTATTAAGATCTTCTCGGATAACGGTACTGCCTTTGTTGGAGCTAGCCGTGAAATAAAGAAGGAATGGCAGTTATGTCAGTCTCAGATACAAGATTACGCAGTAACAAACCGTGTCGAATGGCATTTTCTACCGCCCGCAGCGCCTTTCATGGGAGGAGTTTGGGAACGATTGGTTGGTTGCGTGAAACATACTTTGTCCGTCATTTTAAAAGAGAGAGCCCCTCGTGAAGAAGTTATGTTCACCTTACACGCCGAGGCGGAAAGTATCGTCAACTCTCGGCCGCTAACGCATGTCTCCGTGGAGGTGGATGATGCACCAGCCCTGACACCAAACCATTTTTTAATCGGCCAGTCTTCAACTTTGCCGGGACCCATAGGCTTAGATGATGATGACCTCCTCAGACGGACAAACTGGAAGAAAGCTTCAGTTTCAGTGCCACGACTAGAACTGCAGGCCGCTCTTTTGAGTGTAAGAACAGCGAGGACGATTCTTGAACAGCAGAATTTTAAGCCGAATAAACAATTTTTTTGGTGTGATTCAAGAACCGTCTTAGCTTGGATTCGGGGAAATGTCAGCGATTCCAAAACGTTTGTCCGGAACCGTGTAGGCGAGATTACTGAATCTACCTCAGTCCATGACTGGTTTTAGATTCCGACCGCATCAAATGTTGCCGATGATGCTACTCGCGTAATTTTCGGGGGATTGGAAACGCTGGACAGGTGGTTAAAGGGTCCCAATATATTGTTGTCAAGGGATATTGTTTTTCCCGTTGAGACTGTAAGTGACTTTCCTGAAAATCTTATAGATATTAGCGCCTTTGTAACTTGCGGATTGTTTTTGGGATCGTTGGGTGCGGGAGTACCTACCAATTTTGAATCCTCGTCGAGATGCAAGCTCTCCTACGTCAAGTCTTCTGGTTGGTGATATAGTTATCATCTGTGACTCCAACTTGCCCCGCGGTGTCTGGCCCAAAGGGAGAATTTCCAAAGTGTACCCAGGGCGAGACGGTGTCGTGAGAGTGGCGGATGTTATAACGGCAGGTGGAATTTTGAAACGCCCTGTTCGTAAGCTAGTTAAGTTAAACGTGGCTTAAGTTAGCATTTAAATTAGTTTTTTGTTTTCGTTAGAAGTGGTTATACGTACGAGTATACTATATGCTCGGTTACCTATACTATAAAGTGGAAGTCTGTCCTCGTAGAATTTTGCAGGTAAACCGTCCGTTTACAGGGAGGGCTATGTCGAGGACAGACCTCTTTCCTTGGTTTTATTACCATAATTTATATTTTTCTATGAAGTTGTCATTGTCATTGTTTGTCCGGCCTGAGATCTAGCCGCTGTGTTTTTTATTAGTAACTCTGTATTTACGTGTTTTCAATATACCTTTTCCCGCTCAATCTGTATTTTCCATCGCTGTCCCCCACATATATGTTTGTATGGACGTTAGTCCACGATTATCTCGCGTTTGATGGCTGAATTGATTTTGATGCGGTTTTCAGAAAAGTATTTGTTACTTTTAGGAGAAAGTTTTGGTATTTTAATTTAAGTAATTAAAAAGATTGAAAAACACCAACTTCAATATAAAACTGTGATGTTGCTTGTTTTCTTATTGTATTGATGACTTTTTGGTGCAAACATTCAATGTTTATAATTGTGGTATGTATTGTCTTAATAATTATATTATACTAGCTGCTGCCCGCGACTTCGTCTGCGGCCCAAGGAACTCATTAATATTCGAAATAAAAGTAATCCATGTTATTCCCAAGGGCTTAAGCTTTCCCTATATCAAATATTATTAAAAGTTGTTCAGTGGTTTAGGCGTGAAAGCGTAACAAACAAACAAACTTTCGCATTTATAATATTTTTAATTAATACCTATATAAAATTCTCGTGTCACAGTGTTTGTAACCAAACTCCTCTGAAACGGCTTGAGCGATTTTTTATAAATTTTTTGTGTATATTCGGTCTGAGAATAGATCAGTAAACTATTTTTTACACCCCTAAGTCAAGTCAAATAACGCCCGAACCCAATATGCGATCCTGATCCGTTTTTTCCGGATTGAGATTGCAAACTCAATCCAAAAGTACCATTTTGCGTCTCTATAACCAATCGAAGGATTGCATTTGTAATCTCTGAAAAGCAACCATCCATGAGAGGTCCGATCAGTGTTTTTGGATAGACCTCTGTTCGAAAATGACGTTTGACGTGTCCCAATAATCAATCTTTGATTAAAAAGGGATTGATTGACGTCTACACAATCTTTTTTTGGCAATCTTCCTATTTTCATGGTTTACTTGTCAAAATTTGGATTGATTTACATGTTTTGAAAATAATTGTTGTATTTTTGTCAGAAATGGCAATGGCAAAGTCGATATTTTTGGAAGATGTGATACAATATCAGATTTCGATACGTGATTGCAGTGATGATGATGAAGTGTTACAACAACATCGTCGCAATTAACACCAAGTATCAACAATAGCAATAAATAACTACGAATTTACTTTTTGGTTCCGGCTGAACAAAACTGTCGTAAATTACTTTTAACGAAAATAATGCCATACATAAAAGAAACATCAAAACAGTGACTAAAATACCTTTTGCCGCGCTATATAAGTATGTGATGTGAATGTGTTTGAAATCTATACAAATAAATAAAATTGAAGTGTCTGTTTGTATTGTCAAAATAACAAGTTTTTAATGAATGGGTATGATTGTATATCGGTTACCAATAACAAAAACACAATTTAAAATGTTTTTGTCTGTCTGTCTGTTTGTTCCCGCTAATCTCCGAAACGGCTGGACCGATTTTGAAGGGACTTTCACTAATAGATAGCTAATTATATAAGGTATAACATAGGCTACTTTTTATCAAGATCGGTCCAGCCGTTACTATTCCACGCGGACGAAGTCGCGGGCCCAGCTAGTATATAATAAATAGCTGTGCCGGCGAACTACGTTTCGCCATAATAATCACCTACGTGTATAAAAAATAGTTTACGGCCTATTCTCAGACCTACCGAAGATACTTACACAAAAAATTTCATAAAGATCGTTCAAGCCGTTTTGGAGGAGTTTGGTAACAAACACTGGGACACGAACATTTTATATATTAGAAGATAATAGCTTCAGCTTTGCCTCGCTGTCGGATTAAGTTTTTTATATTATTTTGTTCTTGTATAGATATTGTAAAAATCTTAAATTTAAGATATTTGTTAAAATAAATGATGATAATATAAATAAGTCATTTATTTTCCTCTTTACATTTCGTTACCTCAATAGCTTACACATTACATTAATTACTACATTACACTCATATAAAAATCTTCCTCTTATTTTTAGTAGGTAATCATCGAGAGGCACCTCTTCTTTCTGTAATTTCTCACCCCAAATTTTACTTCTGTATTTATTATACGATTATTCGTTGCTTTTATTGATTTATATTAGTTCAAATCACAAATTATACGTTCAAATCAAACCAACCACACCACAGCTAGCTAACAAACAAATATAATGTCACTCGCGTGCTCGTGTCAGTTTTATACACGTTCCATTCCTATAAAAATAAGTAGTTTGCATAATATTGTATTTGATATATTATTATTTACAGAATAATTTCTAAGTGTTTTTAAACATTATATTTATTGTTAGAAGCATAAGAAACATTATTTAAAAAGATTTATAGCTAGTTTGTTTTCATAGAACATACAGTAATAATATTGCACAATATAATATTTTGCGTATAAAGAAACGGCCAAGAGGGAAAGGATAGCTGGCGATCCGGTGTCAAAAGAATCCTAGGATTGCAGTCTTTAGTTATTGGCACGCGGATTAGAGATCGATTGAGCGATACGCAATAATCCGAGATTGTTTTTAATCTTAAACTACGGATACAATATTGGGTTCGGCCGTAAGTAGAGTGAGTTTTTTTAAATATTAAGTATGGTGAAACGTAGTTCGCGGGCACAGCTAGTATTATAATATTATTTATGATTGTTGTGCATCGTTTTGTATGTGGTATGGCAAATTATGAAATATTAAAAACAAAAAAATGTCTCACGCAAAAAGGCGGGAGTGCGGAAGAGTGCGACGCACCAACCTTTCTTCTTGATCTGGGCCTCGTGCGAAGTGCCCAGGAACGCGATGGCTGGCGTTCCTTGGGAGGCACAGTTCAATCCAGCCCTGAAGAGAGAAACTGCGCGCCATGCTTGCGTAGCACATTCGATAGCTTGGTTGCTATATATTTTGATAGCGGGATGCGATGGGCAAGCTTTACAAAGCTTATACCTTGTTCACGGCACTTTACACTAGCCCAGCGATGGGCTTTGAAAAATTGCGGAAGCGGGAAATGCGCACGATTGCGTTCCGGTGCGGCGACAAACAGCGATTAGTGTCGATAGCAACCACAGGATAAGTAGGAGATATGATAGCAACTAACTCGATTGAATTTGCGAAGTCGTCTTTTTTTAACCCACTTCTAAAAAAAGGAGGAGGTTGTAACGTAGTACATTCCTAGTATTTGCGTTTTATTGGTGGACCTAGGAATGTCACCATGGATTGCCAGGTTTGAACTGTCAGGAGTGAAATGTCATCTTGATTTGGGTTAAAGAATCTGGTTTTATAACATTTAAGATACTATGTTGCTTAAAAGAAATTGATCCTTATGAATGACTCTTTCGGTTGGTACCATAAAATACAGAATGTTTTTTTTTGTCACATTTCACCGGTTCGATTCTCGGCTCAAGCAGGTGATTTTTCAAAAATCTTTAAATGTAGTTATAATTATTTTTGAAAATAAAGGAATGTTTCCTTTCAGTAAAATTTGCCATCGTCAATATTAAAGGTCCTTTTCCTTCAAACACGGTCTTTTTTTTTCCACCCTGTATGCCTTTTTTATGTTTGTTCGCGGATAACTTCGTCGTTTATGAACCGATTTTGATGATTCTTTTTGTATTCGATAGAGGATACTCCAAGGGTGCGTAACTAGTGCGCCGCACAAGGGAATCAGGGAAGGTATGTGGCGCGAGATTTAAGCAATTGCGAATATTATTGGCGTTAACAGTATGTAAACATTTTTATTTATTAAATTGAACAACATTAGAAAGTTAAGTATAACATTGATCCACGAAGCCACAGCATCGCGTGACCGGGTCAGCTGTATAGTCTTACAATAATATTTTCAAGTTTTTATAAAATATTTATCAATGTATATTAAATTTTCTAATCTAAATAACTGCATCAGATTCCGACTAATTTATTCCATAGCAGGCAACGGCGAGCCAGCCAACGGCGCCTCCAGGCTCCAGAGCTGGAGCACTTTCAGTGATAAACACCGCATAAATAGGCGAGAACTATCTGTGCCGCAGACGCTTCAGCTGAAGCTGGAGTCATTACCGGCGCTCCCCCGACAATATTGTCAGATCAGGTATTCTTAGGGCTAACTGTCGATGGATTTAAATAAATGTCCTCTAAATTATTTTATAACTATCATATGTATATTATGCGAACTCGGCACTTGCATTCTAATTTGGAGGGCCGGCATTCGAGACTGCCATGTACCAATGTGTTTTTCGTTTCAAATTTTATATGTACATTTGTCTAACGCTCTTACGGCGAAGGTCAAGGCTCAATGGTCTAAGCCCAGTCAGGTTCCCTTTTGATGTGTGAGTAAACAATCCAATGCTTGGCGAATTTTGCTTCGCAATGATAGGCTATCAAAGGATCAAAAAGTAATGTCGCTATGAACGTTTGGTTGTCACAAGGTACATATTTAGCGTATAGCACGTACTTTCGCATCTCATTTCGTAAGAATGAGTATGAAATTGCCAATGCTTTGTTCAATCTGCGTTTGTGATAACGATTCCTTGTCCCAACTGGTCGTGGCAGAAGTTCTAGCCAAGGAATAACTCTTTCGGCAGTCAGCAAAGACAGCGCCAGGCCCCATTGGCAAGTGGAGACACAGGAACTCAATTTCATATTATTTTGCTGGTTTCATGAGGTAGAGAACTACAGATAAACAAGTCTATTTAATGTATTCTTAAAGATTTTGTTACAGATATCTTATCTTAATCAACTATGAGAAAGTAGGATTTATTTCTTCCGCCCAAAGCCTTTTACTTAGATCAGCGAGGTTTCATCTTTTTCTATGCAACAAAGTTTGCAAACAAGTATGCTGCCCACCTGATGCTAATTGGGTACAGTCGCCTATATACGTTGTTCCTGTGATTTTCAAATCAATAACCCCTACAAGGTACCCTATTTTCGTTGCCAACTTGTGACACGAGATGTCAAGTCAAAGTACCCAGTAATTTCACTGTCCGTCTTACCCTTCAAACCGGAACCCAGCAATGCAAGTATTGCTGCTTGGCTGTAGAAATAGGTACCATAGAGGTACCCATGCAGACGACATCAGTATTGAGTCTCCTTTTTTAAGAGGTGCATCATGAGCTAGACCTCATCAGATACTATTCGGAACTCTTTTCATACCTTCATGTATAGTATAGATCAAGGAGCCGACCTCTGGGTGAACCTAGTCTGCCACCTTATGACGTAAAGAAAGGCTCTGTCTCCAAAAAGGTCATCGGCTGACTTAACGCTGCAGGCCTATTTAGAGACCTATAAAAAGAGGGGTTGGTCACAGTTGATCAGTACAGACCCCTTAGACAAAGCCACGCGCTTATTTTTCCCTAGTCGTTCCGCAAAAAAAATGTATGGAGATGACATTAGCTGCGGAAACAATAGCGTGAGGTTGTCACAGGCTAATGTCATTTCCATACATTTTTTCTGCGGAATGACTGCGGAGAAATAACCGTGTGGCTTTGCAGGTCACAGGCAGGTCACAGTGGCCCGCTGAGGTTCACTATTTTGTCGTCCACAGCTACCCTCTGATTACAGATAGATAGACAGTACACATTGTGGCTCACTACTTTCTATTTTTGTCGAGGTGTCAACCCTAAAAACCTCGGCATTTAATGTACGTACAAATGCGCCAAACTTGTGTTAGAGTGCACTTTGAACGAAGAGCCTCGCAACAGCCTTGCATTAAGGTACTTAAGTCACCTTATTAAAGCTAAGGTAGAGGATAAACTGTAGGAATAATTATAAAAATAGTCGCTTCATTATCCTTCGCATAGATATTTTATAACCGCACATTATAAGACAATTAACTTTAAGAATCTAAGGCAATGTCAGTCATCATATCAAAACTAAAAAATAATCAAAGATTTATGAAAATACAAGCTGTGCCTGCGAACTATGTTTTGCCTTTGTTCGCCTTCGTTTAAGCAGATGGGTTGTCGTCTCCTTCTGCGAAGATGTAATCTCGCAGGAGGAGGCGGAGAGGGAGCGGGAAAATGACTATCGCGCAGCTCCTGCCCCTCAACCATGATAGCTCGAAACAATATTAAAGCCGCACTGAGAGCGGGATGGCGCTATACGCAGCAAGAGCGGTGTCTCTGTTTCAATATTGTTTTAACCTTGCTATAAGTGATCATGGTAGGGCCCCTGTTTGACACATACTATTGGGCGGTAGAAAGTGCGATGGTGCATTTTTGTTAACTAGTATCGCTGCCGTATGATAAAAAAATGCATCAGGCTCTGCATAGATAAAATAAATTAAATGAGATATTAACTAAGGTTAATTAAAAATATAAAAAATAATAAAACTTAACTACTTCTTTATCACTTCTATATGCTAAAATAATATATTATGAAACGTTTTTCTAACCCGCTCTGCTGTCTTTGTTTGCTCTTTCAACAAAAATGCAGGAAACGTACAAAGTTAGACAACTAACAATGTAAGTAGGTTTCATGGTTGCAGAAAAAAGTGTTTCTAAATTGCAATAGTCTGTTGCGGTATCATCATCATTATCATCATTACAGCTCATATACGTCCCCACCGAGGGGCACGAGCCTACTCTAATTAGTTAGGGCGATCAGGCCTTAGTCAAACCACGCTGGCCCAGTGCGGATTGGTTGACTTCACATACACCTTTGAATTACTTCGCAGGTGTATGCAGGTTTCCTCATGATGTTTTCCTTTACCGTAGGAGCGTCAGAAAAATGTATATATGAAATTCGTGAAACGAAAAACACATTGGTACATGGCAGGATCGATCGCGGGCCTCCCGATTCTACTCGGAGCACAGTCCAGTGCCGAGGCCACAGCGCCACCGACGCTCTGTTGCGGAATAACAGATATTAAAACATCAAATTACCTGCGAGAAATACAATAGTCTGGACACAATCAACCAAAGGAAATTATTATGTGGAGCTCTGACTATAATATCCGCAGTGTGGGCGTATGTTATTTCAACTGACTTATCTATCCTATGAGATTTCTTATCTAAACACTGGAGCTGGAACGATGCTGAAGTTTGTGCCAAAATAATTGCTTGCTTGGAAAACATTTGGTAGATCCGAGATAGTAAAGTCGTTCCCAACTTCAATGTGTTCGGCCAAGAATATTATGCCACGACTTCAACTTTCTGCTATTAAAAGCCCTACTCTAGCGTTAACTAATTCTACCTACTGAATTATTTGAATTGAAGTAAGCTCATTATATTAGCAACTTATTAGTCTGGTCGATTGAACTGATGAGACTTACTCGTCGCAATAGTTCGGTTGTAAGTACGCGTCAAGCGTACAGTACAGCCGCCTGTTGTAACAGTTGTAAAGTTATACTTAAACAACGTAAACAACAATGTTTAAAATATTATAAAAAGTACTAAATCACTATTTTTTATTTAAACTAATTACTAAAAATAACATAAAATTTTTCTCTAAAATACCTTTTTTGTCAAATATTAAAAAAAATTAATTAAAACATTTCTTTAATTAAAAAACACATTCGTCTACGGAACCTTCAAGTACGGGTGGCCGCAAAGGTTCGCGATGATGCGCTCGCGCATCTCCGAAAACGGAGCACGTGCTCAGCGACCGTCGGAAATTCCAATCACAAAGTAAATACGAGTACAGTCTGATTTTTAATTTGACGGAATTCTGACAGATGTCATCCATAGACAAATCAGATATAAATAACCTTTTCTGCTTAGAATTCTGCTTAGATTTGCACTGGAGGAAGACTCTGTACCAGGGTCGTCTGCTTAGGTACCTCCGTCTTACCTATTTCTGCCGCAAAGCAGCAGTGCTTGCATTGCTGTATTCCGGTTTGAAGGGTAAGATATGGCAGTGAAATTACTGGGTACTGTGACTTTACATTTTGTGTCACAAGTTGGCAACGTAATAATAATGTCCAGACCGTATTCGGCCACGGCGACGTTAAACCCGTTATTGAGAGCTTCGTTGATGTGCTCTCAGGTGACTGACATATCCGATTTTTGCAGTGAATGTACGCCCGCATTCACTGCAAGTCAGGACCCCTCCAACATAATTATAATAGATGAGCTCGGGTGTTCGAGCCTTAAGTTCATCTCGTTTAGTATCGAGTTCTTCTTTGCGTTTTCTTTCAAACTCAAACACCTTGATGCTCACAGTACGCCTCCACTGTGACCGGTCCGCTGCTAGTGCCTCCCACCGTGCAGGGTCAAGGTCACAACGTTTCATGTGACGTTTGAGCACATCCTTGTACCGCAGGAATTGGCCGCCTTGTTTTCGCTTGCCATCCTGTAGCTCCGAGTAAAAGATGCGTTTGGCGACTCTGCCGTCAGACATACGGGAGACATGGCCACACCACCGGAGCTGCCGTCGCATTAGATAAGCCTCTATTCCGCCGATATTTGCTCGTCGTAGAACTTCCGTGTTGCGTACACGGTCCGACCAATGGATGTTCATGATATCGCGAAGGCATTTAAGGTGGAATCTATCTAATACGCGAATATGTTTACGGTAAAGGCACCACGTTTCGGAACTATAGAGGAGATTTGGCAGGATGATTGCCATGTATACAGCTATTTTCGTAGGGAGTTTTATGTCATGTGAACGAAACACCTTGGAACGAAGTTTGCCAAAGGCCGCAGCGGCTGCTCCAATTCTGCTGTTAACCTCGTTATCAAGGAGACACTTTGATGTTAAAGTGCTGCCCAAATATTTGAATTTCTCTACCTGCTTAAGAGAGGCATCGGCGAGTCTAATGTCGACTGGACTGTTTAGTTTATCCTGAGCCAAAACTTCGGTCTTTTTAACACTAATCTTAAGACCAAATCTACGACACGACTCATCAAGACTCGTCATAAGCCTTTGTAGACGCTCTGGGGAATCCGCCACAATACATAAGTCATCTGCATACATCATCTCGGTAATGGTTGCGTGTGACACTTTGGTCTGAGCTCTAAGCCTAGATAGGTTAAAGATTCCACCGCCATCGGTACGAAAACGAATACGAATGCCATCAGACAGATTCTGCAAGGCGTCCCTTACTACTACTGCAAAGTACAGAGTAAAAAGAGTTGGAGCGAGCACGCAGCCTTGTTTTACGCCGCAGCTCACCGAAAAGAACTCTGAATCTTCACTCTGCACACTGACACAGCATCGCATGTCATCATGCAGGAGCCGGGTCATTCTTACAAACTTATCTGTGCATCCAATTTTTTTCAATACCACCCATAGAGCTTCACGAGGCACACTGTTGAAAGCCTTTTCTAAGTCAACAAAACATAGATAAAGAGGTTGACCCTGTTCTCGACTCTTCTCTTGTAGTTGACGAACAGAGAAGATAGCCTCACACGTGCCTCTGTTTGGTCGGAAGCCGAATTGAGTTTCAGGCAGTATGTCTTCAGACAAGAGGATTAAACGGTTCAGGAGTGTCCGAGCAAAGACTTTCCCCGGAGAAGTCAGTAAGGAGATACCCCTATAGGAATTGCAATCCGATTTGTCGCCTTTGTTCTTGTAGAGGGAACATATGCGAGAGGTTCGAAAGTCATCAGGTACTCGCTCCTGATCCCACATTTGAACGAACAACTTCCAGATAGTTTTGTGCAATTCCTCACCTCCATACTTGAGTAGTTCTCCAGGTACATTATCAATGCCAACCGCTTTTTGGTTGTGCTGTTGTTGAATGGCAATAACAACTTCGTGCAAAGTTAGTGGCTCGTCCAGCTTGTCGACCATGGGGAGTGCTGTTAGTGAGCTAATGTGTGTAATGTCCGCAGCTCGGTCAACATTCAGCAAGGTATTAAAGTGCTCTCTCCATCTTTTGAGTACATCTTTTTTGTTGGTAAGCAGTTGTGTACCATCCAGGGACTTCAGGGGCACTCTAGCATGAACTGCAGTACCAACAAGTTTGCGGACCTCGTCATAGAAAGGACCCAGCTGTTTGGTGTCTGCAAGCCACTGTAAGCGCTCTGCTTTGTCTTGCCACCACTTGTCCTTTATTCCCCGTACATATCTTCGCAACTCAGTACTACTGCGCCTGACTTGCTCCGCCTGGTGATCATCACGGTACTCACGTAATAGAGAACGATGCTTTTGAATGGCTTTAGTCAGCAGTTTGTCATTGTCATCGAACCAATCCTCGTGTCTGCTAGGTTTGGTGCCTAGTGTTTTAGAGGCGGTAGATACTAAGTTGGACGACAGTGTTTGCCAGTTCGCAATAACATCACCAGTCTCAACGTTTATCCCTAGGATTGCATCACCCATTGCTTGGGCATAGGTATCACGCACATCCCTACTCTGCAATTTCCTTATGTCCAGACGTGCAGGTCTTACCTCCGGTGATCTGCGAGGAGGATGCAAACGGAGACACAGTTTTGAAACAACAAGCCGGTGATCTGAGGAGCAGATGGTATTGGCGTCGCGCATAACGCGTGTGATCTGTACTTGGGAAATATTTCTTTGTCGGACAATTACATAGTCAATCAGGTGCCAGTGTTTTGACCTTGGATGCATCCATGTTGTCTTATATTTTACCGGGAGTCTGAACATAGTGTTGGTGATTGCCAAATCGAACTGGGAACATAGGGACAGTAGGAGTTGCCCATTACTGTTCATGTTTCCAACACCATGCCTTCCCAAGACTTTGGGCCATGCTTCAAAGTCACGCCCGACTCTTGCATTAAAGTCGCCCATCAAAAGTATTTGCTCTCGAGGACCAATCCTGGAGAGGGTTTGCGTGACTTTCTCATAAAACTTGTCCTTGGTTTCGTCATCCCTGTCCATCGTTGGCGCATATACGCTGATGACATTGAGGTAATTACCATTGTAAAGATGTAGGCGCAGCATGGTAACGCGGTCCGAGATGTGAACAGGATACTCCTCCAATGTAGGCACTATATGATTTTTGATAGCGAAACCGACACCGGACCTCCTAGGCTCCGAGGATGGAGTACCTTTCCAAAAGAAAGTATATCCACCCTTGCGTTCCACCATCTCCCCCTCATCAGCCAGGTGCGTCTCACTGAGAGCAGCAATATCCACACCATAGCGTCGAAGCTCCCGGGATACGAGGGCTGTTTTTCGAGGAGGGCACAGACTGGTCTCACGATCAAGGAGGGTGCGCACATTCCACGCTGCAAAAGTCATATTCCGGAAATGCATTTTGTTGCTATTCGGTATTCGGTAACATATCTGTGCTTTCGACCACGTTATGAATGATGCAGAGGCAGCCGTGGTTACTACCTCCGAGAAGGATGGGTTAAGCCTTTTTTGGGACACCTTTTCTAGTCCCTTCCCCTAATTGGGGGAAGCAGGGCCTCTCTAAATAGAGCTGCTTCGTCACTCAGGGAGCTGCCGAATTGTACTATTAACCCAGTGTAGTACAAAGCGACCATCTTCCTTAAGCCGCCTGCGTGCAGACATCAGACAAAGCCCAGTTGGCATCACAACTAAACCTCTCTACCTTTGCCCATCGCCGCAGGACTTGTTATAAATCTTCAGTTGGAGTCCGCTTTTAAGAGCCACGTCAACTGCGCAGGATATATTATAGTGCACAAAACGTTAAAACGACAGTGTGCGCGCGTACACAGGTGCACTCTTGTCCCTACCTCCCTGTATCCAATGGAACGGGGAACCGCTACGATTGGCAAGAGGTAAGCACGTCCCTAGGCATAAGCGAGGCCTCTGATGCAGAACCATTTGTAAAATATGTTAGGTCCAGTGACTGATCGGGATTTTCAGTCGATTTTGAACGGGAGGCGTCCGCTACTTGGAAGTGGAAGTTAGGAAACAAAAAGGATATTAGGCATGGGTATAGGATACCACTGTTACAGGAAAGAGGAGTGTAACAGTAGCAGCTAGAGCAGTCCGGGGTCGCGCACCCGTAGCAATCCTCACAGTGCAGTTATCGGACAAATAACTGACAGGATCGCCCTCTGAACGTGCAACTGGCAACGTACACTGTGGCTCTTGTGAGATTCGCAGCAAAACTGCAACCCCCACAAGAGCCACATGTATTATAGGTGACTGTTACCACTTACCATCAGGTGGGCAGTTTGCTTGTTTGCCAACTTAGTTGCAATAAAAAATTTTTTTTTTTAATATTTAATAATAAAAAATATGAAACAGAATTAGATCAAGTAATGACATTGTAAATAGTGTTTATTTTGTGCACTCAATGCACACTAGCTAGAATGTACATTTTTAAGTGCTAATTGGAAAAACAGAGTAAAACAACATATTTCTCAAATAAAAATATTTATAATTATCATCACTTGTCATCATCATTGTCGTCATCATCGTCAACTCGGATGTTAAAAGAATCACACACACTATCCAGCAGATCATTAAGAGGGCGAGGGAGGGGTGCGATGTGCGATGGCAACCCGGCAGATTTTCTGCCGCGGGCTAAGAGTCTGACAGCTGCCCCGTGGAGGGGGCGTGGTGTGGGCGGGTTTAACCCGGCGGGCCACTTCACGTGGCCATGTGGGGCGTCACCTTCTCTTCTTTTTGAAGATGGGGTTGTGTTTCGCCTGGGGACCCGCTCGCGGGTCATGGCGCGTTGCGCCTTGTGCCGTTGCCCCTTTGATCGGGTTGGTGCGGGTCCTTGTTGAGCTTCGGCATGTCGTTGTTCCGAGGCTCGGAGACTCGTAGAGCTCCGGCGTGTCGTTGTTCCAAGGACTGAAGCTGACCCGATCAACGTGTGGCTTCGGCACACTTGTGCGGCCCCCATGAGGGGGGCGTGGGATGGCCGAGTGCTACTCGGCGGGCCACCTCGTGTGGCCTCCGTGGCCGCTTTTTGCGGTGGGTCAGCGCTTTGGCGCCGCTGAGCTTCGGCTCGTGTGCGCGGCGGTGGATCCAGTGGGGTCTGCCGCCGGGCAAGCCCGTTACCCCGCACTGAGCGGGGCCGGGGGCCTGGCGCACTGAGCGTCGGGCCGCGTGGAAGAAAACCACAGTAAAAAATTACCACCCGGAGTATGCCCCGGGAACTCCTCTCCATCTCCATCTTGGAGAGGGCGTGAGGGGCCCGCCTATGGTGGGCAGGTGCCGCAGACGGGGTTATGGTCGGTCTGTAAGGGTTCCCACGACCTCGTTCGGCAGCGGCCTTTGGACGTGGCTGCGCTAGGCGCCAAAGAGGGCATATCGAGGGGTTTAGTGGGTAGTCGTTCGCTGCGGAGTCCCACACACCCTTGCCCCTGCGGGGGCTTGGACGGTGCGCAAACGCATTCCCCTCGTAAAAAAAAAGATCATTAAGAGGACACATTTTATCCTCTTCTTTAATAATACGGTTTATGCATTCTTGCAATTTTTCAGCTGTGATATTATATACCGGGTGTAACGGAATACCGCAATAATATTTAAGGTTGTTGATTAACAAAAAAAATGTTTTATGACTATTCTTTGTATTTTTATTATATGCCTACTTTCGATTTAATACGCTGAACTGTTAAGCGTGTTAAATCGAAAGTAGGCATATAATAAAAATACAAAGAATAGTCATAAAACATTTTTTTTGTTAATCAACAACCTTAAATATTATTGCGGTATTCCGTTACACCCGGTATATGCCCTCTAATATTAATTGTTTCACTTTGCGCAACTAGGACCGCGGTGCATGACGCGGCGTAAATATTTTTTTTAATTTTAGATTTGACATCTTGTTATATTGGCTCTTAGAAGAAGCAAAAATTTTACAAACGAAGAGGTTTTTCTAAAAAAGGTTGGCAACCTATGAATTATTGAACAGGGATCCCAGTAATAGGAAAATAATTTCCTTGACAATTATTGTATCTTCAATAATATGATATTAAACAATGTAATTACCATTTTAAAATTCTCAGTAATTTTTTAAGTCTTACATTTTCTAATTGAAACCTTAAATTTCTTAGTTTTATTTTTTTTTTTTGCTAAAATGCTCTCCCGTTTTAGGAAGAGTTTTTCAATGTTGGCAACACTTCTGAAATGTCAGAATTCCGTCGAATTAAAAATCAGACTGTAGGTAGGTACTTCGTGTTCCAACGGTGAGACCAAATGAATGCATCGGACGGGACGGCTGTGTACATCGATCGAAAGAAGTACTATTACGATCAACTGTTATGAAATTGTTCTAAAATCCCGCTGGGGAATTTAATACACTACGAATTATACTGGATCAACTGGATTATGCACATTCTTCGCTACACCTTTGGTCGAGAGCGGCGGATTAGACGTACCACGACTCCGACATCTCGCCCGAAGAGCGAAGAAGAGCCGCACCGGTAAGAGATCAGGGTTTAGGCCAAGTGTTTTATGGCGTGACCGCGGCCAGTGAATTAATGGCTAATAAACAATGGTCTGGGGTTGGATTCCCCATGGGGGTAGAAATTTTTCTGGTCGGTTTGGTTGGTGGTAGGGCTTCTAAGCCCGCCTGGATAGCTACCACCGTCTTACCATGTTTATTGCCATACCAAAAACTCGCGTTTTCCCAAACTCGAGGTATGCGTAACGCATTTCCCAACGTTAAAAAAAGCGTTTGAAAATCTTACAGAAACTACATGTGTTGTCACTTACCATCAGGTTAGCAGCCTGCCTTACCAACTTAGTTTTGTAAAAAAACTGAATCTGTATCGATTATTAGGACCACTTCGTTCGCAAGCGGGACATGTGCCAGAAGTCAGAACTCCTTAAATAAATTTTGGCAGAAATGTTTTTACGAAAAAACCTAGGTACACCGCTAATGATAAAAAACAACACTGGTCTCCTTGATATATGGACCCGCGCGGCCCGTTAGCTCCTCGAAGAAATACGTTTTATAACATATATTTACACGAACGCCTGTAAATATTTGTCCGCCGACGGAGCTGGTAACCGAACGTGGTGTATTAGTATTCTGGCAGCGTTGGTGGGCCTTTTTGGAAAATCCTGCATTCGGCACGGGGAGCCGATTGTTGGTTGAAGTGTGGGCCAGAACAATGCGAGCTTCGGTACCAAGAAATAAGAAGAAATACTTATAGCAAATATAACGCGCTGAATGAAGTTTGTTTTAACTGTCTTTAGTCTAGTAGACACAGGTAATTCAGGAGTCTGAAGTTCGTTTAAACCGACTTTTAAAAAGGAGCAGATTCTATGTTCGACCGTATCATGTTTTTGATGTAAGTATGTTTATCGAGTACCTGTTTTTGTGGGTCGATTTTCAAAATTCTTATTGTAATCGAAAGAGTATACTCCTTGAGGTGCGGTCCCATTTTCACCAAGTCAGAATCTGGTAATGAGACCTCAGAAAAACCTGATTTAAGGAAATTAAGTCTGATTTGTGACGATAATTATTATTTAAAAAGGAATAATGTTGTATGATCTGAGTCATTTCGACTAGCCAACATCATATCTAAGCCTGCCACATCTAAATCTACCACATTTGCTCTTTGCACCACCTAAAGGTTGACTGATGGAGAATGCCCCGGGCATTAAGTCCGCCATTGTACTCAATAAATAAGATAAATAAATGTACTATAGGCGATTGTAGCCCACTATCAGGTGAGCTGCCTGTGTGGTTACTATCTTGGCTGTTTAAAAAAAACTATGTGATTCAGACTGATACAGTTTAGTTCCGCGAATTACTCGCTGGAACATTTTAAGGATCTTTTGCACAATTAATGAGTCACCAAACATTAGTTTGACACAACTATCAGCACTCGATCAAACCCAGTCCAACCAAACGCCGAAACAAAGCAAACTCGTAGAGAGGCTGGGCGTAGTAGCTTGGATTACGCAAACAGGCCATTCAAGTGACATTAACAATTTACGGAAGGTCCAAGGGCGCGCTACTGCTAGCGGCCGTGCTATAAAAAGTTCACTTTCATTCTGGAACTGACATTTCTCTGTTTGTTTTGATTACACTCACTCGAGTATATTGGACCCGTGTGATTCATTACTGTGTTAAATACGACATGAGCTTCGTTACGTCATAAGATCAAATTCGGAGTTGTCTTTTTTTATTGAACCTTTTTTTTAAATTCCTACTTGTATTTGCAGACATCTTGAGTATATTCAGGATGTATGCACATACAAGGTTAAATATGTTTCCTTTAAATTAGAATGTTTTGCTTTGTTTTGACGTCAATAAGTGCCTGTAAAGGCCTATGCTGAATAAATATTTATGAATTTGAATTTGTAGATAGAATTCCGCTGACTCAAATTACAAATTGGACAAAGATATTGTCACCTGGCTGCTTCTAACCCTAACAATCATGTCTTAGTTATAATGGTAAGATAGACAGGTCCTTTGTGAATGAGGATTTGAGGATTCCCGAATAATACATTTATGACCTTTAAGTGTCAAACCTGCTATAAATAAAATGCAAATATATTTTTTCAACATAAAGACATTTGCAGGCACACATAAACGTCAAACACAGAAAATTAACAAAAACCGGCCAAGTGCGAGTCGGACTCGCCCATGAAGGGTTCCGTAAGATTTATGACGTATTAAAAAAACTACTTACTAGATCTCGTTCAAACCAATTTTCGGTGGAAGTTTACATGGTAATGTACATCATATATTTTTTTTAGTTTTATAATTCGCTTATTTTGGAAGTTACAGGGGGGGACACACACATTTTACCACTTTGGAAGTGTCTCTCGCGCAAACTATTCGGTTTAAAAAAAAAAATATTAGAAACCTCAATATGATTTCTGAAGACCTGTCCATAGATACCTTACACGTAAGGGTTTGATGAAAAAAAAAATTTTTGGTTTCAGTTCTATGTATGGAAAACCCCCAAAATTTATTGCTTTTTTTCTATTTTTGTGTGAAAATCTTAATGCGGTTCACAGAATACATCTATTTACCAAGATTCAACGGTGTAGTTCTTATAGTTTCGGAGAAAAGTGGCTGTGACATACGGACGGACAGACAGACAGACATGACGAATCTATAAGGGTTTCGTTTTTTGTCATTTGGCTACGGAACCCTAAAAAGGGACAGAAATTGGGAGGGCCTCCTCTGAAAAGAACAGACAAGCAACTCGAAATGTGAAATTTATATATCCGTCTACCTTAATGGCACTAACGGAAGATAAATTGTTATTGGAGACTGCCGCGATATGCCATCAATAACAGGCAAACCAGAAAAGGCCGGGAGAGATTCATCAATTAGCATATTGTTTTGAGTGTGCATGCATCTCTAGGCTCCAACTTGTAGCTGGCTTGCATTGCTTAGTTAAACGGTAAAGGAGGAAAAATCACTTAATTTTCTTAGCTCCACCCATTATACTCTGTACGAAGATTCGAAATATACTCGAAGGAACATGCCAAGACGAACAACAAACCCTTTAGAGTTGAAGAGCTGAGAGAATGAAAATTGTTGGCTATGTGAGACATATGCTGCCGCACATGGGCTCATAATATAACGTGTCGAAAACGGAAATGTTAGTGTTTAGATCTGGAGGGGGTCCGGAGAGGATACCGAATGTATTGATCGTACGGCAATTCAGATATCTAGGCCACATTTTAACGGAGGATTTGTGTGATGACACAGATATGGAAAGAGAAAGACGGAGCTTATCCATCAGGTGTAACCATTATAGCGCGCAGATTCCTCAGTTGTAGCAGATAGGTAAAATTAACGCTATAATTTGCCTTGATTTTTTCTTGTCTTCTCACGCTTTGATGTTCTTATGGAAGTAAACAACAAGTTCAAGATATTCAAGATATCACTATCCGAAAACGCACTAACACAAATCCGACTAAGACTTTGTTCATCCATTACGTCGATTTTCTTACAAACAAACGCGAGAACTTCATTAATCACCACATTGCAATTTGCATACTTTACGATGTCCGAAGACATTGTTTTACTCGATTGATTCTCCATAACGAAAAATTACGTGCGTACGCGGAAGCGTCTACGACCGAACTGTTTTGTTTGTTCGCGGATAACTTCGTCGTTTATGAACCGATTTTGATGATTCTTTTCGTATTCGATAGAGGATCCTTCAAGGGTGGCCCCATGGTCACCAAAGTTAGGATCTCATGATTGAATCTCATAAAAATCGAGGGGAACCCTAAAAGGTTTAGGTGTGTCCAACGTGTTTTGTGTATATGTTACGCGATTACTCCGCCAATTGTGGACCGATTTTCAAAATTCCTTTTGTAGTCGATAGAGTAAACTCATGGGGTGGACCCAAGATCACTAAAGTCAGGATCTGATTATTGGATCTCGGAAAATCGAGGAAAACCCTAATTTAATTAAATTAGGGTTCCTTTCACTAAAAAGATTTCATTCATTAAAAACTTAACAATAAAAAAATAATTTGCAAAAAATAAAAACCGACTTCTAAAACACCGAAAAGTTTAATATAATATAAGAATAGGTACAGACAACATCACACTTCTATATTGAAGTCGGTGACAAATTTTAAGACTTTCTAGGGGATCATCGTTTGGCACCGACTTCAATATAGAAGTGTAATGTTGTCTGTACCTATTCTTATATTATTTTAAACTTTTCAGTGTTTTTGAAGTCAGTTTTAATTTTTACACCTGCCAGCTGTGGACGAACTTTGAACGTAGGACGCACCATACCATAAGGGTGCAATATATTGATGCATATCGCATACTTGTGAGGAAGCACGGTCTTGCGTCGCATCGGGCATGTCCGCCGATGCGGGGGTTCCCGACTTCTTTGCCGTCATCAGATCCAGAGTGGCATCCTATTGGGATGGACTGAGAAGCTTGCGTAATAGTATCCTGCATTGCTTTATTGAATATTTTGACAGTCCGATTTACAAAACGTGGCGAGAAGTGCACCAGAGTGCGAATCGTAAATGACTGTGATATTTCTATCTCAAATAATTTTAGGGGCTACACTTTTGTTTCATTAATGATTTATATTTTTGGTATGACGTGTAAAATGTGTGGGGCTTTTTTACCTGAATAAAGAATGTATTATTATTATTATTATTTATCTTTATTTCATTTCATCAGGCTTCCCCACAAATCCGTTACACACTCAATACTTTCTAAGAACGATACTATGGCTGATTCAAATCTTCTTTTTGAAAAGATTATATATAAGAAAGAAAAAGAAGAAGAAGAGAAGTCTGTGCCATTAACTTCATGATGTGGCCAACCATTTCATGAAATTGCCAATATTATCTGGCCACATGACGATGTGGTGTGGCCAGATCAATGAATAATCATACGTTTAATGATATGGACAGCTATGTTTAGATACTTCATGATATGGCCAATAATTTAGTGATCATATCGTAAAATAATTACATTATTCACCGCCAGAGGCGCTGATATCATTTTGTTTCGGTGATGCATCATGGCGGCAGACAATTGTTTCGATAAATCTGTAGGTTAGGTTAGATATTGTGACCACATACAGCGGAGCAAGCGAAGCATCAAACTGCATGCTGCATGCTTGTTTTCACGCTGCAGGCTTGTTTATGCTTATTTGGAATTTTTATTACGTATTGGATATCATGAACACTACATTAACGATATGGCCAAACGTGGATGAACATAACATTAAACGTTGACGTATAAACGATATGGTCAGTTTTAGTTGGCCATTTCACGAAATACAACCATTTCATGAAATGGCCGGCTACATCATGAAATGGTGAATTTTACGATTGATTAGTCTTGATGAGTACTTCGGTCCTGATAACAGCCGCCATCACAAAATGAAAAAAATTAAAAACAAATTTTTATGTAAGTTCTAAAAAGAGGAAAATAAACATTATATTTTTAGAATTTCCGATAACAAGGTCAAGTTAAATAGGTATTGTATTGTTGTCTATCTTCATAGGTAAATCTCGCGACCGACTTTTATATTATCATAAAAAATTGTATCCTAAGTTCATTGTCCTCTTTTTAGAGCATAAATAAAAGCTTGTTAATAAAAATATTTTTTATTTTATTGTGATTTGGTTGATGGTAGAGCTTCTAAGGCTGGTTATCTTTAATAAATCTTTATATTTAATAAGAAGAAGGCAGATTCACATCAATAATGAAAAGCTGTGTGTTAGTCTCGCTAAAACTCAAAAACGGCATGACAGATTCTTACGAGATTTTCTGTGTGTATTTGGATAGGTCCAAGGAAGGTTTATACGTAATTTAATTGGACCCGGTAGGTGGCGCTGTAATCGGGCAGGACAATGTCTGCCGGGCCCACTAGTTTTAAAATATATCTACTGATCTGATGAATCATCATCTCAAAAGAACATTGATGGTCAACTCCAGCTGGGATCTAAATTCCCAAATTCAAAGTTTGAGATATGCGGTCATACCAACAAACCACATATTGTATATATCTGATTACTCTAAACGTACCTAAGACACGCATCTCCCATTTTTCATACGTTATAATATGGAAAGTTTCAGATAGAGGTTAAAGATCCCAAGCGCGATAGGATAGCCCAGGAGCTTGTCGGGAAGTTATGTGCTTCATAAATTCTTTGCTCGCTCGAGATAGCTGTGATTGGGTCGATTTCAATTAAGGTTATAGGCCCTTCATTTCTTAGGGATCCTAGAATATTCAGAGGGGCTTGCTCAGCGACTAAAGTTTGTGTTGCTCTGCTGATGCTAGGTACATACGTTATTGTAACGATTAACAACGAAACCTTTTTGGTCGTAACTAGCTTGCCGTAAATTGTTATAATTAATCTTCGATTTATTTAAATGGCTATTAGTTCAGTCCGTGGCAAGAGTTTTAGGATAGGATTTTCATTTATTCGTTCATGGAAAACAAACAGCATTTATATAACAATAATAGTTTAAATAGAATAGACCAAAAATGACTTTAACCGTTTTTGCAAATAGAAAATTTAATTAATCCAAAATAAAATACATGTAAGTTAAAAAATAAATTAAAGCCACATCAACATATTATTGTTTGTAATGAAAAAACTAAATTATTTATTTTGTTTTATTTATAAAAATAATTATTTATTTTTAAAGTATTTAAGTCTCGCCATAAATAAGTCAACATTTTCGGAGTAGTTTTGGTTGAAATTTTTGAGTACTCGGTTAAAAAAAGAATTTAATCAGTAATTTGTGGTACATGTATCAACATTATTATTGGAGTAAAAATATCCTGCGTTCTAATCCACGGATAATAATGTCCTCCTAACCAATACTCGATTACGACGGCCAATTTCAATAGAGGCTAGCCTGTGTACGATATATTAAATTGCACAAGTAACTGCGCAAACGCAAGTGCACTCTCTTTTTCTTCGCTCGCATAGTCCGATTATGGGACGGTTAATCGACACGACCGGGGCGAGATAAGGCGCAGGACCCACTGTTTAACTGGAGCTCGATATGCTGCGAATATTGGTCACCCATTACAGTATTGACCACAGCCAACGTTGCTTAACCTTAACCATTGTTTGCCGAGCGCACGTGCCAATGCGCCACCAAGCAATTCACGGATAAGCCATCTGCCAAATTTCATTTATATCTGCTCAGAATTTCTTTCGATCGAGTTAAAATACCAGAAAATGTAAATAAGTAAACAATGTTTATATTGTTTCAAACTAAATAATTACGTTATAATTCGTTTTGGAACAAAGTGTAAAGTGTTTGCACTCGTCTGTGCTGGTTTTATTTGTTTATAGTACGTGTTTTATATTTTGTTATGAAATTTAATAAACATTGTGTAAAAGTGTGTTCAAAATTAATTAAGCGTGAAACTATCAACGTGAAAGCTCTCGTTTCGATTGTGATTGATGGCCAAAACGGGCTTTGCAGAAGCATCAACAAAGAGGCTTTTATTTACCTTGTAGTTAATTGGTGTCTGTTTCACGCTGCACGGACATATACGCTTTTTATTTTATTATTCTTTTCGTTTATTACATTCGTTTATCATTGATTGATAATTGTGAACATGATTCAATCAATTTTTACTAAATAAGTTTCATATTTTCAGGGCATGAACGAGTACGTACTCAAAATGAAAAATAATTTCTTTCTCAAGTTGACTACGCTGTAGCTCGTAGCAGCGAGAGCCGTAGACGACTTTCTCGTAGTTGCTACGGTAATGTCCATTTGTAGCGCATCGTTAGTTTCTTTTTAAGTGTAAATGTAGAGTTTGACCCATAGACCACCATAAAATAATAGAATAACATGTTTTTTAATTATAAGAGGGATTTTGACTATACAGTATTAACGTATTTTTGAAGTCTTAGCATAGAATGGAGTATTTATACGAGTAATAATAATTGACGATGCTGCTGTGCTGTCTTGACTAACTAACCTTATACGAAGCAAGGCAGTGGTTAACATAACAACACTATAAACTACGGGTACTTTTTGACATACAATTTGGGAATAACTTTATTTTACAATACATCTATTATTAGGCATAGAGTGGCCACTAAGTCCCTCACTTTAGTAAATATACTGACACTAATATAATAATGAATGTAATGATACTAAGGAATGTTGGAAATCTCACCTACGTCATGCTTTAAGTTTAATTCTATACTTATACAAAGTGTTTCATCAAACACTGTTTTGTAAACTGAACTTTAAAAATTGTGTTCAGTTCTATAAAAGGCGAAGACTTCATTCTTATTTTTATTTGTACACTGTCTCCAAACAAAGAAAGTTTGCGTCTCCGAGGAGAAATATTTAATGTTCAAGTTAAGCAGTCTCATTAGCAGTTCGACTGGTGCACCGGCGGGCCCCAACTGAATGCAGTTAGACGGAAATGTTAAGCAATTGTTTGTACTTTTAATTGAACTGTTACGCTGGGAGTCAATTGTATTTGCGTAGTATGGTGTATATTTGAAATGTGGTGGTATTGTAATTTAAAGCATACCCTTTGGTATTTTAATGAATTTGGAGTTGGAATATTGTTACACACAGTACCCGATAGATAGATAGATATCTTTATTTGGTCTACAGACACACATACATAATAAATATGGCAAAGAACACAGAGATGAAAAGGACAAAAAAAAGTTTAAAAAAATATTTTACAAAAAATAAAAACCGACTTCAAAAAAGTTAAAAATAATATAAGAATAGGCACAGACAACATCACACTCGTATATATCGAAGTCGTTGCCAAACGATGATCCCCTAGAAAATCTTAAAATTTGTCACCGACTTCAATATAGAAGTGTGATGTTGTCAGTGCCTATTCTTATATTATTTTTAACTTTTTTGAAGTCGGTTTTTATTTTTTGTAAAATAATTTATTATTTGTAACTTTTTTTTGAAGTCGGTTAAAATTCCCCATCTCAAAAACTACTGAACCGATTTTGATGAAACTTGCAGTATTCCCTAAGTTGAACAATACCTAGTACAACAAAAAAAAAATACTTAAATCGGTCTTGTAGTTACGGAGATATGCGAACACAAACATAAAAATATACATACATACATACCTACTTACTTTTGAAATTTAGCACATTTGTTCAGACGCTGATATAGACTAACATATACGAAAACTGGGCAGTTCTTAAAATATTACATACATACGGGTCGAATTGATAACCTCTTTTTTTTTAAGTTGGTTAAAAATAAAAAACTACTTTTCAAAGTGATTACAGTAATGCAGATTTGTCCACCATACAAAAAATATAACTATGTATGTGTGCTGCAGCAGCACAAAAAGGCTATAGTTTGGGGTCATATTTGCTCGTTGAGCATATCGCTGTTGAGCTACAGCCTAGGGGGAACTACGGCTACGACACTCATTTGGAGTGCTACACAAAATTTGGGAGATTGAATATTACAACCTAACAATCAATAAGTACCTACGTGTAATTAATTATGTCACCTTACTTTTACTTCTGTAAATAAATATTTTGAAAATGTTCCATAAAATTAAATTGGATAATGTAATTAAGTACAATCAGCAACACATTACGAATTGCATTACGAAATCTGCCGCTATTACGAGTGACATAAGGCCGGTTTCAAGGTCAACATGTAAAGTCTAGCGTGTTGCTGTGTGTACAATAAAAATTATAATAGTGTAATAACAATAGTAAACTTAAATAAAAAAGAATTTTGAAAGTCGATCCACAATTGGCGGCGTAATCGACTAACATACACAAAATAAACTGTGTACTTGTTCGTGTGCTTAATCATTAGAAAGTCACGCTAATAGTAGCCTCGTAAAGTACTTCCTAAGAGATCGATACTAAGAGTACTACTCCAGTGACTTCTGAAACCTGTATAAGATCGTCGGTTCACTTTTGGGGCGCCAACCAACGCTGCATCCTCCAGTACGTGTTCATTTTAGAGAATAAAAACAACGGGTAAGCTCTAGGCCAAGACGCCAAGATAAGACGAACCCACGACCCTCAGTCGGTAGAGCATGAGACTCTTAATCTCAGGGTCGTGGGTTCGTGCCCCACGTTGGGCGCCAGTGTGACGGTGTAACGGGTGAGGAGTAGGTTCGCAGTGGTGCAGTGGTTAGGGAGGTCAGCCAAATGAAGCACCAGAGTTATGTCACTGATATATATATATATATATATATATATATATATATATATATATTCTCCAATCGTTACAAATATTATAATAATAAGGAAAAGGCACTCTGAAACAGATATTATGGACTATTGTAGACTATGGATCACAAATATGTTATAAAAACTTACCAACATAATAAAAGACTTACACATAAGTGCCTTTAAGATTTTATGATATTCGTTAAATTATTTCGTTACATTCATAGAAATTACAAACATAGAAGGTGCTGATGAAAATATTAATTTATGTTAATTAGCCATCGCTACTTTTTCACGTTTCGATGTCCGCAATTGAGTGACGGGAGAGACGAATTAAATTATGTCAAAGACATAAGATTTGAAATGCAGTCAGGTTAGGCGGGAATGCAACGAGTTGCTATATGTAGAGTATAGTACCTCGTTACAATCTCACCTGATGGTATGTGACGATAAAGCCAAGATGGAAGGAGTAAGGCCACCAGGATCCCCGGTAGGCCAAGAGGCCAAGATAAGGCCTTCATCTCACCTGATGGTATGTGATGATAGAGCCAAGATGGAAGGAGTAAGGCCACCAGTATCCCCTAGCCGGATTCCCTAGGGGATCCACGTAAACTCGTGAGGTTATCAGGATCCCCGTATGTTTCAAGTACGTAATGATGTGTCACATGAAGCGTGATTCACTCGAACTCCCCAACAATCGAAAACTAGCTATTTTTCCTCTAATTGACGGAATACCACAAAGTTAGGTAAGATGGTGGCAGTTAGTCATGCGGGCTCAGAAGCCCTACCTACGACCAACCAAACCAGATAAAAAAAACTTCCTCCCCCACGGGGAATTATAACCCCGACCACCAGTTCAACCATGGTGGTCTCAGACACAAGAATACAGAGGCGGTAATATAAACATAATAGGCATTAAAAATAATGCTCCTAACGAAACAAGTATTTGTTCTGTTAGGAACATTACTTTTCCAAGACATTATTAAAGGATAGTATTTAAACAAGTGACTGTAAATTAAAATTTAAAGAGACAAAAATAATTAATTTGGGTTATTGTATTAGGTACTAAGTGAGCGACTGACTGCGAATGACGATAAATCAACAGAGCAGTAACTTATAAACATTCATTCGAGTTACTTCAAATACAAAATGAGGAGCTTCATAATATTTGAGCGACCTAATATTAGGTCCCTACCTATGAAATTGACGTTTTGCCGTACTGGCCACTTTGAACTCAAATAACTCCTGGTTATTGTTTGGAATTCCAAATTCAAATTTAAACAGCTATTTACTCATGTATTTGTGTTTTAAACATTATCATTCACTTGTTTTTTCCTCAATTATTTTGGACTTTTCAATCAATTGTTTTGTTTTCAACTTTTTTGGAGTCAATTTTCGCTTGGGGCATGGTTTGGCTGGATCGGCAGGGTTCAGCCATTGCGATGAGTGCTTCCGATTATCGTACAGGACCCACTTTTCATCACAAGTAATGAGTCGATTTAAAATCCCTTCATTATTGTGCCGGTTGAGTAATGCAACGCAGCAGTCAACGTGCGTTTGTTGATTTGCTTCACTCAATTCGTGAGGTACCCAGCTAACTCGGGCTTGGTTTGCGATGGATCCGCTTCCACAATAGCCTTCAATTCTTCATTATCAACTTTGGTCTCCGGCCGTCCACGGGGCTTGTTCTGTAGGTCGAAATTTCCAGAACGAAAACGTTGGAACCAAAAACGCACAGTGTTTTCTTTTGCGGCTTATTTATTTTTTGCTTACTCAAATTCATACCACTCAAGTTATTAAAATAGTATCTCATCGTCAATCGCTACGTATTTTTTTATTCATTCGTTTTATTATTACCCGTTATTAAATGTAACAGTGTTGAAAGGTATGCCTAAACAAACTTCATATTTTCAGTAGGTAGATATTTTATTTAATTTATGAATTTATCATGTAAATATTTGCTCATCATCATTAAACGAGTAAAACTCCAACCAGTAAAAGATAAATAATACTCAAATAAGTGTAACATATTAATGCGCTGTGCAAATAAACTTTATTATGGAGCATACTGGCAGGAGGCAGTGGACCCTCGTCAGCGCTTATCTGCCCCCCCCCCCCCCATGCTGTTTATCGCGCGAATATATGGGGTAGGCCGGGATATTGTGTATTTATTTCTGATGTAATTTCGCGGAGTAACTGATACAAATGACTATCGGATTACTGTAGATCTCCACGTGATCGTATCAGAGATGACGAGAGAGAGAAGAATTTTTGTCACTGACAGCCCAAAGATGGCGGTCTATGTCCAACAGTAAGCGTCTTATATACCTACTTGTAGTTGACGTTTTGTGGATTTCATAACACTGTCAAGCAACCCGACTGAGTGACTCTATTTCACATGACATTACTTTTTCGGCAGCTAATGTCATATTTTCCATACATATTTTATCTGCGGAGACTGCGGAAAAATAAGCGTGTGGCTTTTGCCTAGACCCACAGTGCCCTGAAGCTGATGACATTCCTTCGCTGGATTGCTTAAGAGGATTGTGAAGCTGTAAATTTTCATACAAAAAGCGATAACGCTTTTCTCCCTCTAAACATAGTCTAATTTTCATAATTTTTGGAAATCTTGTAGATATAATGAAAAACTAGGTTTGTACGTTTTGATTTTGAAGAAATATTGCTCAGGATATAAGTTATTAGCATCTAAATATCTATATTTTCGACTTAAAAACTACCTTGGGCATTTTTGTCTTTTTTTGACGAAATTATACTGAATTACATAAAAAGCAAAACGTACAAACATACATTAAGGTATAATGAATTGAATGAGACCAAAAGCGTCTAATTTTATAAAGGTTTAGGGGGGTAAAACAGTTATCGCCCGAAACAATATTTCAAACAGGAATTGTAGGCAATTTCGACCATTTCTTGCAACTCTCTCTATCGCACGATACGGGTCGGGGGCAGGGGTACAATGTAGTGATAGTGATGTGACATAATGTTATCGTAGTCATTGTCGCCTAGGGAGGAGAAAGTAATATCGATATATCGATCAATAGTGAAAGTTATTACTCAAGTCGGAATTATATCTTCACAAATACCTTATACTTGAAGAAGTAAATACGTTTATTGATTTTAGTGTTTTATTTTAAAGATTTTATTTCAATACAAATTTCCTTATTTAAGGGTTAGCAGCCTGTAGCCTGTTAACTTTACTGTAAATTCCCAAAACCAAAAAAGGAAATAAATGTAAATAGGTAAGTTGTTGTATGTTATAATAAATATGTGCCATAAAGAAACCAACTCAAAATAAATTCGTATTTTGTTTCTTGTGATAGGTATTTGTTATGCAATGTATGAAGTTGGAGCAGCTAAAAACGTGTAATAGACTATGCAAGTAGCGTTATTTTTAATATTATTTTATTTGAATTTTATTCCTCTAAAGCTGGGCTCTAAGGTTTTACTCGCGTTATGGAATCTACGATTGTAAAAAAATACAAACGACAAAGTACCTAAATAATATACGAGTATGTAGGGTAGGCAGGGTAGGCATATAGGGGAAGAAGGCACCCTTCGTACGGTTTTGAAGTTTTTTTTTCATTTTAACTATAAAATTTAAAGCAGCTGATTACATATACTAATAGGTATTTTTTAACCGACTTCAAAAAAGGAGTTTCTCAATTCGATGCGTATGTTTTTTTTTTGTGTATGTTACGCGATTACGCCGCCAATTGCAGACCGATTTTCAAAATTCTTTTTGTATTCTCAAGATTATACTCCAATGGTGGTCCCACGGTTACCAAAGTTAGGATCTGATGATGGGATCCCATAAAAATGGAGGGAAATCCTTAAATTTTTAGGTGCGTCCAACATGTTTTTTTTTATAAAAACTTCGTCCCGCACTAGGATTTTCTCCTGTGTCGTGGGTGCAGTTACAAACATAGAATATCACATGCACATACGCCCAGACCGGAACAAATTTCCGTTTCTGAAAATCGAGGGATACCCTAATTTAATTAGGGTTTCTTTCACTAAAAAGTTAAACAAAAAAATTGACGGGTTGCACTCCGGGAGTGCCGGCAGAAGTGAAAACTTAAGTATTAACGTTGTGCGTTTTGGATATTTTGGAATGGTTATGGAATAATTTTGCACGAATTGCTTTAATTATCAGAATAAAAGTACTATCTTTTATGTTGTAGAATACAATATTTATTTATTGCGCTATCGTACACAAACATGACAATTTATATTACATTAAAAAGTTTATCCCTCAGAAAAATCAACTTCCTGTTGTAACGTTGTGCGTACATAATTGGCTAGATGACTAAAAAAATTTTTTTGCTTTAATAGAAGCTCATTCACATAATAAACAGAAAGAAAAAATCGGTTGTCGAATAACTATAAAAACAACCAAGATATAAGGTATTAAAGATTTTTCTCCATCTCTTTCTAGCAAAACGGCAATTTACAAGGAGTTTATATGGCCGTACTCAACAATGACGTCACGGTTGATGTCGGATCTCTCTGTCTAATCGCCTTCAAATTAACAACTTAAAATGCTTGTATCTAATGTATTTCTAAGCCGATTTTAATTCTAATTTCACAAAACTGCATCTTTTTCCAAGGTATTTAATAATATTTAATTTATACTAACTTACCTAATTAATATTTACAACAAAATCAAATAAAAGCACAATTTAGATTTTTCCTAACAAAGTAAATAAATTGATTAAAACTGTCTCAAGTGACGTGTGACTTCCAGTACTTTTGCCAGCCGCTATTGTTCTCGGCCGGCTTACGTGGACCCCTCACCGCACCTCGACAGTTCCTGCGGCCATTTCAATTTTAATTGGTCTTACGAATTTTCGATCAGTGTCACGTGTCCTGACGGTCACGTGTCCTGGCGCGAGTTTAACATTTTTTACCCATTACAAAAAAGTGTACAACGCCGCTAAAGAAGTTCTCACTTCAAAAATATTTTACAAAAAATAAAACTGACTTCAAAAACACTGAAAAGTTAAAAATAGTGTAAGAATAGGTACAGACAACATTACATTTCTATATTGAAGTCGGTGCCAAACGATGATCTCCTAGAAAGTCTTAAAATTTGGCACCGTCTTCAATAATGATGTGTGATGTTGTCTGTACCTATTCTTATATTATTTCTAACTTTTCAGTGATTTTGTAGTCCGGACGAACCCGACGAATCGAACCCCGCCGGACCCCCGACGAAACGGACCTCCCGATCAACATCCGGTGGCCTCAACCACTACACCACGGAGGTGGTAAAAATTAGAATTCTAAGACTATTAGTATAACTACCCAATATTAGTGTATAAAAATGAGAGGTATTTTTTATTTGATGCATAATTATTACTTTATATTTTTTAAATCCCTGCTCCTATTTAGTTTGTATGTAAAAGTATTAATTTATCTATCTAAAATAATAGATTTTTTTGTTATTTATTTTTAGGTTCACAAGAGGTCTGTTCTTATTTAAACAATTGTAAATGTCATTTTATGTTTAGTGTTTTTTTTTTTCATAAAAGGATCCATTATTGATTCACATCTCAAATGAAAATCATTTTAATTCAGTATAACACTCATCTTACAAAAGTAATTTTCTTTAGACAGGTTAATGTACGATAGATAAGTACTTTCATAACAAATAACAGCTCAGTCCTATAAAGTAGGACTTGGTAGGGATACCAAGTAAATGCCTACACTATAAATTTCAAAGGAATACTGAAATAATTTACGAAACTTATTTACTAAAATATTATAAAGAAAGAAGATTTGTATTTTTGTTTGTAATTAATAAACTCAAAAACTAGCTCACTGGGAAATCTCGGCGTAATTATTGTTAAAATTATTTTTAGAAATAAAGCTTTTTTATTTATTATATTTTTTATTTTTAAAAACTACTAGACTGATTTAAAAAAATTGTTTGACTAATAGAATGCTACATTATCACTGAGTAATATAAGGTTATAAAATAATTTTTCATACGGGAAAACAAAATTCCCTCACGAAAAACGAAAATAACGAAGGCAAAGTTGCGAGCGGAAAGGCAGTCAGGAATACCTAAGCAACGCAAAACATTACAAACGGTAAAATAATGATCTCGAGTTCTCGCGCCGAGGAGTCGCGCGCTACTGTCGTTGTGTGCGTGAGAATTTGCGCGTGTTGTATTTGTGGTGTAAACGCCAGACGGGAGGCCGAGCGATGTGAAACAGATAGCATTTTAGAAAATACCTACTCGCGCCGCGCACGATTACTTCACAATCCTCTTAACATAATAGGTGTCCTCCGAGGCACGTAGGAGGACTGGCCTCCGGTCACTGATACAACAAACAAGCAAATCACCAGGCCTCGGAAGAATAAAAATGTTACTAAAACGACTCATCTCAGAAATGGCTTAAATCTGGGAAACCGATGAATTTTAAGTCATAATCATAAAATATATTTTTTACAATATTCCGCTCAACGGACGCTGTCAAACTGACCCTTGTATGACTGACATCCTTTGTTTTAACTAGTTCTGTCGACTGGACTAGTGAAACTTTCTCTAGTTTTATTCAGTTGATACATAATATAACCACTGGTCTTATCTTTTATGTCATCATAAAAGGTTAGTTTAGAAAATAAAGCCATAAAAGAAAAAATAATAATAACTTCCCGCTCCATAGTGGACCTACTAAACGAAATGAAAAATAATCACAATACAATGACCCGTTGTCCTTCAGCATGCATTTGTGACTTAGCAAATCTACACTATTATTATAAAGAGGAAAGATTTGTAGGTTTTTTTATGGGATAGGAGGCAAACGAGCAAACGTATCAAGTGATGGTAAGTGATTACCGTCGCCCATGGACACCCGCAACCCCAGAGGAGTTCAAGTGCGCTGCCGGCCTGTAAGGTAGGAATACGCTCTTTTCTTGAAAGTTTGAAGGTATGTATGTAACGAAAAAACTCAAAAACTAATGAACCGATTTCAAAAAATCTTTCACCATTTGAATGTTACATTATCTCTATTGACATAGGCTACAAAATTCCCACGGGAAAACAAAAACAACGCCGGCCAATCTGCGTAAAGTGGTAAAAGATAAAATTGCTGGGTCTGTCAAGAGTGTGTTCACAAACTGCAGATTTTGTATCGCGTCTGTGTTTTGTAATTATTAAGTAATCTGTGGTTTTACGTCAACTATATGTTCTTTAATCCGCGTCACAATGTTTCTCTTTTTATCGTCAAGACCAAACATGAGCGCGTAAGTCCGAAAAGTTTGCTACATTTAAAAGTTCTCGTACTATCATATTTCAAAATATCTCCGGTACTTTGGTAACGTTGTAAAATTTACGTGGGGTCAATAATATGATAGGATTTAAGAATATTTTTATTTTCGTCCATAAAAAGGAATAAACTGAGGAATAAACCATTAACTTCTGTGTATTGTATTTTTTTTCTCCTATGTAACAACAAGTTTAATATTTTAAATAAATAAAGATTGTATCAATATTTTTCTCAAAATTTAAGAAGGCTGGTTATTAACAGTGGTGTGGTCTGATGAATTCTGATAGCCTAAATTACGACGAGCACTGAAAATAAAATGGTTTCTAGTTCTCTTTTCACATAAACACTCCTCACATTCTTTAAGTTTTAACATTGGTCTAAAGTAAATAACATGGCTTTTAAGGCCAGATAAACTTCCCATGAGGATTTCTCTCAAGTTTGTCAGTATCAAAAAGACATTATGTCGCTATATCAACGCTCTGAAATCGTATAAAACCTCAAACTTGCGGTTTTAAATCCTCTCTTAACTGACCCTAAATCAAGGTAAGGAATTGTAGAACGAAATCAGCTCCAGCTCACCGCCCGCGATCGCGTCCTTTCCCTCACGGCAATTTGTTTACGGGAATTTACGGCGGCGCGACTTTCGAACGGGATTGGGGAGACGAATACTGTGTGCGTTCGGAATGATTCGCGCACGACAGCAAGTCGTGTGCGAAGTCGCGCGCTACTGGTGTTAACCCAGGTTCCAGGGGTAGTGGCAGGGGTATGGTGGGTCCGGAGCGAAGTTTTCGCTGTCTCGTCCTAAAATGCATTTACTCAGTTTTACAACGCACTTCATTTTGTGCGCATATCAATTTATTTTGTGGTCATATTTATTAATTGTTTAAGGAAAACCAACAGCTTAAATAACACACTATGAATTATAAATAACAACGGACAGCCAATTATAGGTGCTCACAATTAGTAACAAAATAAAATTGAGTAAGAGCATTCAAGTAGGTAGTAATATCTAATTCGACAATCGTTATACAGGGTTTCTTTTTATCACCTCGGATAATTAAAGGGACTCTTCGGGACACGTCCATTATTTTATATAAAATAAAAAATATATTAAAAAAATATAAAAAATATATTTAGAAAAATTATATAAAATCAAATAGGTGAGTTATTTTTTTATTAATGTTTAAATAATTTTACTACCGTGTCCTGAAGCGTCCTTCAAATTATCCGGGGTGATAAAAAGTATTTCTGTATATTATACACCGTGATTTTTGAATTTGAAGTAACTTCAAAATCGTATAAAGAGAAGCAAACTGGAGCCTTATTCTGCTAGCGTTAACCCATCTGTGGCGTATCAATAACGCTTCAATAGCATCGCTTTTTGAGACAGCTATTGTTGGTTAACCGATTACCAACTAAAACATTTGTCACTATTGACTTATCAAGAATTTGTAGTAGGAATAATTTACACCAGGAAATGCGTTTAAAAGCGACAAAAGCAGTTTTATTGAAACGCTATCAAGACACGATAACGACGTTAAGGTTAGCGGAATTAGGCCCCTGAACAACTTTTACTATGGGACCAACCTTGAAATCGTGAAATAAAATCAGCTGTTCCATACATTTAGGTTCAGTGGATGTTTAACATTTGTATGAAATAGCTGATTTTTTTTCTGCCGTCAGAAAAGGCTGTGAAATTACTGGGTACTGTGACGCCTACGCCACAAGTTAACAACGTATATTGGGGTCCTTGTAGGGGACTGCAGGTGGCTGTAACCGTTTACCGTGAGGTAGGCAGCCTGCTTGCCTACTAACTCTACTAATATGTGATGATCTATAATAATACCTTTTTCCTTCATCTAGAACTCCGCCTGGAGTTTCTCGTCGGACACAGAGACCGTAGCAAAGTTGCAAAGACTACAGACAAGTTTCAATGAAATTTTCAAAGAGTGTCAGTGCGACTCTTTCATGGAAATGTAAACTAAGAATGTACCTACTCGTTGCCAAATTTACGCAATGAATGTTCTATGAAAAAATGAGCGGAGGAGAAGAATAGGAATAAAATGGTTTTGGATTCGCGGCTATATTGAGTCAAAATTTTAAGTTTGATTTGAACAGAATTTGAAATTCGAATGAATCAAAAATACCTCCTTAAAATACCTCTCAGTGCGCGGCGTCCCGCCGAGACTGAATGTAGGGGGGCTGTTCAACACAGCACCAGGTCTTACTGCCCTTTATTTACATCAAGTTTACCTGCTCTTGTCATACTGGCCCTGTTCAGACGGTGAAAGTGTGAACAGTATTTTTTTTTATAAAAGAAAATTATTTTACAGTTAGACATTATACATTAAAACGTTTTAGACTTATTACCTTATAACATTATTAAACCAATCAAACCATCAAGAACAATACTGTTAAATGACCTCGCAATTCTACGCCCTCACTAAAATACACCAGACGACAACGCCAGTGTGCCCCACAACAAAACATGTGCGCTGCACAGTCACGACTGCTGCAATTCACTGCGCCACACCGCACGTGATCGGACCAAGCTAACAGTGCAGTTAAACGAGCACAATGCAGTACATAATCATCTAATGAGATAATTACTCTCGTGAACAAAGGCAGTGGGTCGGTAATATAGAAGAACTTAGAGTAAAAGTACTAAAAATATTGTATTTGGTAAGGACACAGAAAAGGAGCGTCGGTGGCACTGTGGACTCGGCACTTGCCTTCCAATCGGGAGGTCCGGGTTCGAGACCGCCATGTACCAATGTGTTTTTCGTTTTCGAATTTCATATATACATTTATCTAACGCTCCTGCGGTGAAGGAAAACATCGTGAGGAAACCTGCATACATCTGCGAAGAAATTCAATGGTGTATGTGAAGTCGACCAATCCGCACTGGGCCAGCGTGGTTGACTAAGGCCTAATCACCCTAACATAGGGTAGGCTCGAGCCCCTCGGTGGGGACGTATATGAGCTGTGATGATGAACGACACAGTAAGAAGAGAATAGACACATCTAATCTTGTAATGGAAGTTGAGTCAAACTTTTACTTTGAAGTCTGCATTTAAATGACGACTCTGTAACTAACAATACAGGGACAAAAAATAGCTCTTGCTGGTTTTCTTGCTGGTTCTTTCCAGTACAAAATCTCCCGCCGTAGACTTGTGAACCATTGGCGTAGTTTTGACGTTCCAAAGTCATTATGTAATCTTACTTGAATAAAGTATATTGAATTTGAATTAAAAGATCAAAATCTAAATAGTGTATTAAAATATGACTTAATGGAAAGATCTTTTTAATTTTTTATTCTCGTGTTCAAATTAAGAATTTGAGAATTGCTATCAAATGGATTTAAGTCGGTATATTTTTTAGGTTTAAATAAAATTTTTATAAATATAAAAAAATATAAAGTATCCTTTATTGGTACATTATTGAACGAAGCTTATAAACTACAAAAACATACCTATAAGTCAGCTTATCTTTAAAACAGATCTCTGCCAGCGCAAATTGCTTCTTTTCGAAAGTACAAAAATACTTTCTACGCAAGCAGCTGGTCGCCACAGTAGTTCATACGGCATGAAACTGTGAAAAAAAAAAAAAATATCGCGGTACAGCATATCCGAGTCGTTATTAACAAGTCCACTAGATTTATCGAATTTAACAATTTACGAAAACGTGGCGGTTCCGGCGAGCTCATTAAAACTGAGGATCGAGAGAACTGTTAAGCCAATCCAAATTTATTTAACTACATCGACTGAACGGCTTCGATTATAGCCTCCGATTGCTTTTGTACCTTGTCGAATGGGAATGAAACGATCGTTAATAAGTGATATTTCAATTAAAAGAGATGAAACCCGTAATTAGCACTCGGACAATTTTAGCCCATTTAAATTTGCATCTTTCACATCCATTCACAATTGAACATGACACAAAACATTGTTTACTGCGCTCTTTAAGGCGCATAGTAGGATCAAATAATGAAAAAATCACTGCAGAAAAAACCGGTTCTCTTCATAATTATTGAATAAAAAAATCTTTAAAAAAGATATACTATTATTCAACGCATTCTTTAGAGGATGGTCTTTTAAATTTTTTGATAAATTAATTAAAATTTGGTTAAAATGTGACCCAAACATGCCTCGATTTTAAAACTTTAAACCTAATCGCGTCGAAAATATTAGGTTTAATCTTACTTTCGATTTCAATAAATAAAGTGAACAATATTCTAGCGGATGGTCTTTTGAGATTTTTCTTATTCGCCGTTATTAATTTTTAATTGAAATAATTCATCTTACGCGAAAAGGTTTGCTTAAATATTCCCCTCACTCTCACTCACTCACTCCTATGTAATCAGTGCTGGACGATCGACGCAAGGTCATTGGGACCACTATGCGCCTTAAGTGCATACATTTTTCGTCATGTCCAACTGTGGATGTAATGTAAATTTAAATAGGGTAGAAATATAGGGACAATGAGACAGCCATCGTGTATAATAAACGCATTGCATACTGATTAAAATAGAGTGCTTACATAAATGCATCATACACTACGGCCCCGTACTAAAGTAATGCAATGTAGGGGATATTGCATTATGAAATATTTTTTTACATACAGGCAGGGAAGCTCTTGGCGTTCATCTCACCTGATGTTAAGTGACGATAAGGCCGAAGGTGGAAGCGAGCTTTACCTGGACTCCTCAACAACTGAGGAACTGGCTATCTCTCCCCTCAGTGACACTTCAGGAAACTAAGGACCGATATGCCTTCCTAGGAACAAAATTACATAGATGAAATAGATCCAACTCATTTACCAGAGTCTGTACCTGAGTCGTCTGGCCAGGTACCTCTAGTCTGTATTACCAATTTCTGTCACAAAAGCGGCGCTGCTTGCATCGCTGTGTTCCGGTACGTCATCTTCCCATCTAATTTGAGGTCCTCCTGCTCTACCTTCAACTCCTAGGCCTGTTTGCGCTGTGGCTTTCGTCAGGTTGTTCTACGATCCTTGAAGATCGCCATCACCTGATTGCGGAGGGAACGGCACTTCCAAGTGTGGTGTTCAGTTCCAGATACTCTAAATTATGGTCAGGAATCTCAATTCTGCTAATGTTAGGGGAGTAATCGTGTCTCGATAGCACATCAATGTAATTGCTTTAGTCACTTTTATACACCTTAGATATCCAATTTGTTCGTGCTAGCGCTTCTTGATAAGTCAGTAGTTCTTGATAAGTTGTAGCTAGTTATCATACATCTATTGATAACCTTGCCACGAAGCAATGTTATTGAAGCCTTATTGACACTTGATAAATGCATATCACTATCAGAATTAGGCCCCTGGGGTGACGTCTTCATATCGTTACAATCACCTCTGTAGGGTTACTCTTGAACCAATTCCGATGGATCGTTATTGGATTTGTGATTTTGCGTACGCCTGAGTAGCAACACTAGCGCCAAATTGGTTCTTTTTTGAAAAAAAATAATACTGAGCTTGGTTCACCCAAAATCCGCGCAATACGGGCTCAATTTGGAGCCAATGCGCAAAAATAAGCGTACGAAAAATCACAATCTCAAAAGCCGATCGATCGAATTCGGTTTAAGAGTAACCCTACTGTTTTACCTATTTCTGCAACCACGAAGAATGTACAATTCGTGATATGTTCAAGTATTCGCCATAACCAGCTAATGGCAATATGTGCCTATTACATAGAATTTACTTAATTTTTATTTATTATTTACTGACCCAATCTGGACGTTCATTTAACCCTGACTAACCCTTCAGTGAGAATTGGCGTGATGTTATATATTTCATCTGGGTGGTATGGGCCCTTAATCACGAGGATCGCTAATCCACGCGCATCAGTGAAGTTATTTAGCACGTCTCGCATCGCGGCCGGAATGGCATCCAATACGTCTCGAGAGTCACTCCGCTGCATCGGCTTGTAGGTTAGGCACAGACTAAGTGGTTATTAGTATATCAAGTGCACGAGATGATTCTGTACCCGGGTGGCCTGCTTGGATACCTCCGTCTTACCTATTTCTGCCGCAAAGCAGCAGTGCTTGCATTGCTGTGGTCCGGTTTGAAGGGTAAGATATGGCAGTGAAATTACGTGACTTTACATCTTATGTTACAAGTTGGCAACGTACACTGTGGTTCTCGTGGGGGTTGCAGATTTGCTGCGAATCTTACAAGAGTCACATGTGCTTATAGGTGACTGTTACCACTTACCATCAAGTGGGCAGTTTTCTTGTTTGCCAACTTAATTGTTTAAAAAAAATAGTATGGTAGCGCTTCTCACCCCGAAGTCTCGGCTTATTTATACTGCTGGGTCTGTCTGTGAATTAGCCTTCCCATACTGAACGTACTTTTATCAGGGTCGGAAAGGTTTAGGAGGGTGGCTTAGATGGGTATCGGTGGAATATCCTCTGGTGGATCCGAGTAATACGGCATAACCAAGTGGAGGTCCTAATCAAATTAGACCCTTGGCATCGTAACAGATTCCCCCGCTTCAAAAAAGGTTTCCCAGCTTGCCAAACTAGGTTTTTTAAACAATTAAGTTGGCAAACAAGCAAACTGCCCACCTGATGATAAGTAGTAACAGTCACCTATAACAATGTGGCTCTTGTGAGATTCGCAGCAAAACTGCAACCCCCACAAGAACCACAGTGTACGTTGCCAACTTCTGACATCAGATGTAAAGTCGCGGTATACCCAGTGATTTCACTGCCATGGCTTACCCTGCAAACTGGAACACAGAAATGCAAGCACTGCTGCTTTGCGACAGAGATAGGTAAGACGGAAGAACCCAAACATACGACCCTGGTACAGAGTCTCCCTCCGGTAAAACCAGTGTCTTACCTAAGTTTGAATCAGCAAAATAATCTCTATATCTCTATATATAATAAAATCGTAGGGGTACAAAAATCTGTAATTGCGAAATATTAAGAAAAAAAAATACACAGGTCGCCTTAAAATCATTAGCAGAACACGATAGAATAGTTTTTAAAAAAATTGTTTGTTTGTTGGTTTGTTTGTTTGTTTGTTTGTCTGTTTGTCCGGAAAGATCTCCGAAACTACTGGACAGAATTTGATATGGCTTACACCACAATGCTTAGAATTTTCCGGAAGAACATTTAGGCATAATTTCGTTTGTTTAAATTCACTTTTTATTTTTAGTGAAAAAATAACATAAAATTTTCGAATTGGCTTTAGCTAGAAAAACAACATGGCGCACGTGAAATTATTTTGACAAGTCTGTCACATAGTACAGAGAGAAGGTATTTTCTTCCACGAATGAAAGGCAATGGAACTACGCCATACAGCCTGATCTTAAGTAATTGGATTTCGAAAATTAAGGAAGGAATGAAGTGTTTCACATAGTACAAATAAAATTTAATATTTTCTGTTAATGGCTGTCCCCAACTGGATTTCGCTAACCAAATTGTCTTTTTCTTATGTCGTACCGTGGTGTTAAGGCAAAAAGATCAAGCCATACAACCAATGTATAAAGCATTTTTTATATACTTATCGAGTGACCATAAAATTTGTCGATTGGTTTAATTCTTGACAAATTTTCACAAAATCGGTACAATTTTTGAAATATTTGAAATGTTGAAAAATGAAGATACTTTTTGTTTTTACTACTAAGGAATCAAACTCTTTCATCCATTTAAAACTATTAAAAGTAATAGATTAATATTGATAATTAAAAAAATATCTGACTGCAATGTTCTGGGTTACGCGTAGAGGGACGGGACGGGACTCTTGATCCTAATGTCTAAAATGACGGATCACATTTTTTTGGATCCACCCAAGGAACATGGATATCGAACGAAGAACCTAAAGAGTAGAACACATTGAACCTAGCCACGTTGACGTAATTTCAATGACGTAACGACATGACTGCCGATAAAGTTCGTTTCCAAACCCAGCGATATGCATATCAAATGAAAGGCCTTGATGAGTAGAGCACTATGAACATAGGAAAATCGCCCTAAATTCAACATGGCCGCCGCTCAAAAAAGGTGGATAAAAGTTAGTTTCCAAACCTAGCAATATGGGTATCAAATGAAAGGCATTGATGAGTAGAGCACTATGAACCTAGCAACATTGACATAAATTCAACATGGCCGCCGCTCAAAAAAGGTGGATAAAAGTTAGTTTCCAAACCTAGCAATATGGGTATCAAATGAAAGGCCTTGAAGAGTAGAGCATTAGGTACCTAAGAAAATCGACCTAAATTCAAAATGGCCGCCGCTCAAAAAAAAAGGATAAGAGTTCGTTTTCAAACCCAGCAATATGGGTATCAAATGAAAGGCCCTGATGAGTAGAGCACTATGAACCTAGCAACATTGACATAAATTCAACATAGCCGCCGCTCTAAAAAGAAGAATAACAGTTCGTTTCCAAACCTAGCAATATGGGTATCAACTGAAAGTCCTAAAAGAGTAGAGCATTATGAACTAAGGAAAATTGCCCTTAATTAAACATGGCCGCCGCTCACAAAATAGATAAAAGTTCGTTTTCAAACCCAGCAATATGGGTATCAAATAAAAGGCTTTGATAAGTAGAGCACTATGAACCTAGCAACATTGACATAAATTCAACATGGCCGCCGCTCAAAAAAGATAGATAAAAGTCCGTTTCCAAACCTAGCAATATGGGTATCAAATGAAAGGCCTTGAAGAGTAGAGCATTAGAAACCTGACAAAATCGACCTAAATTCAACATGGCCGCCGCTCAAAAAAAAGGATAAAAGTTCGTTTCCAAACCTAGCAATATGGGTATCAAATGAAAAGCCTAAAAGAGTAGAGCATTATGAACTTAGGAAAATTGCTATAAATTCAACATGGCCGCCGCTCAAAAAATGGATAATAGTTCGTTTCCAAACCCAGCAATATGGGTCTCAAATGAAAGGCCTTGATGAGTAGAGCACTATGAACCTAGCAACATTTACATAAATTCAACATGGCCGCTACTCAAAAAAGGTGGATAAAAGTTAGTTTCCAAACCTAGCAATATGGGTATCAAATGAAAGGCCTTGAAGAGTAGAGCATTAGGTACCTACGAAAATCTACCCTAAATTCAACATGGCCGCCGCTCAAAAAAAGGATAAATGTTCGTTTTCAAACCGAGCAATGTGAACCTAGCAACACATAAATAAATTCAACATGGCTGCCGCTCAATAAAGGTGGATAAAAGTTCGTTTTCTAATCTAGCAATATAGGTATCAAATGAAAGGTCTTCAAGAGTAGAGCAATATGGACCTAGCAACATTGACGTAAATTCAACATGGCCGCAGCTCAAAAAAGACGGATAACAGTTGCTTTTCAAACCCAGCAATAGCGGTATTAAATGAAAGTAGGCCCTGAAGGGTACCTAGAGCAGTCATGCTCTAAGTGTGTTCCGCGGAACCCTAGGGCTCCACACTACCCCTATAAGGGGTTCCGCAATAATTTAGAAAAATCAAAACACCCTCTCTGGTCGTACTTTCATTATGCTTATTAATAAAGAATACACTTTTAAAAACTATTGTTTTATTTTAGGGTTCCGTCAAGTATTTCGCTTTCCAAAAGGGTTCCGTCACCAAAAAAGTTTGAGAACCGCTTCGGGGCCTATTGGATGTTCGATGTTAGATGTTACCTGTGTTTAGTGTCCTTCGAGATCGTGATAATGCAACGATCGTGAACTAACTAACGATAACTCCAAGTTTGTGTGTTGGATGTTAGTCATCACGGCGAGTTTGCTAACCGAACTATGCCAGCAACACTATATTGTACAGTACACATTACAAAAACGGAAGTCTCAATACATTTTAAGGCTAACCGCATAAATACGCTTTTCGCATTCGTTTTCTGAATGCGAATCCGAATGCATCAAATCTATACAAAATACTCATTGACTGCCGCACACGTTTGTTTTTATTACGAACGGAACACGTTCTGTACGTACGTTTAGGTAGAATGGTAGAAATCCCGAATGAGAAGAAACGAACGTCTGCGCTACGTTCACGAAACTTCGTGTCTGTATTCCGTGATCGGATATCGAATACGGAAAACGTATTTGTACAGTAACCCCCCCATTCATGCTATACATTAACTCTACGAAAACCGCCAGTATTACGAGCGACATAAGAACGGTTCAAAGGTCAAACAGTATAGCTTGACAAGGAGCTTACTGCACGACCAGTCAAAATTGGCCATATTGTCATATCCAAAAAATATATTTTGTTGGTGTTACCAACACCCATTATAAAATCTAAACTTTATTCGTATACAGTTCTAATTTATTAACAATTGTTTATTTTAATTCGAAACATGAATACGATAAAGATTATTCTGGCAACTGTGTAGTTCTTTCTACTGAAGAAGAATTTATTAATATCAATAATGTCTCTAAAACAATAATAATACTTAGTATTTATAGTAATATGTAATGTATTTAATTTTATGGGCTGTTAGAAAAAGAGCATTACGAACCTACGAAAATTGTCCTAATTTCGAAATGGCCGCTGCTCAAGAAAGGCAGAATAAAGTTGAATCATTATGGAATAAAATGGAGGAAAAAACTAAACACTGTGTTAAGTATTTTGATGGCGAAACGTAGTTCGCGGGCACAGCTAGTAATCTTAATAAAATTGTCGTGTTTCGATAGAAGAAACTCCACGACAAACGTTCATTAATATCGGTCGAGAAGTTTAGACGTGAAACAGGACAGACGGAGTTACCGCCGAATTTCTAGTATGTATTTTGGAACAAGAAACCTGCTGAAGCCCTTTGCTTCGTATGACAAAATAGGAAGCACGCTTCCTTGTTTACTGTCTTCAAAAAAAGTGAAGGTTTTGCATGAGGGGGTCGATTGGGCCGTTCCCACCCCAGGATGTTAGACCATAGATTCGAAATTCTGTTATAGACGCAAAAATACTAATCGCTTTACAGAGAAATCTTAAGCTTAACCTCCCCTAAAAATAACTCTAGATGCCAATGAGGTTGCGTATGCAGTTGACTGAATCTACGAGTCTTATTTTAATGTATGTTTAAAGATTTCTACACGAATTGTGAAACGATTTTCAATATTATTTTTTTATTCGAAACAGTATACTCCTGAGGCGGTCGGTCTCATTGTCACCAAGTCAGGATTTCAATACAAAAATGAGAATATGTTAGAATTTTTGAAGTCGGTTTTTATCTTATGTAAAATATTTTCATTCTTATAGGTGATCATTAAACCTTTATAACATGGCAAAAAGATTAGGAAAAATTTAATAATCAGTAAAACCCGATTTCGAAACAAATAATGAAACTAGTCTTCTGCTTATCGGATCTCGGTATACTGTGACATCAGTCTGCACGTGTCAACGCGTCTTGCGGCCTCACGCGATTTAGTGCGGAGACTGTGGCACCCGCAAGCACCCGCATCCAATTATACCGCTGACAGACCGCCTGTGCTCGTTGAGTTAGCAGTGAGCACTGGGAGGTCTAGCTGGCGCTTGTATACACCGATCTATAATATGTATCTTTAATCTATATACTGGGTGTCCCAAAAAATAGTGTCAAGCGGAAGTCCAGAGATAGAGCACCTCTTGGGCTATTCGAATCACCCCCATGTATGTTCCGCGATTTTTCGTAGTTTTCGAGTTGAATGAATAATTTACTGAACTTTGAGAATTTACGACCTGAACAACTTCAAAAATTTAAAGAATATCTGTACTTTTTGTACAAGACTTTTTTGAGATATTGCAACTGAATCTCCATCAGTTATACTTTCATGCTTACAATAATAAGCTTTGTACATTTCATGAAAGTTATGAAAATGTTAGTACAAAGTTAATAATTTACTTTTGCAAATTATGACTTGAAATTTCAACTTTAAATTTAAAATCCTAACAGGTGATTTCATGATTCTTATTTAGGTCTAAAAACTTTGCCAAACTGTCGGCTTTCATAATCATTAAAAGAAGTAGTACTTAATGGACTGTTTCGCTAAAATCGGCCAGATTTTCTAAGTCGACCAACCCGCACTTGGCCAGCGTGGTTGACTAAGGCCTAATCGCCCTAGTTTAGGGTAGGCTCGAGCCCCTCGGTGGGGATGTATATGAGCTGTTGATGATGATGATGATGATGATGATGATGACGTGTATACCAGTAAATTTGTTGTCGTATCAATGTCTTCACCTTGTACAGACTTCATCAAAATGAAAGCATCACAAAATAGGTAGGTACCTACCATTGGTGTTTACACTAAAAATTAAGTCGAGAAAAGCTAAAAAGCAGCATGTAATTCGCCGAGGCCTGTGCAGTGTGATTCTGTAAAACTTTTAACTTCGAATCTGATTCCGCAGTGAGTTCTTAGATTGGTGATTCGAAGTTACTACAGCGCTACACTTGCGAGCGTGGCAGCGAGTGGAACTAAGGTGACCGTGAGATTTTGACATTATAAGTATGGGATGACGTATGAAGTGGCATTCCGTAAGGGAATTCCTCCATCACTTCGAAGCACACGAACTCGAAATAAAGTGTCAAATAAAACGTTGCTATTTTGTGAGTGAAAACAGGCAAAGTTTATTATCATAGTTTAAAAATACATTTAAAATTATTTCTGAAGGTGATAAAAACTAGTTCTGAAGTATATTTCCTGAAAGTAAATTAACGATGGCACGAATGTTTCTATTAAAATCTTTATTAGAAGAGGCTCATGCATTGAACAACCAAGAAATGCGTCGACAAGCTTCCCAAATTAGAATTTTATCGCTACTAACTCGTGATAATGACTATGTAAGGGTATATACATAGATTGTCGAAAGAGCTTATTGATCAATTAGAGTATGAGTTACTACCTCTCATCAAGATTACAAAACGTAGAGGTAAAGGGATTTGAACTAGCGTAAAGGTAAGCATTTCATTTTAATTTAGTAGAGTCATTATTACAAAGGTGTTATTACACAGCTTATAAAAGATTTCTAACCATGAATATCTACGTTTCTACATTCGTAGTTAAATATGTATTCAGTCGTAGGAGTCATTATATTATTATATATAGGTTCTTATTTCGGTTTGCGTAATAGAGATATCATAGAATCTGAGATAGATAATGTCATAAATTGTTTCACAGATATTATGCACCTTATCATTCTTCGTCCTCTTTCTCTGGTATTTTGGGTTCTTAAGAAACCCTTCGCCAAGCTAGGGTTTCTTTCCATAAACTCGACCAAAGCCTCAACTTAGGCCGACGACGGGTGAGAAGAGCGTCTCTCATTTGGACTAAAACATTTTTAATAGAATATTATTACTTACGCAACTTTAAAATATCGTTTATAACATTCACAACAAGAAATATATACTTACTTAATGGTTGTTTCACAATTTTCGATCTATTTAAGAACGTAAACAAACAACATCCACAAGCCACTACAGACAACAATCAACAAGTAGGTTTGACATAAGTATGGTTTTTTATATCAATATAAAAGGTTTAATTACATTATTCCATAAATTTGAAATTTCGGGTTTTTACGCAAAACCTACCTTAATTTTTTTACATTATGACATTTTAGTTCAAAAAACATACTAATAACTTCAATTTTAGTAGCAATATTTCAATATTAGCGATAAAAAATTGAACCTAAAAAACTCGTCTAACATTTCGTTGCATGTTCACGTCACTAGTACGCTTCGCAACTCACTTCACTTCGCTATCGCCTGAGTGATGTCTACAGAATGCAAAATCAAGGTCATTTTGTATCTTATGCGAAGTGAGCGTGAATATCGAAGTGAGATGCGAGTTATTGTTCGAATTTTACAGAATCGACAAACTGACATTGTCATGCGCTCACGAGCTCATTCGAGAATTCCCCGAGTTGGCTCCGCTCATGAGCGTGATTAAACTTTTCTTTAATAAAACATTCTCACATACCTCGCCACTCACGGCTGAGTTATGGCTCGCATGCCTTAACTAGTGGCTGCTTGAACGCGACGAGAACATGCGATATCGGCAACGATCGTGTCTAGGGAGTCGGGACCCATTTTGGCTACTGCCTTTCTAAATTGCCCTGCGAGCATGGAACTCTCGATAAACAAAATTTGACAGCCAAGATCGACATACTCGACAAAAATCGATAAATTTGACAGATATTCCTAAGGAGTGAAAAGGATATATGCTTTTGCCGATCGATATAATAATATGTCGATCGACAAGTCCATGCTCGCAAGGTTGATTCGACATAACAACTGATTTTATTTTATTGTTATTTTATTTGCATTTTTGACAAGGGCATGTCTAATTGTTTTGACATCCTTCTACAGTGTTCTATTAATTATTAAAGTTGCGGCACGCTATGATGACCGTTTTGACAGCTGTTATCCCCATAATTTATCCGTCAGTTTTGACAAATACACTATGGGGATGACAGCTGTCAAAACGGCCATCATAGCATGCCAAAACTTTAGTATTATTTTTGGATTTAAATATGACTCATATATGTCTAATTATAATAGAGGTTCGTCGTCTATTAAAAGGTTTTGATTTCTCGGGATGAGTTTATTTAAAAAACTCAGCAATGTCCTAAACTTCGTCTCGTCTAACATGGTATTTTTATCCTCTGTCCGTCAAGATCCTGTCAAAAATGTCATGTTGAGTCGCTGTGGCTGGAGGCCGCGATAACTTTGGACCTTTGGTGCGTAGTTTAATAACAGTGAATAAGGTCCACTTGACTTAGCAAGACAAAAAGACATTGATGCGGTTGGATAAGTCCTTGATGGCACGTGGAATGGCGTCAACATGTATGTTGAAGATGCTAGTTTGAATGAATCGAGGTGAAATTCTTTTTGTATTGCTTTTGATGTGGTTTGAAATTAATTCACCATTTTTTTAAAGAAAGTGCTTAATCATTGATTTTAAATAGCTTTCGTCGTGTCTTTCAAATTTTTTCGATTTGCAAGTCCGACTGACGTCATGCATGGCTCGCTTTTAATAAGCAAGGCAAAGAGACCAAGCAAAGACAAATCGCATTCTTGGTTGTTATTTTCATTTTAATATAACTCAGACATTGAGAAACCCAATGTGAAAAAACTATATAAGTACTCGTTCATATTAATTGTTACTATCATCATATTTTAATACTCAATACTCAATACTTTTATTGTATCCAAAATTACAAAGGATGGTACAGATAATTTTGGACCCTGTTGGGCACAACAACTTAGTAGGTATGTTACTACATTTTTTTAAAAATTATCCACTATAAATAAATTCAAATAATAGGAACTAGTTTATCCGATTACATTATTAAAGTCCATTGCGCCTTCATTACATTTAAACTACATTATTTAACATATATATATCATGTTATTAAAAAGTCAAACAGGTAGAAACAATACATGTCAAAACATTATTTAAAATATAAAATTCTTAATCGTCAATATCTAAATGAAAAATGTCAATATTCATATTTAAAATAGGTCAAAAAAGGTCAATACATAAAATATGTCATGTCATTTTATTTTAATACTATACCAGATAATTTCAATAAATAATTCAAAATTAAAATGTCGATAGTAAAATAAATGAAATAAAAATAAATTAAATTAAATAAACATAATTTAAATTTGGAAGTGAGAGTAATTGCTATCAAAATCGTTAAAAAACTCGTTCAGATTATAATACGCCTTATCTAATAAAAAAGTTTTTAAATTTTTTATAATTTTTTTGTCACATGTCTCGTTTATTAAATTATAAGGTAACTTGTTGAACACCTTTATTGCCATCAGATTTGGACTTGTACTATGCAACTTTAGTTTAGACTGAGGTAATACAAGTTTATTTGCATGTCTAGAGGGATATCGTCTTGGTATATCACACTGTTTTGTAAAATAATTAGGATATTTTTTTATAAATTTAACAAGTTCAAGTATATATAAAGAAAGTACAGTTAGAATTTTATATTTTTTGAAATATGGTTTGCAGCTATCGGTATAATCTATGTTTGCTAGAATTCGTATGCATTTCTTTTGTTGCAGAACAGAAAGACGTTTATAGAATCTGTACTATTTCCCCAGAGAATTATGCCATAGGAAAGCCACGCGTGTGCGTAAGCATAATAAGCAGACATAGCCGAATCAAAATCAGTACCTTTCTTAAGTTCTCTTAGGGCATAAGTAAACGACGATAGTTTTGATTTTATTTTTTCTATATGATTTTTCCAGTTTAAATTACTGTCTATGTTTAATCCGAGAAGCGTGAAGGTATCTACGCACTCTAAGGCGGTACCATTATAATTTAAAGTTATATCAATGGGTTGTTTTTGGTATGGTCTAAATTGCATTAATTTTGATTTTTTGAAATTAATTTCTAAATTATGGTCATTCATCCAGTAGCAGACTTTATCAAGAATTGATGTGAGATTTTTATTAAGATTTGTGTTGTTTTTACATGAAGTCAATATGGAGATGTCGTCGGCAAACAGCACACAAGTCTCTTTTTGAAATAGTTTGGGGAGGTCATTGATGTAAATCAAAAACAACACACACCCAAGAACACTGCCTTGAGGGATTGAGTTATTTACATCTAGTACCTTCGATCTTATATTACTTATTTGTCCTGTATTCCAATCAAAGTGTTCGATTTCTACGTACTGTTGCCTATTATGTAAGTATGATGCGAACCACTCGTGCGTTTTACCTCTTATACCTATGTCATACAATTTTTCAAGTAAGATACTAAATAGAACTTTATCGTAAGCTTTCGTCATGTCCAAGAGTACACCTATTCCGTATTTTTGTGTGTTTAAAATTTCTAATGTTTCCTGTATGAAATTATATACAGCAAAAATTGTCGATCTATTTTTACGGAAACCATTTTGGCAATTATCAAATATGTTGTACTTTTCACAGAAAGAATATAAGCGTTTGCACATTGCCTTCTCAAACACCTTTGATGCAGTCGGTAATAACGATATCGGCCGATAATTCTTTATTTCTAATTTTTCGTCTTTTTTATAGATAGGTTTTACTATTGATACTTTCAACAAGTCAGGGAAAACTCCGCTCGAAAATGACTGTTGAATTAAAATTTGGAACGGTACCGCCAATTCTTCAGCACATTTTTTAATCAAAAAGGGTGGCAGTTCATCAATTCCATAACTATATTTGGATTTAAGATTTTTAAGTATACAAAAAACCTCATGCACGTCAATAGGCCTTAGATACATGGTGTTGAGCACAGGTTGCACGACCGGGCGGCCGCGCGGCTGGCTCCCACTGTCACTGCCGATGCCGTGGGTCGCACTCGCGCTCGCGCTCCCCACCGATACAAAGTACTCGTTAAACATGTTTGCCACTAGTCGTGGATCTGACACAAGTTTATTGTGGATACGCAAAATAGTGTTTCGTTTAATTTTTTTAACGTTTTTGTTCGTACGGTCTTTTATTATTTTCCACATGGCTTTCGTTATATTATTAGAGTTTTTAATTTCGCGTGTATATTGAAGTCTTTTTGATTTGATTATACATTGTTTTAATATTTTTTCGTACTATTTATAATGTTTTGTTAGCACAGGGTCTTTCGCATAAGTGACAAATCGTTTAAATAATCTTTTATGTTTGCAAGACAGTCTTATTCCGACTGTAAGCCATTTTTTTCGAGCATTTTTCTTTATTTTTATGACTTTTTTAGGTATGTTATTATTTAGTTCTTTTTGTAACATTTCACTAAAAAGATTATAGTTTTCATTTACTGTATTGTGTGTATTTAGAATGTTAGGCCAATTTATATTTTTCAACGAATTTTTGAATAACTCCACATTTTGGTCAGTGTATAACCTTTTTTCTGTTTTCCAAACCGGGGGTTCTTTGACTGTATGATATTCCTTAACATTGATTACAGTACCTTTATGGTCGGAAAAACCAAAGTCTTTTACCAGTGTGCTGAAGGTTTTTTGGGAAAAATTCGTAAAAATAAGATCTAAACAAGTTTCACTATTTTTTGCTATACGTGTAGGTTGTTTTATCGATTGGGAAAAATTATATTCTAACATTAGATTTATCAGGGTTTTAGTTTGGTTGTTATTTTTTAGTATGTTTACGTTAAAATCTCCTCCTATTATTATTTTATTTTTATAGTATTTTTTTATCAATATATCTAGTAAACTTTTTAATTGATTATAAAAAATATCGATCTCTCGTCCGTTCCAATATAAAGTTATTAATAAGATATTGTCTTTAACTAACTCTATGCCACAAAGTTCCACAACATGCTCTATTGACAGGTCCACGATATCCTTACGCTCAATAAATTCAATGTCTTCTTGTAGTAGTATACAAACGCCGCCTCCTGCGTAGTTTTGTCGGCAGTACAATGATGCGAGGTTGTATGCGGTGAAGTTAATCAGTTCTAATTTACCTTTTGATAGCCATGTCTCAGATATGCAAATTGCTTGATATACGGCTGGCTTTGAATCTAGAAAAGATTCGAACAGACATACCTTATTACTTAGGCTTTGCATATTTTGGAACAATATTTGTAGATTTTTCTCATTAGTTTCGAAAAGTGCGGTGTGTATGTGTACTAGTGCCCGGCTGGTTTTCTATTGCGCTGATCTCGCAGGTGTCGCCTAAGTGTATGCTGTTTCCGATTGCAGTTTGACTATGTTCTGTGGTTGTAATTTCGTGTTGTGACTTGGAATTTGTTTCGCTGATTTTGCCATTTATTACAAGTCTATTGTTACGTATGACTGCGTGATGTCCACTTTTTCGTGCTTCTAGTAACTTATTTCTTAAAAGCTTCCTTTCTTGCAATGAATGTTCGTTTAAGTATTCAGAGATATAAACTCCCGAATTTTTGAAATATTTCGTATTTTTTAGGATATACTTTGTCATCCTCTTGCTAATTATTTCAATGCACATAATTTTCCAGGCACCACACGTGATACCATTAATAAATCCATGCGTGATACTTATGGAAGGCCAAGGGGACTAAAACCCATGCAACCTTGATTAGTCTAGTAATCATTCTAAGCCAGTACAAGCTTATATGTTGCCAAGTACATAAACAGACACAGAATATCTAAAGTCTGTTTTGTAATGTCTGTGGTAATCCAGTTATGTTTAGGGCTCGCTCGAATCCCCTGGCCCGAACCCTTCTCAGCGCGTCTCAGCGGCCCGGCGCTGTCCGTGAGGGCAAAAGCAGCTAATAAAATGCGAAAATACAACATTCATCTCAATTTAGCCAGCGCGATTATTAACGCAATACTGTTTTATAAAGAAAATGGAAAAACGTCCTCTGAGGCCTTAATAGCTCTTCATGGGAACAGTAATTATTTAGATTGATTTGAACGTTTGTAGGTTAAATTTTAACTCAAGCATTATGGTGTCTCTGAAGAAGCAATTAGCGTTATTGAGTCTTATTTCTCCAACAGGATCCAAAAAGTTGTTTTTAACAAATCTGAGTCTGCTATAGCATCTATAACTATGGGCGTTTCTCAAGGATCGATATTGGGACCTTTGCTTTTCTCAATTTACATTAATGATCTCCGACACTTTACTAACAATCTATGAGATAGAATACTATTTGCAGATAATACTTCTTTAATATGTATGGTTGACATGGGAAACAAAAATACTTACGGTGTAAATAGTACTCACTCTAAAGTACATATTGCATTGGTTCTCAATTAAAAAATAATACATACATTGGAGTCCTGGGTTGCAGATTTGAATATTACAGGAACCAGGTTTTTTTCCACCTATTACCCGTAGTCCCACCGCTTATTCCCGCAGGTGGGTCCACAGTTAATTTTTTCCCCGTAGCCTCACCGCACCAAGAAAACATTCAGATTTGTTCAATCTGATAGTTCCAGGTAATTTATTACTTATTCTATTGATTTATATATGACATATTATGAAAATACACTTTACTCAAAAATGCATGTAATGTGGTCATTATTTTGACAACCTTGTTTGAGCAAAGTCGACCTTGCCGTTCTGTTTCAAGGAGCGGCCGGCAAAGTTTTGCTGGCCGCTCTAACAGGCCGGCAAGATATTACCGGCCGCTATTTTGACGTTTCAACGTTTTAATAGTACAAATAAATGAAGAAGTAGTACAGTAGTCAAACACCGCATTAGAATTATCGCAAACTATTAGTAATATCAAACTGGGAAAGTCGGTGTTCAATTTTAGTAACTGTACTTTTCATAATTGTCATTTTAATTAAATTTCTTGTTAATTAATATATTTTTATCTAAATTACTTGCTGGTTTTATTTAGATTAGGTACTTGCATTCTTTAAGACCCACTTGTTGGGAAACTCTACAGAGGTCTTCGAGCATTGTGCCTAGATCCTCCACGGTCTCAGCCATGACTACGATATCATCAGCAAAACGAAGGTGAGTCATATACTCGCCGTTTATGTTGATGCCGAGTCCCCTCCAGTCCAAAAGCTTAAATACATCCTCCAACGCAGCTGTGAACAGTTTCGGCGATATAACGTCACCCTGTCTCACACCACGCTGAAGTCGTACTGGTTTCGAGTTTTGGTCCTGAAGGCGGACTGACATGGTGGCGTTTTCGTACAATGACTGCAACACTTGGATGTACCGATAGCCTATTTGGCACCTCTGGAGTGATCTAAGTACGGCCCAGGTCTCGACATAATCAAAAGCTTTCTCATAGTCCACAAACGCCAAGCATAGTGGCAGATTGGACAAGACTAAAATAATGTCGAATTCCTGTGTAGTACCCACTCCTGTGAATGTTGGAGGCTCTACGCTGGAAGTTGTTGACGAATATGTTTACCTGGGGCAAATAGTCCAGCTCGGTAAGTCCAACTTCCAGAAAGAGGTAAATCGGCGAATCCAACTCGGCTGGGCAGCGTTCGGGAAGCCGCTGGATGCGGGAGGCGCAGGACCGATCGGTATGGAGATCCTTGGGGGAGGCCTATGTCCAACAGTGGGCGTCTATTGGCTGATATGATAATGATGACTTGCATTCTTGAGTAAAGCACTATACAAGCCTTGGCCCACAATGACTGCTTCGCTGCTCACGCTATGATTGCCTTGAGCTAGCCTAGCTACGCTCTAGGCCTTCCAGCTTGGCCATCATTGCAGCCCTTGCTGTCCTCACTGTAATCTCAGCTCGTCCATCAAGTGCTGCACGCTGACCGCACTGTGTCGGCCTGGAGCTGCGCTGTCGGCCATCATCAGCGCGACCAGCAAAGTAGTCATTTAGACCGCGGCAGTAATGTACTAAAACATAAGTATAACCAATTTATAGTTTGTTAAACAAAATAGAGCCTCTTATTACTCGGTCACATAAACTCTAATAATAGAACTCAAACATTTCGCAGGAAATTACTATAGGTATACAAAACAATGCACGAATGTGGCTTAAGCATCGTTGAGGTGATAGATAGGTATAAGGAAAACCGGTAATTGCAATACCTGAGGACCAATTCCAGTAACAAGCCACAGAAAACAGAAACTGCTGCGGTGCCTTTGACCAATCAGGACGCTCATTATCACGACATCGAGCATTTGTAAGTCAATACGCGCTCTCATTGGTCGTTCCCAACGTTTCAGTTTCGATTTCGTGTAACTTATTGGTAGAATGGAACCTCTGGGATCTGTCGCGGAAGCCAGGAACGCTGTCATCGATCTAATGACGCTGCGATGAAGATTCTCGCATTCCCATCTTAGAGATGTATGTACCTAATAGACACGAGTATGTATTTAATTTGAAATTCATGTTGGTTTGGTTTCTTATTGTTATATTTACTTGATGATTTTGCATTAATTAATCGAAGTTTTATCTCACAAACACGTTCACTTGACATTTGTCACTAGTTTATCACTTTTACGTAACATTTGTAGAGTATTATTTATTTATTAGTCATGGAAAACAAACAGCATTTAAATTTAGGATAAACTAATTCTCTTTGCTGATGATAGCACAGCGATTTTCATAGATGACAATATACCTAATCTTATAAATAGAATGAATGAATCATTAAGCAGAGTTATAAAATGGCTAGATATGAATAAATTGAAAATAAATATTGACAAAACTAACTTAATGACATTTAACAATACCTACCATACGAATTTAATTGATAAAAATATTTACCATCGAGGGCAACAAGTTCATACAGTTGAAACAACAAAATTCTTAGGCCTTCATATAGATAAAGGTCTTAATTGGAAAACACATGCTAGCTACGTATGTACTCGGATTAACCAATTCTCTTATGCCATCTACAAACTGAGCAAAGTTGCTGAACAATCAACACTAATGATAGCATACCATGGCCATGTTGAATCTATTTTAAGATACCATCATCTTTTGGGGCAATTCAACAGAAAAATACACAGTCTTTAAGGCACAAAAAAAATGCATAAGAGCAATTTGTAAGTTGGAACGAACCGATAGCTGTCTGCCCCACTTTATAAGTTTAAATATTATGACCATGCCAAGCTTATACATATACGAAATTTGTAATTTTGTAAGAGCAAATATTACTATGTTCCAACGCTTTAAAAGCAAAAGACATAAAAATAACATATGCTTCCCACCAAATGACAATGCCCGATATAACAAAAGTGTATTTGTAATGGCCCCACGAATATTTAATCACTTACCAGAATGTATTAAAGAAAGTAATCTTGACACATTCAAATCAAAATTAAAACAGTTATTGATAAAAAAGGCATATTATACAATTGACCAGTTTCTTAACGACAAGCTGTAGCTACACAATATTTATTGATAATGAAGATTGACATAGCATCTTTTAGTTTTTGACAAGATTTATTAATGACCCTTGAAATTGGAAATATGACATATGTACTTAATTTTGCAATTTATGACATTAAATATATAACTCGACAATTAATAATATTTCAATGTAGTTAAAATTTAAGTGATATCTTTTTATAAAACATTATATACTTTTGCCTCAGAAATATAATACTACCTTTGATAAGAAAAGGTATTTGCATGCCACAAGGCAGGATATGGCTGTTCTCACATGAAATTTATTGTAAACAAATATCATACCTGTATCCGCATATAAAGACATTTGATTTGATTTGATTTATAATATAGTAACAGTGAATTCTAATTACATAAATATATTATGCCTTTGACAGTTTTCGCCGATAGTATTATCACAATATAAATAAAACAGTAAATACGGTATTAACTTTATTTACTATTTTATTTATATTGTGAGGTAACCTGCATACATCTGCAAAGAAATTCAAAAGTGTATGTGAAGTCTACCAATCCGCACTAGGCCAGCGGCAGCGTCGTTGACTAAGGCCTAAACACTCTAACTTAGGGTAGGCTCGAGCCCCTCGGTGGGGACGTATATGAGCTGTTATGATGATGATTTTATTGATATGAATAAACACGGAGACGGTTATAACAATGCAATATTGCAGGAAGGCATGGAAGACACAGTAATTATTTTTACCTCGTCGCCTTAGATAATAACATAATCATGCGCAGAGGTATCTTTGGTCATAATTCGTCTTCTCTCCTACTTTTGTTGCGCCCTGTAGATAGGTAATTGATGGTTTCACAAATAAATATAAATCCCGTACACCCGACGCCAGAGCAAGATATATTGTGAAACTCTAAAATACTGCAAAAGAAATGAAATGAAGATGAAATTCTGTTGGAACAGCTACCTATTAATAAATAAAATAAGACTGAAGAATGCGTCTGCATTAACACAACAAGTTCCACAGTGTCGCCCGTCACTTGCCTCCCAATAACTTCCCAATCCGGCGAACTTTCCTTCAGGAGTGCACTCCCAACTCGGAAGTTAGTTTTCTTTGCGTGCCGCTAGAGTGGCTGTTCGGCGGCTGAATAATCGACAAAGTTCATATAATTACTAGTTCAACAGTACTAGTTCGCAACTTTGCCTTCTTGAAGTTTAGAAATGAAAAAATATTGTTAAAGTATAAGCTTTAACAATATTTTTTCATTTCTAAACTATGTGTGATTTCGTCCAAAATCGTTGTCAAAAACACCACGGGTGACAATTCGACACTTAAGGCGAGGTTTGACGAGAAACCTACTCGTGCTAGGTGACTGCTTTATTGCAGGGTAATACATACTCGTAGTTGATAACTGCATAGCTTGTAATGTCGCTTACGCGCTGCGACCGAACTAAAACATAACTTTTTACACGTAACAACAAAAGTGGGGTACAAAATAAAAATATATTTTTGCAATTTTCTTAATCAATACAGAGTGGTCTTAACCAATACACCATACGCCTACCTAATAAAATTTAATCCTGTATGTACAACTGGACACGGAGATCCCCACAACGCTATAATATTACGCATAAAGCGTTCCTTTAATCGAAACCTCATATCCGCTCACATGAAACCATCTTGAAAACGCAATGCTCCGTCACATTTCCGCGGAACAACATACAATCAGATTTGATAACAGCGTAATAATGCGCGCGAAGTGCCATCATTAACCCGTGCAGGCTCGGTTTACCCTCGCCACGCCGGCTTAACCGGTCGTCGTAACCCTAAACTTTTATGGACCGCAAGGATTTGCATGCGGCTTCTTAAAAAGAAAGCGAGTCTTTATTTATCTGTAGAATTCAGTATACCGTGAGTTTGGGTATATTTCAGGCGTAAAAGCATAAAAGAGGGACAGAGAATTTAATTTCGCATTCTTAATATCAGTAGCGATATATTTTAATGGGAACGATACGAGGTCAAACAGCCCGTTCGCACTAGCGCTTTTCTAGCGTGCGTTAAAAAAACGTTCAAATAGAACAAATGCATTTCCATGTATATGTTCACACGACAGCACTTTTATAACGCGACGCTTTTTTACCGAGCAATGTTGTATTTTCAACGCTGGTCGTTGAGCGTAGGGTATCGTATAGCAAACGGTATAAAAGCGAGCAATGTTGTTGCGTCGGGATTTAACGTAACGTTTTTTAATGCTCATGCGAATGAGGGCGTATTCTGCTAGCGTAAATACATTAATGGCGTGTCAATTACGCTTTAATAGCGTCGCTATTTAAGACAGTTGTTGGTTAAACATTTGTCACTATTGACTTATCAAGAAATTGTAGTGCGAATAAATTGCACCACGAAAAGCGTGTTAAAGTGACAAAAGCAGTTTTATTGATAACAACGTTAAGATTAGCAGAATTGAGGCCCTGAATTCTATATCTGATGATGCCAAAAGCAGTAAGATGGAAGTATGTTTATATGCTCAATGTTACTACAGTGTTGGGCTGCAAAGAATGTTCTATGGACTTTCCTTGCTCATTCATGGGCAACAAATAATTTGTTCCATGGACATTCCCTGCACATTCAACGTTACGATTGGCTGTGTAACATCTCTTACCATACCATAATATAGTACTACCAGCCCATTGTTACTCGCTTTAGTTGAAGTTGAACTGCTGGAATGAAGGCTTAATTGACAAGGACGAGATGACCTTCGCATTGTTAAAACGTTTCAAGCCTAAGAAGCCGCAGAGGGAGTAGACGTCTGAGAGCTACACCTTCTCGAAGAAGTGGAAAACTTGAACTTAACCCTTTCCCCAAACCGTCTAGTCAGGGTAGGCTAGTGTGGAAATTTCTCCTCGCTTAAGCAGAGACCCGTACCCAGGCTGGGACATAAATATGGATTAATGTTAGTGATTGTGTCTACTCTCTAAGAGTCTTCAGGCAAAAGACGATTAGGCCTTCTCCACATCGATACAACCCAGAATAAAACACTCTGGCGCAATATGAGGGAAACCCGACCCCGGATAACAGGACAAGTGAAAGAAGAAGATGGGTTACGGATTTGCTATAGGTACGGATGAATGAGCAAAGTAGAGAGCAGATAGTTCAAATCACTTGATTGGATACTTTCTTTGCCACTGAAAATCTCTGTCAAGAGCATTTCACTAACGTAGTGGCCAAGATACTACGCAACTTTGAACAAACGTCCTACAGATACTTAAATAGTTTGACAAACTGCACGTGACATTTTTACTTATTTACCTATCCAAATTTCAATTATGTCTATTTGTATTCAACATGCTCGTACACAATGCTTTCAGGACATTCTATCCGTGTACATCACCGAAGCATTACGACATTAAAAGGAGTAGGAGCCGGTAATTCAATATTCTTAGGGTCAGCCATTTTGTCGCGCGTCACCGTACAAAATGGCGGCGATCATTCGGAACGGACAAGGGTCACGTATTTGCGTTTCGCATATAAAATAAACTCAAAGGCACATTCGTTTCAGCACACACTTAACTAAGTTATAATCTAAATACAGAACTTATATAGGTACTCTTCACTCGTAAGAGAACTTCACTCCCCAATGATATAGGGCTTCAGCGGATAAGTTAAGGGCCAGGTGATATTAGGGCCATTTATAACAGGTCTCCATTCCCATAAATGCCGCTTGATTTGTGCCCTGGCGCGCTGAATTTATTGATGATCCGAAACGATAATAACTGCTCCAACTACCTGCGTAATGGAGCTGGCTTCATTCCTTTTCTTCAGATTATTAGCTTACTGTATATACACGCTTTATTCCCGTTTAGCTCGTTGTCACGATCCTTCACTTAGTAATAGTTTTAATGTTAGTTTTAACGTCTGCGTTGTAATACGCGTCATAAAACGCGTTTAGAATACCGTCTTACACAGTTTTCTTTTTTTTATGGATGGCCCGGCAAATAACCTCCTCCCGCCTGATGTTAAGCGGTGAAAGAGGTCCAAATGAGTTGACAGATAAAGTAGGGACGACATCCACTATCCTACCTGCCCGCCCCTTGCCGACCCAAAAGATGCTTTCTCACGCCTCTTTTGAAGGAACCCATGTTGTAGGATGGAGGTAACATGTGCGCAGGTAGAGAATTCCAAGTGTGGGATGAACGACAGAAGAAGGAATCTTGGCATTTCTTGGTACGGTGTGAAAAGGAGGATACAGACCCTTACGCGTGTTTCTGTTAAGGAATGGAGAGGATAAGGTTAAAGTGGACAGTGGCTCCATCGGAGGTGTTCGCTACAAAAACTGCTGCTTCATCCTCACCACAACTCATATAATATATGTCCCCACCGAGGGGCTCGAGCCTATCGTACGTTAGAGTGTTTAGGCCTTAGTCAACCACGCTGGTCCAGTGCGGATTGGTCGACTTCACATACACCATTGAACTTCTTCGCAGATGTATACAAGTTGCCTAACGATGTTTTCCTTCACCGTAGGAGCGTCGGACAAATCCATAATAATATTAGGTCCTTACATATGAAATTGGCGTTTTGCCGTACTGGCCACTTTGATCTCAAATATCTCCTCTATGGTTAGGAATTCCACATTCAAATTTATACAGCTATTTACTCATGTATTTGTGTTTCGAAAATTATAATTCCATGTTTTCAACTTTTTTGGAGTCAATTTTCACTTGGAGTATGGTTTGGCTAGTTCGGCATGGTTCAGCCATTGCGATGAGCGCTTCCGATTATCGTACATGTCCCACTGTTCATCACAAGTAATGATTCGATTTAAAATCCCTTCATCATTGTGCCGGTTGAGTATTGCAACGCAGCAACGCGCGTTTGTTGATTTGCTTCACTCAATTCGTGAGGTACCCACCTTTCAAGCTTTTTCACCTTCCCAATTTGCTTCAAGTGGATTAAAACAGTTTTATCACTAACACCGCAGCCTGCAGCTAACACGGACGTGGTTTGCGATGGATCCGCTTCCACAATAGCCTTCAATCCTCCATTATCAACTTTGGTCTCCGGCCGTCCACGGGGCTTGTTCTGCAGGTCGAAATTTCCAGAACGAAAACGTTGGAATCAAAAACGCACTGTGTTTTCTTTTGCGGCACCGTCGCCATACACATTATTAATCCTTCGAGCCGTTTCTGCATCACTGGTACCACGGTGGAACTCGTACTCGTAAATAACGCGATATTTCAAGTTTTCCATTTTGTAAGCTGAGTGACGCAAAGAAAAAAAAACAATTGAGGAAAAAACAAGTGAATCATAATTTTCGAAATACAAATACATGAATAAATAGCTGTATAAATTTGAATTTGGAATTCCTAACTATAGAGGAGATATTTGAGATCAAAGTGGCCAGTACGGCAAAACGCCAATTTCATATGTAAGGACCTAATAGTAGAAAGCTGAAGAGTTTGTTTGTTTGTTTGTTTGAACGGGCTGATCTCAGGATCGAATTGAAAAATTCTTTTTTGTGTTGGATAGTCCATTTATCAAGGAAGGCTTTAGGCTATATAACATCACGATATTGTTATTGTCGGACATCCACGCGAACGAAGTCGCGGGCACAGCTAGTGTACACATAAAATTCGAAAAACGAAAACATATTGGTACATGGCAGGATCGAACCCCGGACCTCCCGATTAGGCCATTGTCGAGTCCACAGCGCCACCGACGCTCCACTTAATTACGTGTAATCAATAATCATCACAGCCCATATACGTCCCCACCGAGGGGCTCGAGCCCACCCTAAGTTAGGGTGATTAGGCCTTAGTCAACCACGCTGGCCCAGTGCGGATTGGTCGACTTCACATAGGTACATCATTGAATTTCTTCGCAGATGTATGCAGGTTGCCTCACGATGTTTTCCTTCACCGTAGGAGCGTCAGACAAATGTACATATGAAATTCGAAACGAAAAACACATTGGTACATGGCGGGTCTCGAACCCCGACCCCCCAATTGGAAGGCAAGTGCCGAGTCCACTGCGCCACCGACGCTCGAATCTAATCAATAATGCCACACACTAATCAACGCATCAAGCTATTGGCCACATAGGTATGTCATTATTTTTACCGGAGGGAGACTCTGTACCAGGGTCGTGTGCATGGGTACCTCCGTCTTACCCATTTCTGCCGCAAAGCAGCAGTGCTTGCATTGCTGTATTCCGGTTTGAAGGGTAAGATATGGCAGTGAAATTACTGGGTACTGTGACTTTACATCTGATGTCACAAGTTGGCAACGTACACTGTGGTTCTTGTGGGGGTTGCAGTTTTGCTGCGAATCTCACAGGAGCCAATGTATTAAAGGTGACTGTTACCACTTACCATCTGGTGGGCAGTTGGCTTGTTTGCCAACTTAGTCGCAATAAAAAAAATCTAAATATACAGAATGGAAAAAAAGACCGTGGTTGGAGGAAAAGTACCCTTCTTATTGGTGATGGAAAATTTTACTGAAAGGAAATATTCCTTTATTTTCAAAAATAATTAGAACTGCATTTAAAGATTTTTGAAAAATCACTGCTTAAAACGGGAATCGAACCGGTGCAATTTGAACAAAAAAATATGTTGTATACTTATAATAAGTATATTGTATAATTAGGTGGGCGGTATGTTTGTTTGCCTACTTAGTTGAAAAAAGACTCAGATTGAGAATTATGTAATGAAATTGGTCTATAATAAGGCTGTAGTGATAACAAAAAAAGACCGTGGTTAGACGAAAAGTACCCTTAATATTGATGATGGCAAATTTTACTAAAGGGTTCAAAACAATCGTTTATTTTCAAAAATAATTAAAGCCGCATTTAAAGATTTTTTGTAAAATCACCTGCTTGAGCCAGGAATCGAACCGGTGAAATATGAAAAGAAAACATTTTTTATTGATTGACCAAGAGTCATTCATAAGGATCAATTGATCAAACAGTCTTTTAAACAACGTAGTATCTGAAATTTAAGAAAGTACAAGAATTTTTTTTTTATTGTAAAGCTTACTCACTTTTTAGAGAAAATAGTTCACTTAACTTACGGATTTGCTTAAAATGGGACCCACTTTCACGTATGCACAGACGTATTCTTCGAGTGAATTCGCTACGTGTCGTGTACCTACGTGTAATGAGACTCATTTTCACATAGAAAATGGGTAGAAAATACGAATACCTACATTCGTATATCCGGATGTTTGGATGAAACAGATTATCAGAATTGATTGCATTACCACCACCCAAATAAACTCTCTTTATTACATTTCGAAACTCAGAAATCGACTAATGGACATGCACCATAAGCCATTTCTTTTATCATCTGAGCTACACGGAGGGACCCTTTCAGCAGAAGTAGTTACCGCCCAAGAAAGCTTTCGAGACATATTAGGAGCGAGCGAACAGTTTTATTAAGGCTATTCTACGTGAGAGCCGCCATAAATCTAATGGAAACTGCAACCTAACAAATTGTGGTGGTAACGACACCATTATTTATAGCCTCGGCCTCCGGAAGCACCCGTCAGGTGTCGAGGGACACATGTAAATGGCCTGGAGTCACCTTCTTCATGCCCTCCGACACCGTACCGACAATTAGTGTCAACGGACGTTCGCATAGCCTTTGAAGTTTTGACATGTGCATTAGTTTTTGCTAGTTTTTCATATTTGTGACTTTGCATTTCGGTTTCAAATGCTAGATTAATCGTGATAAATAAATAAATCAATCGATGAGCGTCGGTGGCGCTGTGGACTCGGTTTTCTGATCGGGAGGTCCGCGGTTCGATCCTGTCATGTACCGATGTGTTTTTCGTTTTTCGAATTTCATATGTACATTTATCCGACGCTCCTATAGCGAAGGACAATATCGTGAGGCCACCTGCATACACCTGCGAAGAAATGCCAGCGTGGTTAACTAAGGCCTAAACACCCTAACTTAGGGTAGGCTCGAGCCCCCCCGGTTGGGACATATATGAGCAGTGATGATGATAAAATAAGTCAATACAAGAAAAACTTCATCTCGGGATTCGAATGCGTATTAAGCACACTGTGTTGACGCCAAAGCCACCACCACTTTCGAAATTTCACTGTTGTGAAGAGACGAAGGGCTAGTCCTCGCGAGGACTAGCCCTTCGTCTCTTCACAACATATACAGTATTATTAGAGCGAGGTTACACCATCAATATTTCATCAATCAGTCTGGTGTGATTGACGCCAGACTGATCGTGTAACTCAGTGATTGATGAAATATTGGTGAGAATTTGATATTTTCTTCAGTCCGATGGAGATTGATGAAATATTGATCGTCTAACCGTTCACGTCATTCTCGCGTCAGTCAGCGCTCGGGCAGCGATGGAGGCACACGACCGTGACGGAGCTGCGGCCGAGTCACCGGGGACGATATATTCACCGTCATCCCCAGTTGAAGCCGAAAAAGATTTCATATTATATTTGGAAACATTACCAGTTTTGTGGAACAAACTCACAAACAATACCATAACAAATATAAACGAAACGAGGCTCTCAATAAATTATTGCCAATTTTAAAGAAAATTAAGCGTCCGCATTTTGAATAAAAACGACTGTCCAAATTTCACGTTTCTACCATTAGCGGTTACGGCTGTGCGTGCGTCTATAGATGGGAACATCTTCTTTTATATATATATATAGATGGTGGGTAATGAATGTGGGTACAGCCCAACCTTAACTTTTATTAATAAAACAAGGGCAATTGGCAAAGTATTCATAAAATGTCGCGCCATTTGGAAGTAAGAGGTAAAATCAAGTTACGCCCGTTACGGTACTTACGGTTGTTGTTCTCGAAATCTATAAAACTTATAGAAAATTGTAATAAATATTAATTTAATTAGTTATAAAATTATTTTATTATGCTTCCGTTATAAAACATTATTAAATTATTACCATTGGTTTTATTTGTGGATATTTGGTTGGATTCTGTTTTTAGTAGTTGTGGAAAATGGCATCCTTTAGTTCTGTGTTATGCGTTCAGGTGTGGAAACTTTTATTGTTATGTGTCAATAATTAAAAAATAAAATATACCTACTGTGGTTTTATATCTAACTAGCTTTCCGCTCGCGACTTCGTCCGCGTTATTTTTGTTTTGCCGTGGGAATTTTTTTCCCGTAGGAAAATTACCCTATGTCCTTCCCTGGTTTCGAACTATCCCTATACGAACTTTCATCAAAATCGGTTCAGTAGTTTCGAAGCCTATTCAATACAAACAAACAAACAATCAAATCATTCCTCTTTATAATATTAGTATAGATATAGAAAAAATATGAGATTTAATTTAGGGTATTTTAAAAATATAATACAGATAGGTAAATTGAGACCAAACCTGGGGTAAAGTAAAAAACTGACCTGGCAACACTGTCAGTTTTTCATCAGTCGTGATTGATCGTGTAACCGTGTTAAAAAATCCATCAATCTCCCATCATTCAAAGTTTTACCAGATTGATAGATCAGATTGATGAAATATTGATGGTGTAACCTCGCTGTTACTTTTGAAATAGGGGTGGTGATTTTGTAACTCATCGATTAATCGTCAATCTTTATCAACTGGATAATTTAATGAAGAAAAGCAATAAAATATTATGTTCATTAGCTATAAGTATTGGTTGATTTATTCAAGAAATATACCAAGATCACTCAGACGATGGCGTTACAGAATCTTAAATATATTTAAAATCAGTTTTATACAAACAGGATTATCAAATCTACTTATACGATGGCCGATAACTGATACGTTAAAGAATCACCCGCGGGAGCCAAATTTTGTTCTTGTTCAGATAAACAAAATGAACAACTTTTACTGTCCCATAGCTTGAAATCGCGAAAAAAAATCAGCTGTTCCATACAAATGTTCAACATCCATTGAACCTAAATGTATGGAACAGCTGTTTTTTTTTCGCGGCTTCAAGATTGCTCCCATAGTATAAGTTGTTCTTTTTTTATTACTACTAAGTTGGCAAACAAGCAAACTGCCCTCCTGATGGTATGTGGTAACAGTCACCTATAATACTCGTACTTCTGTGATATTCGCAGTAAGACTGCAACCTCACAAGAACCACAGTGTACGTTGCCAACTTGTGACATCAGATGTAAAGTCATGGTACCCAGTAATTTCAATGCCATATTTTACCCTTCAAACCGGAACACAGCAATGCAAGCACTGCTGATTTGCGGCAGAAATAGGTAAGACGGAGGTACCCAAGCACACGACCCTGGTACTTACAGAGTCTCTCCCAGGTTCATGTTCATTTTGCTTATCTGATCAAGCATACAAAATTTCGTTTAAAAGTAACTCTGTATGGTACAAAAGAACCAGTCGGTGCGCGAGTCCGACTCGCACTAATAGGCCGGTTTTTTTGTTTATATTTTGGTAAAACATTTTTAATAAAAAATATGTATGTAACGTACTAATAATTTGCTTAGTTGCTTACGTCTGGCAAACCTTACAGCAAAGGTCTGACTATTTCAATAGATTAATCCTGTTCATATTCTTTTCTTTGGGGGCCGAGCCGCCCGCGTCCGTAGGAGTAGACCCATAAAAACCGCTTAGATAAGATAAGAAAAGATAAGATAATTCTTAATTTGCGTTTGAATAGGGTATACAGAAGGTGGAATTACAATATTTGTATGTGATCAATCCCATTCAGCTATTGTAAACAGCATGCCAACATTATGTGAGTGAAACAACATTTAAGGTTAATATTATTTAGAAATGGTAAGCTGGTCAATAGTTTCCGATTGATTATATTTTGAAAAATTTAAACATTGCAAAGTCAATAAAGTGAATAAAAAATGAATACATTACTAGTCAATAAGTAACTACTTACAAAAAATAGTCAACCCTTGTAGTCAATTAATTCTTTGATTGTATAAAAGGATCGTTCAATTAGCCAGTTTCGCAGCGCTTTTTTAAAATGATTGTACAGCATGTCTTTTATTTCTTTTGAGATTTTATTATAAATAGCCATACACATATAAAAGCAGTTTTTTTTTAAACGTGCGCTCTTCGGCGCAGTATCTAGTACCAGTCTACTGCCGTTTCTCGTGTTTCTAGGGAATACCTCGTTTGCTTTTTTAAAATAAGTTAAATTTTGTTTAACAAATTTTGCCACTTCAAATATATAAATACAAGGTAGTGTTAGGATGCCTATTTTTACGAATAACGGTTTGCATGATTCATCTGATGCCATGCCATGAATGGCTCGCATGCATTTTTTCTGAGCGATGAATTATCTTTCTATGTCTGTGCTATTTCCCCAAAGAACTATACCGTAACGTAGTACAGACTCTACATATGCAAAATACGCAGTAAGAGCAGTATTTATTGTTGCTACTTTTGTCAATTTATAAAGTGCAAAAGCGAAACTATTTATTTTATTACTCATGCTATCTACATGTTGTTTCCAGTCCAATTTGTCATTAATGTATAGGTATGCCTAAGAATTTAACAGTATTTGGATTGATTAGTTTATGTCCTTGATAATTTATATTCATTGTTTGCTGATTATTTGTAAAGTTAATATAATGTGTTTTATCAACGTTTGTTTGTAGGTTATGATATTTAAGCCAATTTATTATTATTAAATAGTTTTATTAAGAGGATTGTGAAGCTGGAAATTTTCATACAAAAAGCGATAACGCTTTTCTCCCTCTAAGTCCAATTTTCATAATTTTTGGAAATCTTGGAGATATAATGAAAAACTAGGTTTGTACGTTTTGATTTTGAAGAAACATTGCTCAGAATATAAGTTATTAGCATCTAAATATCTATATTTTCGACTTAAAAACTACCTTGAACATTTTTGTCTTTTTTTGACTAAATTATACTGAATTACAAAAAAAGCAAAACGTACAAACATAGATTAAGGTATACTGAATCTAATGAGACCAAAAGCGTCTAATTTTATAAAGGTTTAGGGGGGTAAAACAGTTATCGCCCGAAACAATATTTCAAACAGGAATTGTAGGCAATTTCGACCATTTCTTGCAACTCTCTCTATCGCACGATACGGGTCGGGGGCAGGGGTATAATGTAGTGATAGTGATGTGACATAATGTTATCGTAGTTATTGTCGCCTAGGGAGGAGAAAGTAATATCGATGTATCGATCAATAGTGAAAGTTATTACTCAAGTCGGAACTATTAATCTTCACAAATACCTTATACATGAAAAAGTAAATAACTTTTAGAATACGTTTATTGATTTTAGTGTTTTATTTTAAAGATTTTATTTCAATACAAATTTCCTTATTTAAGGGTTAGCAGCCTGTAGCCTGTTAACTTTACTGTAAATTCCCAAAACCAAAAAAGGAAAAAAATGTAAGTATGTAAGTAGTTGTTTGTTATAATAAATATGTGCCATAAAGACACAAACTCAAAATAAATTCGTATTTCTTGTGGTAGGTATTTGTTTTGCAATGTATGAAGTTGGAGCAGCTAAAAACGTGTAATAGACTATACAAGTAGCGTTATTTTTAATATTATTTTATTTGAATTTTATTCCTCTAAAGCTGGGCTCTAAGGTTTTACTCGCGTTATGGAATCTACGATTGTATAAAAAATACAAACGACAAAGTACCTAAATAATATACGAGTATGGGCCAGCGTGGTTGACTAAGGCCTAATCACCCTAATATAGGGTAGGCTCGAGCCCCTCGGTGGGGACGTGTATGGGCTGTGATGATGATGATGATGATGATGTAGGGTAGGCAGGGTAGGCATATATGTGAAGAAGGCACCCTTCGTACGGTTTTTAAGTTTTTTTTTCATTTTAACTATAAAATTTAAAGCAGCTGATTACATATACTAATAGGTAATTTTTAACCGACTTCAAAAAAGGAGTTTCTCAATTCGATGCGTATGTTTTTTTTTGTGTGTATGTTACGCGATTACGCCGCCAATTGCGGACCGATTTTCAAAATTCTTTCTGTATTCTAAAGATTTTTTTTTTATGTAGGACCCGGCAAATTACCTCCTCCCGCCTGATGTTAAGCGGTGAAAGAGGCCCAAATGAGTTGACAGATAGAGTAGGGACGACATCGACTATCCTACCTGCCCGCCCCTTGCCGGCCCAAAAGATGCTTTTTCACGCCTCTTTTGAAGGAACCCATGTTGTAGGATGGAGGAAACACGTGCGCAGGTAGAGAATTCCAAGTGTGGGATGAACGACAGAAGAAGGAATCTTGGAATTTCTTGGTACGGTGTGAGAAGGAGGACACAGTGTACGGATGACTCCGAAGGCCCTTACGCGTGTTTCTGTTAAGAAATGGAGAGGGAGGGATAAGGTTAAAGAGCTCCTCAGAGCATTCCCCATGGAACATTCGGTAAAAGGCGCTAAGAGAGGCGATGTCACGACGAAGTTGTAAAGGCTCGAGGGTGTTAGTTACCTCTACATCGCCAATAATGCGAATAGCGCGACGCTGCAATCTGTCCAGAGCATCGAGCAGGTACTGAGCGGAGCCGTCCCAAAGGTGCGAGCAATATTCCACGCAAGACCTAACCTGAGTTTTATACAACAAGCATAGTTGGTCCGGCGCAAAATACCTACGCACCTTGTTCAGGACACCGAGTTTCCGTGAGGCAGTAGTTATGACGGATTCGATGTAGTCTCTGGGGTTCAGATCGCAGCGAATGTTCATTCCGAGCAAGGTGATGTTATTATACTCCAAGGGTGGTCCCATGATTACCAAAGTGAGGATCTGATGATGGGATTCCATAAAAATGGAGGGAAATCCTTAAATTTTTAGCTGCGTCCAACGTGTTTTTTTAAAATATAAAAACGTCGCACTAGGATTTTCTCCTGTGTCGTGGGTGCAGTTACAAACATAGAATATCACATGCACATACACCCAGACCGGAACAAATTTCTGTAGGCCATACAAAACATCTGTCCCGTGCGGGAATCGAACCCGCGACCTGTTGCGCAGTAGGCGATCAGTCGACCTCTGCGCTAACCGTGTCAACCGTTTTGTGTGTATGTTACGCGATTACTCTGCCAATTGTGGACCGATTTTCTTCTTTGTATTCGGTAGAGTACACTCCTAGGGTGGTCCCTAGGTCACCAAAGTCAGGTTCTGATGATGGGATCCTATGAAAATCGAGGGAAACCCTAATTTAATTTGGGTTTCGTTCACTAAAAAGTTAAACAAAAAAAATATTATACAAAAAATAAAAACTGACTTCAAAAACACTGAAAAGTGAGAAATAATATAAGAATAGGTACAGACAACATTACATTTCTATATTGAAGTCGGTGCCAAACGATGATCTCCTAGAAAGTCTTAAAATTTGGCACCGTCTTCAATAATGATGTGTGATGTTGTCTGTACCTATTCTTATACTATTTCTCACTTTTCAGTGTTTTTGTAGTCCATTTTTATATTTATTGTAAAATATTTTTTTTACATACGACAGGAAAGCTCTTGGCGTTCATCTCACCTGCTGTTATGTGAAGATAATGCCGAAGGTGGAAGTGAGCTTCACCTGGACTCCTCGACAGCTGAGGAACTGGCTATCTCACCTCTAATTATCGAAACACAACAATTCTATTAACATTGTTATTATGGCGATAAACTTAGGTAAGACGGTGGTAGCTAGCCAGGTGTGCTCAGAAGCCCTACCACCAACCAAACGGAGCAGAAAAGCTTTTGTCCCCGTGCGGAATCGAACTCCGGACGGACCTCCCGATCAACATCCGGTGGCCTCAACCACTAGACCACGGAGGTGGTAAAAATTAGAATTCTAAGACTATTAGTATAACTACCTGAGATTAGTGTATAAAAATGTGAGGTATTTTTTATTTGATGCATAATTATTACTTAATATTTTTTAAATCCCTGCTCCTATTTAGTTTGTATGTAAAAGTATTAATTTATCTATCTAAAATAAAAGATTTTTTGTTATTTATTTTTAAGTTAACAAGACGTCTGTTCTTGTTTAAACAATTATAAATGTTTAAATAAGAAATTTTATGTTTAGTGTTTATTTTTTTCATAAAAGGATCCATTTTACATTGATTCACATCTCAAATGAAAATCATTTTAATTCAGTATAACACTCATCTTACAAAAAGTCATTTTCTTTAGACAGGTAAATGTACGATAGATACTTATAGCGTTGCCAGGCGTCCGGATAAAGCCGGACAGGGTTAGGCTTTTTGACCTCTTGTCCGGCCAAATTTGACTGCGTCCGGCCGGCTTTTGTTAGGCTTTTCATTTCGCAAATTCGCAAACGAGCGAGCGCCGAGCGTGCCCGAACGCAGGCGACGAGAGTCGACTGTCGGTCGCTCACGCTGGCCGAAGTGCCGCCCGTCGCCCGCCCCCTGCGCTCTGTCGGTATTGTTCAATGTTTAAGTATGTATCTAGAATTTAATTTTGACTGATGACTATTTGACTGATTAATAATAAAGTACATAGGTACCTAAGACTGATTTGGCATTCGATTTTATTTATTATTTCACTAGAATTTAACAAGATTTATGATAGTAATCAAAAAAGCTTGATTGTATGTAAAATCAAGCTTTTTCAATTCATTCATATTTTTTTACAGGTTAAGCAGTCGCTAGCCGCCATTACTGACTGCTTCTGAAGTTTTCCGGCTTGAAATCGCAGGGCTTAACGCAACTATTCGCCTTATCACCAAACTTGAAGTGATACCAGCATGTCGGATGCTTCCTATAGCTGGAGTTAGAGCGCTGGCTGCTGTACCCTTGACGGCTACGTCTACCTGGCGTCCTTGAGCGAGACCTACTGTTGACCTGATGTGATAATGCCTGAACCTGCTTGGTCAGCTCGGCAATCTGTTGAGCCATGGAGTCCATCGCGCTGACGCTGCTAGACGACGATGCTACAACTGCTACTTGCGATGCGCCAGGAACTATATCTTGGATCCTGTCCGCTAACTCAGCTACAGCTTCCAAGTCGGACGAGAGCTGTGATGCGATGACAGTCTGCACTGCGGTGGGCAACCTACTAGTCCATATGGTTTGGAGAAAATCCTCAGGTACCTCAGGGCCGGCAAGGTGTCTCAAATGCCTCAAGAACTGGGAGGGCTTGCGGTCACCGAGCTCCTCATGCATTAGGAGTTGCTTGACTTTTTTCTCCTTCGAAGCTGACAACCGCTTGATCAGCTCTGATTTCAACTTCTCGTACTTTTCGTTAGCTGGCGGGTTCACTATAATGTCTTCAACCTCAGCCGATGTTTGTTGATCAAGCTGTCCAATGACATAGTAAAATTTTGTCGAGTCGGTAGTGATGTTGGAAATCAAAATTAAATTTCTTAATTATCTATTTACAATACATTTTAATATCAAAAGATTACGAACACAAAACTAACCTGAATAAAACTAAAGAAAATAATTTTCTAATAAATTGACAATACCTACAACAATAATAGACCAGTATGTGTCATGACATGTCAACGCATGCGCGGTTGAACCCGGCTGTACGCCACACCTATTAATACTGAGACAAAATCCCTTAATAATGTAGGGTGTCCGGCCTTTCTACCCAAATGTCCGGCCAAACTGGCTGGTCTGTCCGGCTATTAGGTTTGGCGACCTGGCAACCCTAGATAGATAAGTACTTTCATAACAAATAACAGCTCAGTCCTATAAAGTAGGACTTGGTAGGGATACCAAGTAGGTAAGTGCCTACACTATAAATTTCAAAGGAAAACTGAAATAATTTACGAAACTTATCTACTAAAATATTATAAAGAAAGAAGATGCAACTATGTTTGTATTTTTGTTTGTAATGAATAAACTCAAAAACTAGCTCACTGGGAAGTCTCGGCGTAATTATTGTTAAAATGATTTTTAGAAATAAAGCAATTTTAATTTATTATATTTTTTATTTTTAAAAACTACTAGGCTGATTTTTAAAATTTTTTGGCTAATAGAATGCTACATTATCACTGAGTAATATAAGGTTATAAAATATTTTTTCCTATGGGTAAACAAAATTCCCTCACGAAAAACGAAAATAACGAAGGCAAAGTTGCGAGCGGAAAGGCAGTCAGGAATACCTAAGCAACGCAAAACATTACAAACAGTAAAATAATGATGTCGAGTTCTCGCGCCGAGGAGTCGCGCGCTGCTATCGTTGTGTGCGTGAGAATTTGCGCATATTGTATTTGTGGTGTAAACGCCAGACGGGAGGCCGAGCGGTGTGAAACAGATAGCATTTTAGAAAATACCTACTCGCGCCGCGCACGATTACTTCACAATCCCCTTAACGTCATCTATGTGGTTTTGTAATATTTTATTACCATCTGTTGTCACTACCACCGATATATCATCTGCGAACAGGATACTTTTGTGTGGGGATATTTTATAAAATTCATTTATATAAATAATGAAGAGTAACGGCACGAGGATACTACCCTGCGGAACTCCATATTTGCCTACATTTTCGAATGTCGATTTAAATTTATGTACCCGGTTTCCGGTATCTATCTTGGAGACTTCAACACATTGTTTACTGTTTTCGAGGTATGATTGTAACAATTTTAAGGCAGTACCCCTAATGCCACTGTTTTCCAGTCGCATCAAGAGTTTTCCGTGGGAAACATAATCAAAAGCTTTTGTCATATCAAAGAAGAGCGTTGTAGTATATTTATTATTATTTATGCTTTGTAGTATCTCGTTTACTAGTTCAAACGCTGCCACAGTTGTGGATTTGTACTTTAGGAACGCGTGTTGACTTTTTGACAAAATATAAAACTTTTCAAAGAATGACATTATTTTATTGTGCATCACTTTTTCAAAAATCTTTGATATAATGGGTATTAATGTAATCGGGCGGTAATTGTTCAAAAGTGATCTTTCTCCTTTTTTAAATAGTTTCACTATTGATAATTTTAAGCTATCAGGGAATATTCCTGTTTCCATTGATAGGTTGATAAGATATGCCAATACCGTGCAAATTTGATCTTTGCATGCTTTAATAACTTGTGTACATATTTCATCATATCCTTCTGATTTAGTATTGTTTAATGTCATGATATTTTTTTTACATCATTCTCGTCAATAGGTGTCAAATAAATTGTATTATTTACTGATTGACTTGAAATAGTAATTAAATTAATATCATTAAAATCGCGATGTATGTCGTTCTTGGTCAAATTAATAAAGAAATCATTGAAAATTGTCACTATTTTCTCAGGTTCGTCAATAACTTGATCATTAAATTTGATATTAGTATTTTTTTTGCTCGGTATATACATTTTTAAAGTAATTTTGAGTATCGGTTATAATGGTATTTGCTTATAGAATTTTTCTTTTTATTAAAATTATTACATAAACGCCTCCTTGTAGTACAGCTTTTTCTGATGCCTTTCGAGATCCATGATGATTTCGGACCCGAACTATTTTTTACCAAATTAATTGGGAAACAAAGCTTGTATAACAGACAGAACCACTCGTAAAAATAATTAAATGCTACATTTGTGTTAGTTTCTTTATACACCTCATTAAATGAAGAGCTTTCTAAATAATCTATAAATTTCTGAATGTTCTCTTGGGAGTAGCATCTTTTAAATAAAAATGTATGTTTTGGGATTGTTGGTTTAGATTTTACATCAAAGCATAACATTTGTGCCGTGTTATGATCTGACAATAAGAGAGGTAATATGTGACCAGTGGCTCCCCCCACATTACTTACAATGTGGTCTATGCATGATTTGTCCCTGGTTGCATCAGTGATGTGCTGTTTTAGGTTATAATATTTTAAAATGTCCTTTAAATGTTTGCTTGTAGTGCTATTTTTTAAGGTATTTATATTAAGGTAAAATTTTAATTATTTATATTAAGATTCGTTTTTTGTGGTGTTTGTGCAAATAGGAATTTAGCGCGTTTTCTAGCTTGTCAAAAAAATATTCGTAATGACGGATCTTTGTTGCTATCGAGGCTCTGTATATACACAGTATTATTATATTGTAAAGAGGAATATATACTGAACAACATTCGAAGTGGAAATTAACTGCATACTCATTAAATGTGTCGGTTTTTTGGAATTGAATTCCTTTCTTGACCATAATGCACGCTCCACCTCTCTTCTTATTTCGAGAGAAGTGTGCACAGACTTCGTAGTTAGGAATATTTATGTATCTTTCTTCACCATTTTTTATGAAGGTTTCAGTAAAACATAAAACGTCAGGACACAGGCTAAATTCAGATAAAGTGGTTTCTATTAATTCAATTTTGGACCGTAGACCCTGAATATTTTGATGTAAGATACTAAACTTATTTTTAGGGACGAAAAAAATCTTCACATTTATTTTGTGATAGGTTTTGTGGAGTGCTTTCTGATATTGTTTTAGAGAAATGACCGGCTATAGTTCCATTTTTCATCTTCCATTCCAGGACATAACTATTTTCAGGTTGTACTACTTGTGTCATACTATTACTATAATGTTGTTTTTGTCATAGGTTTTCCTTTTTGTCAAAAATTGCATTAAGTATTCGTTACTGTATCTTATAAAATCTATTTCTATATTTATCTTCTGACATATTTTATTTATCAGTGATGTATTCTTTAGTCTATAATTTGCCAAGAGTTGACTAATGTTTATGAAATTACAACTAGAATAATTTTTTACCAGCATGCTAATGTCAGCCTTGAGTTTATAGTTAATTGTACACTTAATAATAATATTTTACAATGTTTTTGATTGCACAAGAAATTACGATTGTTTGATAGGATTGAATACGGATTTTTGTCATTACATCCTATTGCCAATATTAATATATCGTTTTTATTGATATGAGATGTACAGCCATTTAAGACTTGGTTAGTTGAAGCAAATGGTTTCACCACGCCAGATATATTGTATTCGTCGTTCCATTTACTGCATCGGGATTTTATTTGTTTTTCCGTCAAACCTTGCACCTGTTGGTCTCCCATTACAAAGATCTTTGATTTAGCGCCATCTTCTTGTGAGGCATTTATTTTTGATTCACTCGTTGGAATTGGAATTGGCGTTAAAAATTAAAATGGACGCCTGCGAAGCAGCACCCTTTCTGAGTGAGTGAGTCTCTTCTAATTTGTCAGATGGCGTTACGATTAGTTGTTCTTTTTCGCAGTGTAACAATGTTGCATCGATAGCGTCGTGAGAAAAATCAAGAACAGTTTTTTTAAAGCTTCTTCTTCGCTTTTTTTTTGTTAATATTTTTTTTATACTTGAGCTGCAAATGTTGGACAGATATTTTGCTTTATTGTCGTGCACGGCGATTTGCTTTTTCAAATTTGAGTTATCTAGTAAAATATTCTCTATTTCAGTTTCAGCAATTAACAATTTATCTCTTAATTCATTATTTAGTTCCTCTATTTTATCATTTGAAATTATTTTTGAGATTATCTGGACAACTGTTATTTAATCGTCCGCGGGGCGATATAGTTGTATCATCGGTGAGATAATCATCATCAGACAGAGACTGGAATGAATTATTTGTGGAAATATTTATTTGATAATTTATGTTTATGTTCTCTGTGTCAGACCAGCATTTAGCGCATTTCCACCTTTCCCTATTTTCGTGATTCATTAAGAAAAATCTTTTCGACGATACATTTGTACACTCTAAATGATACTTACAGCCACATGACATACATTTCAGAAAAGTTTTATTGCTTATATCCCCGATACATTTTTTGCATTGCAGCGCCATCTTACCATTTCTCTTGCAAGCTCTAATCTCAATAGCCGTCAGCACGTAGCTTCTTTTGCATTTTATTAAATGTCAAATTTGAAAAGTAATGACAGTCAGCTGATTGCTGATATTACAGGCCAAAGACATTATAAGAGATTAGACCGACAATACGCACGGCCTCTAAGAAATCCAATTGAACCACGCAGCGGTCAGCAGACCTCTACTCATCGCGCGGTGATATATGCCGATTCAGTCTGCAATCGAATGTCGAGCGCGCCTGTGGTTATAAAAAGACTTAAAAATGCCAAATTGCTCTGTTTTGTGGTGTAAAAACCGAACAGTAATTGAAACAAAGTCAAATTGTAACATTACTTATCACAGGTAAGTCATAATTATGCTTATTTATTTTGCTGAACTTGATATCACAACGAAATTATTGAGTATTATCCTTACAAACAGTACGAGTGTGGCCGCACGGTACTGTACATACAACACAAGCGTCGTCTAAATTTGGTAATATTACATATAGTGTGGTGCACATCAAGGAAATATTATTTATCGATAATATTGACTACAATTGTTTTGCTTTGGAATTGAATATACATTATTTACAATACAATTTATTATACTTAATACAATACATTGTTGCATTACTATTGCCTTTTAATACTGCTAATAACTCTTATGTTTCGCCTATTGGAATAAATCTTTTTTGTATATGTTTGAATGTATTTCGATCACTAGGTTGCTCTAAGCTAAAATACTAGTGCCCATATACGGATTTGTCTGTTTTTTTATAAATAAATATTTTTCAATGGCTTACCTTATAAATTTGACGTGTTTTTTTTCAAATTGTTAATGGATCTTCATGAAAGAACACAAATTAATTTGGGATTGGGGCACTCGTACGATACCAGATAAGAAATGAAAAGGCATTTATTTAATTATTACAGTAAGTAATAATTAAATAAATGCCTTTTCATTTCTTATCTGGTATCGTAATCAGCCTAGATATCCACAAGTCGAGTGGGCCCGATGGTATCCCTCCTATCGTGCTAAAGACGTGCGCTCCAGAGTTGGCACCGGTTTTAACGCGACTATTTCGGCTCTCTTATTCATCTGGCGTAGTCCCAACCTCATGGAAGACAGCTTTAGTGCATCCGATCCCTAAGAAAGGTGACCGCTCGAATCCGTCCAACTACAGGCCGATCGCTATAACCTCTTTGTTTTCAAAGATAATGGCATCGATTATTAACCGCCAGCTTCTTCAGTATCTAGAAGATCACCAGCTGCTTAGTGACCAACAATACGGCTTTCGTAGGGGTCGCTCTGCTGGTGATCTTCTAGTTTACTTGACACATCATTGGGCAGAGGCAATTGAAGCGAAGGAGGAGGCACTGGCAGTTAGTTTGGACATCGCGAAGGACTTCGATCGGGTATGGCACAAAGCGCTCCTCTCAAAACTTCCTTCATATGGGCTTCCCGAGAAATTATGTGGATGGATCACTAGTTTTCTAGCAGACAGAAGCATTAAGGTTTTGATTGATGGTGAATGCTCAGACTCACTGTATGTAAATGCTGGTGTCCCCCAAGGATGTGTGCTTTCACCTACATTATTCCTATAAAGAGCGTATTCCCACCTCAAACGCCGGCAACGCACTTGTAACTCCTCTGGGATTGCGGTTGTCCATGGGCGACGGTAATTACTTACCATCAGGTGATACGTCTGCTCGCTTGCCCCCTATCCCATAAAAAAAATATATATATATTAAAACTGTACCCGCGAACTACGTTTCGCCCATAATAATTGTCAAAAAAAATTAGTAAAAGGGCCATCTTTATCGCCTAGGGCAGAAATGGGCACCACTGGCACACGTACCATCGGTAGCACGCAACGAAATATTATGGGCACGGGATTAATTGAGCACCTTACCTACATCAACATACTCGTACGTAAAAATCTGATTTGTTTAATAATTGAGGTTTTATTTTAGCAGGTCAAGACAACTTTTATTTTTATCTGTAATAAATGGCATGAATTTGTATACATTATATTTTTTTATTTACCTGCATGTTAACCCCTTCAGATCTGAATTTCTAAAACACAGCAGAAAAATTATCTGTTTTGATTTTCTCAATATTTAGGTTATTACAGTTAATGATTTTACGTAGAAAAAATGTATGATTTTTTAAAGTTTTTTGATAAGTGACATGTCCATTTAGATGGACACCAGGTCTACACTGTTGTTTGATATACAATTTTCAGGTACCTCCAAATAGTACCTCCAGATTTTCATATTAAACGGGTTAGAAAATAATGTCCATTGAGATGGACGCCAGGACCTAAGGGGTTAAAGACGTTAAATGAAATACTCTCTATTACATACATTACCGATGAGATTTAATATATCTATCAAATTATCTTTAAATGCAATTTACAATACGTAAGTAATATGTTACATTAATATCGATAAATCTTTTGTCACCACCGTATTGTCCCAACACTAACTTACACGTGCTGCCTTAAGGTCGACCTCAGCGCCAATTGTGCGTGCGTACGATTGGTCAATTTAAGACACGCCTCACTGTTCCCCCCGCAAAAATTGGTTGAAGCGAACTGCATACATTAACGTTTGCATTGTCGGTCTAATCTCTTATAATGTCTTTGTTACAGGCCAAACAAATAATTTTTCTAGTTGGACAGGCTCTAAATCCAATGAAAAAACTATAAAGAAATCTAGCTGGGTGACTTAAATGTTGTATTACATGAACGCATACACATCAGTCGCAGTGCGTTTCTTTAATGAAACTTACGTAGTAAACGTACTTTAGTGCTGTTAGAAAAATAGCTCAAAAGTCTTATAGCCAAGATAGAAAATCCGCATACTGTCAAAAAAACTCAAAATCAGCTGTTTTGGTTGGTTAACAATTAACAAATTGCCATAAAAGGGGATAAAAAAAAACAATGTAATAGGTTTAAATCGATCAGTGATTAATTATCCAATAATAACTGAGCAGAAGGTCAATTATATAAGTGTGTGTGAGATTTGAATTTTTTAAATAATTTGGAGAAGTTCACGTACGTAATGTTCACTTTACAAGCACACACACACACCCCCTACACGTAGCCCCTGGTTGGTGCTAAACAGGCAGCAAACTCTGGTGGGAGGCTGCGGCCGTGGCTAGTTACCACCCATCGGACTGAGTCTTCCCGTGAAGCGACCTGGTCGTGTTTCAGGAGGTAGTCCGATGTAACCAGTGTGAGAGACGGGTCTGAGTAGCTGCACCTTCACAGGAGTCCGTACATATGACATCACGCGCTGACGCCAGTCCCGGTGGTTAGTTCTGGAGGGTAGCGGGATCCGTAGCACGGTTCTCCGCTGGCCGACCGCAGATAGTTGGGGGCCCAAGTAGTGTGCTAGTGCTAGCCACACATGAAAGGCTGCCCCGCCATCTAGCGAAAAATCCTGGGGATGCGCCTTGTTGCCGGTTGGCGACCGGACGAGAGGGCCACAAGGACATCCTCGGGGGGGTACGGGCGTCCCCGCGGTCTCCAAACTAGTCACCTATTGGTTTGGTGTCATGTCGTGTTTGTTATTGGGCTGAGTGACCGGGTGCCTCACCCAACTACCGTTCTCCACCAATCTATTCACTCTACAAAAAAATATTTTCAAGGCTAGAGTGAATAGATATTATCTAGATCTACGTGCTTCATCCTCGACCACACCGTCGCTTACCATCAGGCGAGTTGGTGGCCAAACGTAGACCTATTACGAATAAAATAAAATAAAAATTCTAAAAATGGCGCGAAATAGAATCGATAGCTCTAATGCTTCGGGTGCAAATTGTAAAGCATTATTCGATAACAGCGCTTGTACAGATTGAACGCGCTAAACTTATTACCCATCTCCGAACTGGCGAAGTGCGAATAAATATTTGCGCAAATGGATTTTATCCGCGCCATTCCCGCTCGCGTATTTGGATTCGAAAATTCAATAATTCTGCATAAAGGCGTGCAGCGGGTGGTGAATGATTGAGCGGCTCGCGAGTGAATGGATCCGTCGAGAGGCGACCGGCGAATTCCCGCGTCAGTCAGACGAGCCACGTGATTATTTTCTTTATTGGATCTCCACATGTAAATGTACAATTTCCCATTCGAAAGCAATTGGGACGTGTTAAGTCTGCAATGAACTTTCTTATCTTAAGGCGAGATTGCCCAGGAAATCTACTCGTGCACGGTGGCTGCTTTATTACAAGGTCATTTAATTGATAAAACATTACTTTTTACACATTTGTAGCGATTTTTGGAAAACTGGGTTAAAAAATAAAAAAATTATTTTCTAGACAATAAAAATTCACGTCTATTTTGTGAATTAAAGTCGTTTATTATTTTTGTTTTCTGATTTACATCTGTTTTAAAATATTGAACAGAGTGATCATTGGATTTTTTTTTTGTATCGAGTGAAATATTGTTTGTGTCTTTAAGAATAGGTACAGTAGTACCACGTTTATAAGTTACACCGATGTACCTGCGCAAAGTCTCATTTTCTGATTCTGATCAAGATAGAATGAAATTCTGATTTTGGTGACTTGAAACCTTAACGTACGTATACAAAGTCAATATTTTAACGGCGTCGGCACCCGTATTCAATCGGCTTTAGGTTGCTTTCCTCTATGCAGTCGAATTTTGCCGATGTTACTTATAAAAGTGGTCGTACTGTACTTAGATAAAATGTTCAACAATATCATATATCGCTCGTAGGACTGACCGTTGGGGTGATGGGGCGGTCCTCGAGTGGCGGCCGCGTACCGGGAGACGCAGCGTTGGTAGGCCCCCCACAAGGTGGACCGACGATCTGGTGAAGGTCGCGGGAGACGCAGGACCGATCGGTATGGAGATCCTTGGGGGAGGCCTATGTCCAACAGTGGGCATCTCTTGGCTGATATGATGATGATGAATATCATATACAAATTTTAGAACTGTGTGTTTTATATTTGTGACGGTACAGTTACTCGAAATTCGTCGTCAGCGTGAATGTAGCGTTTTAAAGTAGGCGTGGCCTTCTAGAGCCTTCAGTTCAGTTCGACCCAGCGGGGATCTTTTGTGCTTCCCCAGGCTAAGTAAGTCCCTAAAGCCATCGCCATCTGCGATCCAATCTGTCATGCTCAGAAGCCTGATGATGTCCTTCGGTGGCATGATTTGTAATCTTCCAGTCTCAGGTGGTCAATTCTTGTCTCCTTTAACCTCATTCAGGCTCCTGCGGGCAATTTAGATGCGGTAAATCTGCAATGGATTTGCTTAAATCATTTCTCAGGAAAGTGATGTAGGTAATGATGACTTATTTCTTAGTTAGTTGCTATGAATAGTGTATAGTTAGTATAATAATGCACGTACGAATATAGTAATACATAAATTATTTTTTATATAAGCAACTAATAGCTAAAACCAGTGACTATAAATAAAGATTAAATTAAAACACGAGTAATAAAAAACAATAAACTACCGTAATAAATATATTTTATGTAAAAAAAATGTACAATGTTGCTTAATTGAGAACACTAATTTGATTAACACTTTTATTTATTACTAGCTGTGCCCGCGAACTACGTTTCGCCATCAAAATACTTAACACAGTGTTTAGTTTTTTCCTCCATTTTATTCCATAATGATTCAACTTTATTCTGCCTTTCTTGAGCATCGGTCATTTCGAAATTAGGACAATTTTCGTAGGTTAGTAATGCTCTTTTTCTAACAGTCCACAAAATTAAATACATTACATATTACTTACTATAAACACTCAAGTATAATTATTGTTTTAGAGACATTATTGATATTAATAAATTCTTCTTCAGTACAAAGAACTACACATTTGCAAGAATAATCTTTATCGTATTCATGTTTCGAATTAAAATAAACAATTGTTAATAAATTAGAACTGTAAACGAATAAAGTTTAGATTTTATAATGGGTCTTGGTAACACCAACAAAATATATTTTTGGATATGACAACTTGGCCAATTTTGACTGGTCGTACAGTAAGCTCCTTGTCAAGCTATACTGTTTGACCGTGGTTTGACCTTTGAACCGTTCTTATGTCGCTCGTAATACTGGCGGTTTTCGTAGAGTTAATGTATAGCATGAATGGGGGGGTTACTGTACAAATACGTTTTCCGTATTCGATATCCGATCACGGATAAAGACACGGAGTTTCGTGAACGTAGCGCAGACGTTTGTTTCTTCTCATTCGGGATTTCTACCATTCTACCTAAACGTACGTACAGAACGTGTTCCGTTCGTAATAAAAACGAACGTGTGCGGCAGTCAATGAGTATTTTGTATAGATTTGATGCATTCGGATGCCCGCATTCAGAAAACGAATGCGAAAAAACGTATTTATGCGGTTAGCCTTAAAATGTATTGAGACTTCCGTTTTTGTAACGTGTACTGTGCGATATAGTGTTGCTGGCATAGTTCGGTTAGCAAACTCGCCGTGATGACTAACATCCAACACACAAACTTGGAGTTATCGTTAGTTAGTTCACGATCGTTGCATTATCACGGTCTCGAAGGACACTAAACACAGGTAACATCTAACATCGAACATCCAATAGGCCTCGAAGCGGTTCTCAAACTTTTTTGGTGACGGAACCTTAAATAAAACAATAGTTTTTAAAAGTGTATTCTTTATTAATAAGCATAATAAAAGTACGACCAGAGAGGGTGTTTTAATTTTTCTAAATTATTGCGGAACCCTTATAGGGGTATTGTGGAGCCCTAGGGTTCCGCGGAACACACTTAGAGCATGGCTGCTCTAGGTACCCTTCAGGGCCTACTTTCATTTAATACCCCTATTGCTGGGTTTGAAAAGCAACTGTTATCCGTCTTTTTTGAGCGGCGGCCATGTTGAATTTACGTCAATGTTGCTACGTTCATAGTGCTCTACTCTTCAAGGCCTTTCATTTGATATCTATATTGCTAGGTTTGGAAACGAACTTTTATCCACCTTTATTGAGCGGCGGCCATGTTGAATTTATTTATGTGTTGCTAGGTTCATAGTGCTCTACTCATCAAGGCCTTTCATTTGAGACCCATATTGCTGGGTTTGGAAACGAACTATTATCCATTTTTTGAGCGGCGGCCATGTTGAATTTATAGCAATTTTCCTAAGTTCATAATGCTCTACTCTTTTAGGCTTTTCATTTGATACCCATATTGCTAGGTTTGGAAATGAACATTTATAATTTTTTTTTTGAGCGGCGGCCATGTTGTATTTGGGTCGATTTTGGTAGGTTTCTAATGCTCTACTCTTCAAGGCCTTTCATTTGATACCCATATTGCTAGGTTTGGAAACGAACTTTTATCTATCTTTTTTGAGCGGCGGCCATGTTGATTTTATGTCAATGTTGCTAGGTTCATAGTGCTCTACTTAACAAAGCCTTTTATTTGATACCTATATTGCTCGGTTTGAAAACGAACTTTTATCCATTTTTTGAGCGGCGGCCATGTTTAATTTAGGGCAATTTTCCTTAGTTCATAATGCTCTACTCTTTTAGGCCTTTCAGTTGATACCCATATTGCTAGGTTTGGAAACGAACTATTATTCTTCTTTTTAGAGCGGCGGCTATGTTAAATTTATGTCAATGTTGCTAGGTTCATAGTGCTCTACTCATCAGGGCCTTTCATTTGATACCCATATTGCTGGGTTTGAAAACGAACTTTTATTCTTTTTTTTGAGCGGCGGCCATGTTGAATTTAGGTCGATTTTCCTAGGTACCTAATGCTCTACTCTTCAAGGCCTTTCATTTGATACCCATATTGCTAGGCTTGGAAACTAACTTTTATCCACCTTTTTTGAGCGGCGGCCATGTTAAATTTATGTCAATGTTGCTAGGTTCATAGTGCTCTACTCTTCAAGGCCTTTCATTTGATACCCATATTGCTAGGTTTGGAAACTAACTTTATTCCACCTTTTTTGACTGGCGGCCATGTTGAATTTATGTCAATGTTGCTAGGTTCATAGTGCTCTACTCATCAATGCCTTTCATTTGATACCCATATTGCTGGGTTTGGAAACGAACTTTTATCCGTGTTATTTGAACGGCGGCCATGTTGAATTTAGGGCGATTTTCCTATGTTCATAGTGCTTTACTCATCAAGGCCTTTCATTTGATATGCATATCGCTGGGTTTGGAAACGAACTTTATCGGCAGTCATGTCAAATTAAGTCAACGTGGCTAGGTTCAATGTGTTCTACTCTTTAGGTTCTTCGTTCGATTTCCATGTTCCTTGGGTGGATCCAAAAAAATGTGATCCGTCATTTTAGACATTAGGATCAAGAGTCCCGTCCCGTCCCTCTACGCGTAACCCAAAACATTGCAGTCAGATATTTTTTTTAATTATCAATATTAATCTATTACTTTTAATAGTTTTAAATGGATGAAAGAGTTTGATTCCTAATGTAAAAACATATAACACCTTTCAAAATACCTTGAAAAGAGTATCTTAATTTTTCAAAATTTCAAATATTTCAAAAATTGTACCGATTTTGTGAAAATTAGTCAAACAACTACAAACTTTATGGTCACTCGATAAGTATTATCATAAAAAATGCTTTATACATTGGTTGTATGGCTTGATCTTTTTGCCTTACCACCACGGTACGACATAAGAAAAAGACAATTTGGTTGGCGAAATCCAGTTGGACACAGCCATTAACAGAAAATATTAAATTTTATTTGTACTATGTGAAACACTTCATTCCTGCCTTTCAATTTTCGAAATCCAATTACTTAAGATCAGGCTGTATGGCGTAGTTCCATTGCCTTTCCTTCGTGGAAGAAAATACCTTCTCTCTGTACTATGTGACAGACTTGTCAAATAATTTCACGTGCGCCATGTTGTTTTTCTACCTAAAGCTAATTCGAAAATTTTATAAGGTATTTTTTCACTAAAAATAAAAAGTGAATTTAAACAAACGAAATTATGCCTAAATGTTCTTCCGGAAAATTCTAAGCATTGTGGTGTAAGCCATATCAAATTCTGTCCAGTAGTTTCGGAGATCTTTCCGGACAAACAGACAAACAAACAAACAAACAAACAAACAATTTTTTTAAAAACTATTCTATCGTGTTCTGCTAATGATTTTAAGGCGACCTGTGTATTTTTTTTCTTAATATTTCGTAATTACAGATTTTTGTACCCCTACGATTTTATTATATATAGAGATATAGAGATAGAGACTAACAGTTGCCCTTGACTTTGTTTAAAATTCAGTTCAGTCATATCGTAGGTTTGGTAATATGACATTTTAAATAATTTACATTGACCTAACAATGTATATTACCTATATTATAGCATTATTTATTACATACCTACCATTGCATAAAAGTATTGGCGAAAACATCGATTAATCCTTTCATAAAATAGGACATCTCTATATGTAGAGTCTTAAACACGTACACACGACATGACATGTACCTGATAGCCATCGACCGGCTTTGTATGTACAGTTGGCTTCAAAAGTAGATAAGCATTTTAGTATCATGTCACACCAATTATTAACAATGCAATATTAGTGAAACCATGCTAAATAAAAGGAATAGTTGGTGTGATATGGTACTAATATGTCCATCTACTTCTGATATTATACTATTTAAATATGAGTATTTTCAATTTGTTAATTCCAATTTACTGTGGCTGGATTCCGATATCCAATGTGGCTGAGCTGTCATTCAAAATCGGTTACAAAGTACCTAAGAACACTGCCTCTTTCAAACTTTATAAAACTTTATAACACTACATTCTCGCTCGCACTGTCAGTTGCTCTGTAGAGAGTATAGAGGATTCCGTTCAAAATTATCTAAGTATATAAGTCCCGAACTACTTACAGTCATGTGTACCTTTAGGTTCAACTATGTCAAAAGGTCATTTTCCCAGATGATCAACTTTTAAAATCAAGTTTCCAAAACGACAACTAGGTACCTTTCCAATTTTTCCCTAATATGCGCCGTAAAACATTGCTTCTTGCCAAAGAACAATGCCCACTCTCCATACATTTGAAAACCTGATAATCAAAGTTAATGTATAAGTATGAAATATAGTGGAAAAATTACATATAAGCTTAGAAAATAATATCCTATAGTCATTTTTACAATTTAAACGCAAGAAAATTCAAAAAATATGAATATTACTTTATAGGTTATATGATAGGTACTTTTTTTTTGGTCTGGCAACACTGAAGTGATCAAATGTCTTTTCCAGCAGTAAAATAATTTTAATTACATAAAAATGTTTTGTTTTTGTAATAAATAGCCTAGCCACTAAAGATATTAACTTATTTTGAGCAATATCAAATGGAATTGCATGAAAATTAACTTACAATGATCATAGATTATTTGGAAATTCGTTGACGACAGCTACGGAGAATGACGGTTGACCTACATTAACTTAAAAAAAATACTTACCGTGTTTTAATTACCTAATCACCTCATATAGTAGACTTTTGATATTAGAGCGTCGACCGCAGGTAACTGCGTTCTCGACTCAGCTCAGCACACTTGTATATGCTTTTATATGGTGAAATAATTTAGAAAGGTGAAGGTGGTGTAAAAACACAGTAGGTATAGTATGTATGTTAATATACAAAGCCTTGGCTTAATACCAGTCTAGGTAGGTACTGTGATTCTAGAGAAAAGGCTTGTGTAATACCATAGACATATTGTGTAATACCATACCAATAAGTGGGTAAGATCTAAGAAATGTTATTTCAGGGAAGAGAGTAAGTAATTTCTGCCACTCATCTTCTGACATGGGCAGGCCATCGTGTGAGCGACCCAGCTTATTCCATCACTACCTGACATAAAAATATAATAATACAGCAAAAAGTACCTAAGAAGAAAACATGCAAATGTAGAAAGCCAATTTTTTATTGTCACGAAACATTTTGGTATTCTTAAGATACAGAAGTATAAAGATTGTTTAGACTTTTACTAATAACTATCATGTAGTATATAATGATAAGTTTCATAGGACACTCAGCCAATTTCTTAATATTAAGTAACTATTTAATTATTGAACTGTTCTTATATAGTTAAAAGCTCACTTAGTGTTGTTGCTCACACTACTTATGCAAAGTGTACCTGATGAAAAAAAAAACAAGTGAAAAATAAAACACTACATTGAATTGTAATGGCTTTATTAATTATCATCAAAATAATCTAAGTCTCTGATCACAACATTATCTAAAAATACTGCTGGAGCAGAAATATTTTGTTCATGCCTAGCCCATCCAAGGTACCATACCAATGTCATTACATGGGCGCAACATCCAATAGTTCGTCGACCAACCAAACAATTACAATAATATTCCACTATACTAGATCTGCCAGACACATTGTTTTCTATCAGAATATAGACATAAAAGGCAGCAACATCCATCTTTAATGAAATTCCAGTAACGGCTTTTTTTAAATATAAAGAATATTGCAACTAATGTGCTAATGTTTTTTACATTTCTAAATGAGGAATTACCGTACAATGTGAATTGTTCAATAAAATTTTACTTTATAACAATATATTTCTCAGAAAATAATAATTAATTTTGGATGATGCTGTTTTTGAAGCCAATACCAGGATATTGCTACCTTTGATACAATTCGTTTAGGATGTTGCTGTTTTTGCAGTTCATGTATTTTGGGTGTAGGACGTATAAATATTTTTGGTACTTATTTCAAGTAAATATTAAGGAATGGTAAATAAAACTAAACATAATGGCACTTGAATTATTATAATCATAAATTTTAGAACATTTCGGTGATTCCTCAATATAATTATCAAAAATAAAAAATCTAACATGTATGTTACCTATTTCTTCCAGCAGTTCACATAGCTGTTCATTGTCACCAGACTCTTCAACTTCACCATCATCCTTATTTAACAAATACCTAAAAAGATAATTCTATGTTTTCCTGCCAACCATTGCCCTAATGGCTTTTAAATAGTGTCAGTGTCCTTTTTCTTTGCATCAGGTGTATTTCCATGAATATGTATATTTCCATGAAACATTAAAAACTCATTTTTTTACCGTTTTGTTGGTTAACACGTTATTATATAACAGCAAATACAATGAACTACATAACTATTAAATACAATCAGGCCTGCACCATCGGGATAAAAATGACAAACGATCAAACTAACATGGAAACTCTATAATCACCACAACTAACCTCTGTTATTTGGCCAAATTTCTTTTCCATTTTGCAGATTTATCTTTTCTTTTCCTATTATAATTATTATCCACAGGAGTAGGGTAACAGTCCGTCTTGCTATTTTTATAATCGTTTGGAAAGAAATATTAATTTATTCAGATAATGGTGTCGATTCTGAAGCACAACTTATTAAACTAAACTAATTTGATAGGATTAAAACTATTGCCATCTCTGTTTTTCTCTAAAGGATTAAAAGTGACGGCTTTATTTTTAGTATTGTCAAATTAGTTTAGTTTAGTAAGTTGTGCTTCAGAATCGACACCATTATCGCACAAATAAGTTGCACGGTACCATTGTTTTAAACAAAATCACCCATTTATTTATTTATTTATTTATTTATTTAGGTACATTAACATCATATGCATATATATTAACACAAATATACATTTTAGGGCATTTTAACTCATACACATGACAATTATAAATGTACACAGCATTCACCATTAGGTTGTTATCCTAGCTAATTAAGAGTATATGAAGATTTACAAAAAGAAACAGTATCAAATGATCAATTAAACCTGAAGGATTCTGCTCAAGCAACCTATTATAAATTCAAGTTTTTATTTTATCTTTATATGTTTTTAATTTGTCAAAAAATATGTCAACATCACAATTAGACTGCAGTTCGTTATAATTTCTACACATGCGTATAATTGGGGAACTCAAGCCTATGTTGGTTCTACTGTATGGCGTGTATAGGATCTTAGTTATAGGATATCTCGGATATCGACACGGCACTGCTAAGGAGACCTGGCTAAGAATGTCACCACTGTCAATAATTCCGTTTAGGACTTGGTATAAAAATACCAAATCGTGCTTCACTCGACGGGCCCTCAGCGATTCAAGATGAAAATAGGACAGCCGAACTTCATAAGGACACCGGTAAGATAATCCTGAAACCGAGAACGCAAGATGCCTTGTAAATGAGCGCTGAATCGACTCCAGTCTCCGTGATGCTACACTATAGAAGGGATTCCAGACGACACTGGCATACTCCAGATTACTGCGGACCAAGGCATTATAAAGAAGGATTTTTGTTTGGGCCTTCTGGAACCCCTTCGTGTTGCGCTTCAAAAACCCTAGCATTCGCGAAGCTTTTTTGGCAACCGTATTGATATGCGTTTTGAAATTTAAGGCACAGTCTAAATACACCCCCAAATCGCAGATCTCATTAACCTCCTGCAGCGGATGACCATTCAAGCTATAGAGATGATCTAGTGGTGTTTTTTTCCTTGTAAATTTGTTTCGGGCAATCAATGGTGACACCTGATTGGTTGAGAGGGATGTTGCTGATTTTGCGGTTAACAGTGTTGGATGTTTCTGTGTTTGCTACTAAGATAAGCTTTTAGAGACGATTTTGAAGAGGATGTTGCTGGTTTTAGAGGGAACTGTTAATTCAAATATATCAATATGGTAATAGACTAACAGACTGCATTCACAGTTGCCATTCCAAAAAAATGGATGTTGTTGCTTTTGCTTTTATATGACAACACAAAAATCTATAAACACTCGATTCGATTCATTTGTTCTCTCGAAAAAATACGATCTCAAATTCGACCACACTCGAGTGTAAAGAGACTCGAGCAGTATCTCTAACATGGAATTATTACTCAAACAGGAATGAGCTCTTTAAAATATTGTTGTTCAAATTTGGACTTTATTTGTATGTGAATAAAGACTAAACACTTGAAAGTGCAAAAGTGTGCCGAGAGAGATAGCAAAAACTGTACCATTTATCCCTTTCCCACAGTGTTGCTACTGTTGTATATTTTATAATTTAGTAGTTATGAAACAACTATTGGTAGATGAAAATTTTTTATTATTGTTTATTTTAATTACTTTTAATGCCCAAACTACCTAAATTGTTTTTTTTTTGTAATAATTATAACATAAAATAAATTTAATTATCATATTAGCCTACTATTAATAATTATAACACTATGATTTTACGTCCAGGAAATATTCTAGTGGTAGTATTAAAAAAATGTTATATTGCAACAACGATTCTTTGTCAATGTCAGTAATTTTCGTTGTCATTGTAGTAGGGTGACCACATGGTATGTACCTAACATAAATATTATCGCAATTTTTAATATTTTTCAATAAAAGTAATTTATATTAGTTAGAAAAAAGAATTGGCATTAACATTCTGTTCAAGATATTGGCGAAACCACTAAAGTTTTAAATATGGTTGAAACAATTCGACTCACACTGATGTTTTTAATTCTTTTCTTCTTAAAATATTACTCATTCTTTTACTAGGTATGTATTAAATATCACAGAGAGATTTTAGTGTTGACTCATTTTTGACAAGTTGACATATTTAATTATCTGTGATGTGGCGGTGGGTTCAACATAATATACTGATTGGAAAGACCCATCTATTGAAAGACAATCATTGACATTTATTATTTTCTAAATAATTGTTATATTAATAAAACCTATCTTGTATTGAAAAGCAGATATAAAATTCTTTTATATCTGCCAACGTATAAATAATACACTTAACACTAATTGTGCAAAGGGCGACCTTGTCCCTAAAAGCGATCTCTTCCTTAACAATCGTGATTATTAAGCATATTATGATTTCCAAAGCATCTTTCAGGTTAAATGTCATTGTTTTTAAGAAAAAATCCCTATTTTGTAGAATTTGTGGTCAACAAACTTACGAAAGAGACAAATGGTACAGTTATTTATCTCTCGCTCGGCACGCTTTTTTAAGCAAGAGCTCATTCCTGTTTGAGTAATAATTCCATGATCTCTAATAATTAGTCTAGTCTGTGGACTCGAGTCGCACCAATTTTACGGCTGCGGTCCGAAAATCAATAAAAGTCACTATCAGCGCTTTTAGCGTGCTCAAACGCGTCCCGAAATGCTGTGAGCGCACTAACGTTAGCCTGAAGAGCTGCATGACGTCATCGTTTACGTCATATTGGACTTACGGCGCTAATGCTCTGAAGTGAAATCACTGTAAGCGAACTGTCAGTCTGACGTTCGATACTTGTGTTTTCGGCTGAAAATTAATGTATTTGTTCTGGATGAGCAACGGAGAAACAATGTTGTGATTAAAAATCCACAAAACCAAAGTGCTGAGAAGCAATTGAAAACAAAATGAAAATGACCTTTTTTTTTTTTTTTTTGGGAGGGGGGAAAATGCATTGACGCATTCCTCGTGGTCGAGCCAAACCACGAGGATATGTGGGACTCCCCAAACCTTACATGGCCCGGGCCTACCCACTAAAAACCCCCCCAGCAGCTCCTCCGTTGGTCACAAGACAGGGGGAAGGGGACAACAACCAGGCCTTATTCCCGCTGACCCCCTGCCTGTGACATGTCCGTTGCCGGACTCTCCTCCTGGCTCTGCTACTTTGTGGAGCAGCGCAATTGCGCCGCTCTACACCCCGAAACTGGTTTTTTATTGTGGTTGTCTTCCACGCGGCCCGACGCTCAGTGCGCCGGGCCCCCGGTCCGCTCAGTGCGGGTAACGGGTTGCCCGACGGCGGACCCCAATGGATCCACCGCCGCGCGGGTGAGTCGAAACTCGGGGAGAACCCCAACGGGCGCGAAGCGCCACGGCGGAAAACTCGCCTCGACCCTCTACCACCAGAGGTAGCCGCCAGAATCGGCTTCCAGCGAGAGCCACACCTCTTCTTAACATAAGAAGAGGGGACTTCGCCCTTCCCCGCATAAAGCGGGTGGCCACACGAAGTGGCCCGCCAGGTTAAACCCGGCCCTCCCACACCCCCCACTATGGGGGTCCTCTCGTCAACAAAAAATGAAAATGACCTAACCTAACCAAAGTTTTAACTCGACATTTGACTTGACAAGTTGATACGCTAAAACCCCGGTCCGTAATCGTAAGCATGCTGACAGCACTGTTAGCACTTTTAGTACGCTTTTTAATTCGGACCGGGTGATTATAATCGTCAGCATTGTGTGCGCTGTTATCTATTTCGGACCGCTGCATACGTAGAACAGAACAGTACCTATCTACTTAGTCTGTGAACAGCATTGTCAAAAAAGTTGAGAGCGATGCCGATGATGCGATGTGTTGTGAACTAGACATATTCGAAATAGTGTTTGAATTAAATGCATTTTGAAAACCTTATGCTAATAAGTGTTCTATATTCTTTACAATATGTTGGTTCTATTTGAAACGGCGGCGGGCTACGCTATATTCAAGGTAAGATAACACGTGTTGTTTCTAACCTAATCTTTGGTGTTGTATTGTACGCACATACACTCGTATTCTAAGTGCAAATTATCACTAATGCATTTTAATTTTATTATTAACTCCAATTGAAATTCCGCTCAATTACTTAGTGACAAGAAATTGTTTATTTCACAAATTTCGGTGTGTTTACATCATTGAAAAATAAGCTTTGCTCACAATACCAAACATGAATGCTAGTCGAGTTTAAAGATGTATTTCGAATTTTTAATCATATTTTACGTTGTTGAAAGCAAAACAGACAATCCTAAGTCCAAGTCAAGTTTTTGAGTATTTTCTATGTGATTTTACAATTTTATGATACCTAGTGAAAAATCTTGTTTTAGTTACTTGATGAGTCGAAACTATCACAAATTGATGATTTGTACCAAGAGTTCAACTCACCAGAAGGAGCATCAGCTGTGTGAGTATACAATCAACTTATATTTCCATAATAATACAGAATTGATTTAATATTGAAGTGAGGCTCAATACTTGTTCACTACATCTCACAAATATAATTCAAAAGCCTTCATTGAGTAAATGAATGTTTTAAATTTCAATAATTATGTTCAGTTTTAGAGTTTTTGACACTGCTACTTTTTTGTAACTCAATAAAATGGATACTGTCTATAACCAAATATCTGAAATCTATACTATATCTTTCTCATAGTCATATTATTGTAGATACCAGTGTAACAGTTAATAATCAAACACTTAAATATAAAAAAAATAAGATCATTTTCTTTTCAGTGTGAAACTGAAAAATTTTGTGAAGTTCGAAGACACAACAGAGGCTCTTGCAGCAACCACAGCGGCTATAGAGGGTAAAATCTCCAAACCACTAAAGAAAGCTCTGAAAAAATATGTCAGCAAAGAAATTCAAGACCAATTGCTTGTTGGAGATGCTAAACTCGGTAGTGCCATCAGAGAGAAGTTTGATTTACAGTGTGTATCAAATTCAAATGTACAAGAGTTACTGCGCTGTATCCGTTCCCAAATGGACAGTTTATTGTCGGGTTTGCCGAAAAAGGAGATGACAGCAATGGCCCTCGGTCTAGCCCACTCGCTATCTAGGTATAAGTTGAAGTTTTCTCCTGACAAAATAGATACTATGATAGTACAAGCTCAGTGCCTTTTGGACGATCTAGACAAGGAGTTGAATAACTACATCATGAGATGCCGTGAATGGTATGGCTGGCATTTCCCAGAATTAGGAAAAATTATAACTGACAACACACTATTTGTTAAAATTGTCAAATTAATAGGCACACGAGATAATGCATCTCAGACAGATCTATCAGATATACTGCCTGAAGATTTGGAGGAGAAAGTCAAAGAAGCTGCTGAAATATCCATGGGCACAGAAATATCAGACGATGACATAATGAATATACAGAATCTGTGTGATGAAATTATTTCAATAACAGATTACAGAACTCACTTAACAGACTACTTAAAAGCGAGAATGATGGCGATGGCACCAAACCTGACGGTATTGATTGGTGAACACATTGGGGCAAGGCTTATTGCTCATGCTGGGTCTCTCATGAATCTTGCAAAACACCCTGCCTCGACTGTTCAGATTTTTGGAGCAGAAAAAGCTTTATTTAGAGCACTCAAAACTAAGAAAGACACACCTAAATACGGGCTGATCTACCACGCACAGTTAGTTGGTCAGTGCAGTGCCAAAAACAAGGGCAAAATGTCACGAATGTTAGCAGCCAAAGCAGCTTTAGCGACTAGGGTAGATGCGTTTGGTGAGGATGTATCGTTTGAGCTCGGAGCAGAACATAAAGTAAAGCTGGAGAATCGACTGAGGCTTCTGGAGGAAGGCAACTTGAGGAGGATAAGTGGCACTGGAAAAGCCAAAGCCAAGTTTGAAAAATACCATAGTAAGAGGTATGTTGAATTGATAATATTATGGGATAGGTATTTTGTTGAAATTGCATGAATTTATTATGAAAATTTTTGTCTGATAGGCTATTATCATAACATTGCCAACTGGATATTACATTTTAAACCTGTTTTATTACTTATTATTATTACTTAGCTGTATCTGGGGGCATGGCAGTGCCCCCGCCAAGTCGAGCAAACAAAGCAGCACAGCTGTACCATCCTTTTCTCAAAGCTATTCAGGCCATTTCCAACATCCTGTAAATTTGTGCTAGCTAAAGCTAGAACCCTGCATTTTCAGTGACATATAAGGCATAATATAGCTTAGATATATTCTCAATTACCTACATTCTATTTGAACTTTTAGTTCTCTATTCCCAATTAACGGTTGACGTTGCGGGCGTTCGGCTGTTTTGTTATGTGCGGAGTGCTATGCTTGTTTCGCAAAATGACTACTACGACAGTACTATAGTGTACCAACTGTAATATTGTCGTGAGTGAAGTGTTATCATTCTTTCAAAATAAAATGGATGTTATAGATGAAAAAAGTCTAACGACGGTCCTATACTATAGGATTACAATCTTACTTATGCGACAATGTTGTAGCTAATTTATCAATATTAACTTTTATTTCTTTAGTGGTAATCTTAACAGATATTTTTATTCCCTAGTGAGGTGTTCAACTACCCTGTGGCCGCAGACAGCACGCTCGGTAAGAAGGCAGTGAAGCGAGAGCATTCCCCTGATGAAGATGGCCAGGAGGCCAAAAAGATCAAACAGGAAGACGCTGATACAGTGAGTTATTTGTGCATGGTTATACAATATTAATTAAGATATGTATTTAATTTTTTTAAATTATATTAAACTAGCTTTCCCCTAAATTCTACATTTTCCCATTTATATAGAACTGCTAGAGTAAAATATTTTTATTGAACATTACATTATATCATACCGTTCAGTCACACACACTGATAAATCAATGCATCATGCCCCCTTTTTCCTCAGAATTGATTGACAAATGTTGTTATTTCACACTGAAAAATAATAATCACAATGAAATATAGCCTGTTACTTGGGAATAATGTAGCTTTCTACTGGTGAAAGAGTTTTTAAAATAGGTTCAGTGGTTTCAGAGATTATTTTCTACAAATAAACTCACCACCTGGCAAATTTACTACAAGCACCAAGCGCAGCAATCTCAACCAGTCATCAACTTCACACATACACTTTTATGAGGGACCCAATTCTATTTTCTAGAGTTTGGTAAAGCATTCTATTTTCATTCAAAATTTCCTCAAACAGGTTAGACTGTCCTGAATTGTTATCGCTGCTGGCCTTAAATGTCCCTTCCAAAGGTCTGCACACAGGCCAATACTTAAAATTTCTTCTGCGTCTACCAACTATAGGCAGAACACGTTTGTACGACGAGCAAGCAGCGATTTTAATAAATTAGCGAAAGATTCGATCTCAACTTATTTAACACCAGTATAATAACAGCAGGGACTGCTTATCAGTATAAAATATTGATATAGTATCAGTAAAAATATCTGTACTAAAATTCTATACAAGGCGAATTTCTGTACCGATATTCTTCATTTATACACTTATTTAACCCTTATTTTATTTCTGTACTGAAATCATACGCGCGGGCGTCACTGGCCGCGGGGCAGGTGGATAAGGGGCCCCAACGGGTGAGGAAAAATATGTGCCTATGCGCGCCGCCGCTGAGCTCAAATCGCACATTGCAACTTGCAACAGGTTTACTAACTCATATAAAGGGATCGTAGATGTTTCGATTACTGTAGAGTGGATATTAATTAACGCAATATCAATAATTTTTGTGTGCAATGGGTAGGAAGCGTAGAAATGCCGTGCACGGATATTTTTCATATTGTAAAACAAGCAACGAATCTTCGTGTTTGATAGAAGGATGTGCAATGAAAATAAAAATAAGTACCTTCGTCTTAATATTTAACCAAGTAGTTACCTTATTTATTATGTTAAGTTTAATAGTATTCAATAAAATAAAACGCGATGTTTACGATTTGAATACCTATTCTAAAAGTCTTTGTAACCTATGTTAATAGTAGGTAAGTGCCTATCTAGGTAAGGGCCTATCTACCTTAACTAGGTATATGTGCCTATATAAAACTACGTGTCAGGGTGCTAGCTAGGTTAATTGCGGAAAATTGAACAAATTATGGGTATGAATGACGTTAAAAACGGAAGCTATGCTTGGGCTGTGTTTGATTTTACATGCTTTCACTTAACGTGGATGAAATGCAAAAATAAAATTACGGGTTGCACTCCTGGAGTGCCGGCAGAAGTGAAAACTTAAGTAAGTATTAACGTTGTGCGTTTTGGATATTTTGGAATGGTTATGGAATAATTTTGCACGAATTGCTTTAATTATCAGAATAAAAGTACTATCTTTTATGTGGTAGAATACAATATTTATTTATTGCGCTATCGTACACAAACATGACAATTTATATTACATTAAAAAGTTTATCTCTCAGAAAAATCAACTTCCTGTTGTAACGTTGTGCGTAGGTACATAATTATATAACTAGTAATAATGAATCAAAATATTTACAATTAAATTAAAAATATGATCAAAACAGACATTAATATACTACTTAAAAACGTAATTTTATAACAAATAAACCTAATTAATATTTACAACAAAATCAAATAAAAGCACAATTTAGATTTTTCCTAACAAAGTAAATAAATTGATTAAAACTGTCTCAAGTGACGTGTGACTTCCAGTACTTTTGCCAGCCGCTATTGTTCTCGGTCGGCTTACGTGGACCCCTCACCGCACCTCGACAGTTCCTGCGGCCATTTCAATTTTAATTGGTCTTACGAATTTTCGATCAGGGTCACGTGTCCTAACGGTCACGTGTCCTGACGCGAGTTTAACATTTTTTTACCCATTACAAAAAAAGTGTACAACGCCGCTAAAGAAGTTCTCACTTCAAAAATCTATATCCCACCACTTAGAATAACAGGGTCAATATTTGAAAGGCCCCAAATTCATGTCTTTCAAAATTTCTCGAGAATGTGTGTATATTTTTTTAAAAGAATTTTTTTTTGATAGTAAAATAATCAACGAAAATGTTCTCTAAGCCTCGATTATAACAAATTAATAATAAAAAAGTTGTTAAAATAAAACCAATAAAATTGCAATTTTTTCACGTGTCGCCACGGCTCATGCGCTACTATATTTAGATAATATGAAAAAAGGTGAATTCTTTGAGCTATTGGCTATTGTGTGCTGTAATTATAACTAATCAAGCTTCATACTTTTGATAAAATTACCAATACCCGCTAAGTCAATAAAGAAAAAACTCGTGTTCCAAAAATGCGCGTCATTGTCCTGCGCAATGTTTGTTTTCAATTTAGTGTTGAGTTAGAGACGAGAGGGGGGAGGAAACTTGTGGCAGGGTGAACAGACCTCCCCGCACCAAAGTCGGACACATGCTTTGGTGAAGATACAAAGCGTTGGTTTTTTGCAAGAAGCCTTTAAAATTAATTCTCCAAAAATTTTCATTACAAACGTCATTTATGTTTTTCCGTAATGTCATTCAACTCAAATGTTCATGTAAATCATAGACATGATGATGATACTATGATATACATTAAAATTTTGGGTTGAATAACAATATGGGAAAAACTATTTAATAATTAGTTTTAGATAACGATAAAATATTTATTGGTTATTATGAAACACCGTGTATATTCATTCTGTCCTATTGTAAGTCTTTTTCATATTGCAAAATATGCAAGTTTTGTGAACATAATTTAACATTATAATTTTTTTTTTGAAATACCACTTACATAAAACATATTAGGTCAAGTTTTTTGCGATTTCATCATTTTCCCTAACGTCATTGTCCTGAATTTGGGCTGCCAGGATAATGACGCGCATTGAGAAGAATGACATTATGTGGAATAGTAATGACAAATCTTGAGGATAATGATGAGAGTTCGTAAATGCATTTGTTTAAGATCAAATATAACATTTTAATAATTAGTACAAATCGGTATACTGTTGACGGAAGGCAATATTATAATGAGTGTAACTGGTATTGACAAGACAAGATGTAATTGGTATATTTTGTGACCTATCAAAGGCTTTTGACTGCGTTGGTCACCAAACTCTTATAATAAGCTCAAGCATTATGGTGTCTCTGAAGAAGCAATTAGACTTATTGAGTCTTATTTGTCTAATAGGGTTCAGAAAGATGTTATATTAACAAAACTGAGTCTTCTGGTGCACCTATAATTATGCGCGTGCCTCAAGGATCGATATTGGGACCATTGCTCTTCTTATTTATATTAATCACCTCCCACATTTCACTAACAATGTGTGCGATACAGCACTATTTGCAGAAGATACTTCTTTAATATTATTCCTTACAGCTAGTGAGCAAGGTTGACAGAGAAAACGGAAATACTCACGTTGTAAATATTACTCTCTCTCTAAAGTATTGCACTGGTTCACTATGAACAATTTATCATTAAACTCAAATAAAACTAAATGTATTAAATTCTCATTGCCAACACAAGTTGATACTATTGTGGAAATGATTAATCGAACTGTCGGATTCATCGATTCTACAATTAGATCGATATTTAGGTATTACACTAGATTCAAGATTGCAGTGGGATCCACATATTGAATTCTTAGGATGAAGTTGTTATTAATAAAACTGAGTCTGCTGGTGCACCTATAATTATGGGTGTGCCTCAGGAATCGATATTGGGATCATTGCTTTTCCTAATTTACATTAAATGACCTCCCCCATTTCACTTATAATCTTTGCGATACAGTACTATTTGCAGATGATACTTCTTTAATATTTAAGATTGACAGAGGAAACAAAAATATTGACGTTGTAAATAGTACTCTCTCTAGAGTATTGCATTGGTTCACAATGAACAATTTATCATTAAACTCAAATAAAACTAAATGTATTAAGTTCTCATTGCCAAATGTAAGGAAAGTGGATACTATTGTAGAAATGAATAATTAAGTTGTTGAATTCATCGACTTTACAAATTTTTGGGTATTACACTAGATTCAAGGTTGCAATGGGATCCACATATTGAGTCCTATGCAAACAGACTTAGTTCTGCAGCAAATGCAGTAAAAAACAAGACAACTTACTGATGTTGAAACGGCAACATTGATTTACTTTAGTTATTTTCACAGTGTCATGTCATATGGAATACTACTAGTATAGAAAGTCCTCAATACCCATTCAACAGTCAAAGATATCCTGAATACCCTTCAGGACATCTTTTAGCTGATAAGAAGAATGGACGCAAGGAACTTAACAGCTACATCAGAAATGTACCAACATTTACAAAAGGGTGTATCAATACCACACACAGCAATATTTGTTTACATAAATAGTTAATATACAACAATTCTTAACAATAAAACTAATAATATCTACAAATTAACACCAGGCATTAGCATCATTCTAATAATCGTTGACTTTATAATAAGTAATTAATAACCTTTGCTCAATTTATGAGTATTTTTACATGCGCTTTAAACTTATGAAATGCAAATCAGTAACACTTTATGGAATATTATTATAAAAAGTTATACATTTCCCCATAAACAAGCATTTAGTTTTTAAAGCCTGTACGTCGGAAAGGTAAGTTTATTGTTATTTCTTGTGTTTAAATGGTGAATTTGGAAATTGGTATCAAATGGATTATGATTTTAAATGACCGATTCGAAAGAGCTTTCTATGAAGTCATATTCGAATAAAGAATATTTTGATTTGATTTTGAAAACCTATGTCAAAGGTGACGGTACGCAGAAATAAAAAATCTCAGAACAATAAGTTATTGTCCTGAGGAAAAAATGATCCTGAATTGCTAACTGTAGAAAAAGAAAAAAGAGACAGAAATAATTAAAAAAGAAAGAAGAAAAAATTTTAGCAAAAAGCCCTCGCGCAATATAAGAGCAACGCAAAAAGTGAAAGGGGAATTCCACAAATAAATAATTTCTTCAGCTAGTACATTTATTAGAATGTATTTATACGATAGGTAACTATTATACGTAAGTAATGGAAAAGAAGGATAAAAAAGAGTGCATGTTAATGAAATGCGAATACTAAGATGGACATAGGGGTGACAAGAAATAAAGTACGAAATGAGGATATTAAAGGAAGTTTGAAAGTTGCGCCGAATACAGAAAAGATTAGGGAGTGGTTAAGATGGTTTGGGTTGAGGAGGAAAAAATGCCATGTAAATGAAGATAGTGAATATGAACGTAAATGGATGTGCAGGTAGGAGACCAAAAAATAAATGAATACAATGCGTGAAGAAATGGATGGAATGATATGAAGTAAAAGGAGTAAATGTAAGTATGACGAATAACAGAAGTTAGTGGGAGAAAAAAATATAGCGTACTAACCCCGCCTAGCGTGGGATAAGATTAAGTGTTATATGTAGTTAACAAAGTATAATAGTGATAATTTTCTATTAGGGGAACATACAACGAAAAAAGGAAAACAATCAACATTCAAAGCAGTTAAAGTAAAAGCAGTTGCTAGTGAGCAAGGTGCGGGTTATTCTTAGGATAGCAACCTAGTTAATAAAGAAGGATCATTTAAAAGTAAAAAGTGCAGCTATTCAATATAAAGATACAAAGAAGAATACCACTGTTAATAAGAAAAAAAATGACACAAGCAAAAAAAAGCGACTACAAAATCTAGGTACTTAATTTCCTAACAGAGTAATAAATTTACAGAATCAAAATGTAGGCTCATTAAGTTCACAATCAAATACATGTGCTCTGATAAGAGAAACCAATTAGAAACTTAGAAGGTTAAAAAAGTAAGAAAGCATCGGATATTGAGATAACAAATAATTTTTATTTGCAATATGCGAACAGCGTAGAATGTGCAGACAAGATAAAATATATTACAAAAAATAACATATACCTATACACAAAAACGGTACTTATGTTTACCATTATTTTGATCACATCATATCACAGTTGTTATGACTGCATATTCTTTTATAAACGAGGATCATATTGAGTAAAAAATTAGTAAGTTTTCTAATTATGGAAATGAAAGAAATGACTACGTTTAGTTTTTTTGGTTATAACGGATGATTTGTATAAGATCTCAATATAAAATGATAATAATAATATATATTATTTAGAATCAAGGTAAACTGGTTTTTTGTTATACATTTGTTAATGTATAACAAAAATTCAATCCTACACGACAATCCTACCACGATTAACTTTTATTAAGATCTGAATAAAGCAATTAGGTTTATAAAAGTCTAAAAAGTTCGACTTATATTAATATTTTGACGGTCATTGTGATACTTTAAACCAAATAAAATTATTACCTAGATACTAAATTCTTTTTATTTTCATTTAGCTGCGTATTCTATAAGTATAAAACTAGACTCATGAGCATTATCATTTTCCTAAATATCTCGTCATTGTCCTAAACAATTAAAATCGTGACGTATGCACTCCTTTAACCGCTGGTGTTTATCTTCCTCCATTTTAAAAATATAATTGTATTGCAATTTTATGTACTCGTCGGTATATACAAACCAATAAAGCAATAAATACGTGTCATTAACCACACAAATTGTGAAAGGCACGAAGACACGTGAAGATGAACTAACGTAAAGGACCGCCCTCGTCCCACCCATTATGGTTTGATTTTATTTCAGTATTTTAAATAATAAGAGTTAAATGATATCTGTACAATTATGATTAAAGTACAAAAAAAATTAAGTACAGAAAAATAATTTCTGTACTGAAATAAACTACTACCGAAATTTATTTAAATGACGTCATACAGATAAATGTTATACTCGTATTCATACCGGTAAACAGTCCCTGAATAACAGCACGACGTTTACTAGTTTTGTAAATTATTGGCAGGTAAGTGTTTCAGAATTGGCTATTTCATTTTCGCACATAACATGTGTAAGGTTGTCTTGTTATAACATGTGTTACATGCGCTATAGGATAGGTGCCATTTACAATATAATATACAATTTTTCATTTTTTTTACTTAGTCAATTATTATATTGTTGTTAAAAATTATGTTATTTTGTACTTGATTTTAAATTTTTAGCTTGTTATTTTTTGCTTTTTACGTTTGTGTACGGTATAGGAACTTGATCGCTTTTTAGCAATTCTTATATTACCAATAGCTATTAGTTTTTTTTTATTAGTTTAATACTGCAATCTGTCACCACTTCGGGACATTGAGCGGTAAGTATGGTGGTTAGTTATTGGACAGGCTTAGGAGGGCGACCTTTGTCGCATCCCAAATTTCACATTTATGCTCATCTTGGAGTATTCTGCGTTTTAAACGGCGTTTGGTTTGTGCATTTTCCATCAACTTCTGCGCTAGCATATTTGGGTGGTTTATGATTCTGTCCTTGTATGAATTTGTGTGTCTTGCTATCTCTTCTTTAACTGTAGGTAATTGTAAATCCTTATGTAATTGTTCGTTGGTGATGAACCACTGAGCATTTGTTATTATGCGTAGCATTTTGTTTGGTATCTTTGGATTATCTCAATGTTGGAGTGAGAAGCAGTTCCCCACAGCTGGATGCCATAGGTCCATATTGGTTTGAGTATGGTTTTGTAGAGTAACAGTTTGTTTGCCATTGATAGTTGGGACTTGCTCCCAATGAGCCAGTAGGTTTTTCGGAGTTGAAAACCAAGTTGTTTCCGTTTGGTGAATATGTGTTTTTGCCAAGTTAGTCTTTGGTCCAAGTGAAGGCGAAGGTATCGTACATGTTTAGCTCTGGGTATCTCCACACTATTCAATTTTACTGGTGGGCAAGTGTTTTGTCTAAGTGTGAATGTGACATTAACAGATTTGCTCTCATTTGCCTTGATCCGCCACTTCTTTAGCCATGTGGCTACACTGTTCAGTCCCTCTTGCAGCATTTTTTTTGCTGCCACATTCGGTTCACTGTGTGAGGCTAGAATGGCTGTATCATCTGCAAAAGTACCAGTGCTAATTGTTGGGCATGTGGGTAAATCCGAGGTGTAAAGCAGGTACAGAATTGGACCCAACACACTTCCCTGTGGGACACCCGCTGATATTCTGTTACAAATTTTTAGCATTTTCTGTGTTTGTTAGCTGTTGGTTTGCCCAAGATGAAATAAATAAATAAATAAAGCAAGAGACTGATAGTATGCGGTATGTGACTTGCGTTCATCGTCAGCCTAATTGGTACTCACCATTCGGTAGGATAAAGGACAGGAAAAGGAAAGGACATGAGCTTTCCTGTTGTAAATACAGAAATTAAACAAAGTAATTCATTAATTTCATTTATCACACTCATAATAAAATTCACCAATGGTTTTAAAAGCTAATGAAAATGAACTCGATTAACCTTGTGACCAACAAGTACACAGTCCTGTGGAACTGCAACTCATCCTTACATACATATTATAAAACAAAGTCCCCCGCCGCGTCTGTCTGTCTGTCTGTTCGCGATAAACTCAAAAACTACTGCACCGATTTTCAAGCGGTTTTCACCACTCGATAGCGTGATTCTCGAGGAAGGTTTTAGTATATAATTTGTTAAGTTTTTGTATTTATTTCTGTGTACATAAACGATATTTGTTGAAGATGTCGGGAAAAAATAAATTAAGGCGAAACGTAGTTCGCGGGCACAGCTAGTAAAAAATAAAATTAAAATATTGTTTACCTAAAGGTCATTTAAGTGTATTTTCACTCAGAACACATAAGTAAATAATTAATAACTACTTTGATATAATTAATGACAAGCTGACGAATGTATTTCGAATTTAATATTTTCTAGAATAAAATGAAAACACTTTCTAGAATTTCTACTTTCTCTGAAATAATTAATAAACATACTAAACCCACCTTTTGTTTTCACCTCACAATGGGTATTCAATACAGTTAAGTATGTTCTTTGAAATTTCATTTGCCGAAACATTTTATTGTTATCTTGTTTATTGAAAACTAGCTGTCGTCCGCAACTCGTCTACATTTAATTCCCCAGAGAACTCGTTTGAATTTGGAATAAGATAAGCCTATGTCCTTTCCTCACGGCTACAGTTATAGACTACAGGCCCGTGTCAAAAATTGATGGGTCATTTGAACCACCAGGAGACCTATTTAGAAAGATAGAAAGGCATTAAATAATAAGATTCAGCACTATGCCGTCACTGGTAAGCTGTCCAACTGAGTGCAGGTGAGAATTCAAAAGTACATTTTGTAGTAAGTAGAGGGAGTACATTTTGGTAATATATTTTTGTACATCGATAGATCCATGAAAAATAATAAGAAAACACGTAGTGCCGTACAAAAATAGTGAAAATCGCTGGAAAATCAAAAATTTACCCGACTTTGTGGCGCACTATTTTTGTACGGCACTACGTGTTTTTTTATTATTTTTCATGGATCTATCGATGTACAAAAATATATTACCAAAATGTACTCCCTCTACTTACTACAAAATGTACTTTTGAATTCTCACCTGCACTCAGTTGGACAGCTTACCAGTGACGGCATAGTGCCGATACCTATTCTTTAATGCCCTTCTATCTTTCTAAATAGGTCTCCTGGTGGTTCAAATGACCCATGAACTTTTGACACGGGCCTGTATTCTATTAGCTCTATGAAAAGGGGGCTGAAGCTAAGCAGCTTTTATGGGTGCTTGTGAAATCCCAACCATAACAGCTCATATACGTCCCCACCGAGGGGCTCGAGCCTACCCTAAGTTAGGGTGTTTAGGCCTTAGTCAACCACGCTGACCCAGTGCGGATTGGTCGACTTCACATACACCTTTGAATTTCTTCGCAGTTGTATGCAGGTTGCCTCACGATGTTTTCCTTTACCGCCGGAGCGTCAAACAAATTTACATATGAAATTCGAAAAACGAAAAACCCATTGGTGCATGGCGGTCTCGAACCCCGGACCTCCCGATTGGAAGGCAAGCGCCGAGTCCACAGCGCCACCGACGCTCCGAAATCTCAATGCTGACACAAAACTTGAGATTAAATGGCGCTGCTAGCCATGCAAATATTAGCTCTATCAGCGTAATCTGCCGAATTCTGAGCCCATGCTCTTAAAATCGAACTAACGATATATCGGCGCTTCACATGTAGTTTGCTACTCTTAGTTGCATCGCTTGTTCGCATCTGTCGATCGACCCAACGAACGATGATACTTATGTCATAAATGGCCAATTGCACCAATCTAATCTTAGCTAAGGAAACTCCTAAAAGTATGTTTTAACCAAACAAACAAAGAGAGATGCTAGAACAATAGCATTCTTTATTGATCTTTTAGTGTAAACGAAAGCTCGTTTTGAGTGTTTACACCAAAACATTAACGTGCAAGAATGAGATTGAACGAAGAACTAGATAGAATTCTTGCACAATAGATGTTTAGATCAGCCGAATCGCTAGAACACAAGAACACTGAAGTGACTGCTCCGAGGAGCGAGCGCATCCGAACACGCAAGAACGCTCGAAGCAACTGTTCGCACACTCTAGGGCCATTTACATCAAGCGAGCGAGCATTCCTAGAATATTCCATAGAATATTTAAGAACGCCGATAGAACAACGAAAGAATGCTCTACATTTCTTTACACAAAAAAAAATAGAGTGGGGATAGAATGAACATTCACTCGTCTGATGTAAATCGACCTTAAGACATATTATTATGCTGTCACTTTTTGTCTTTAATGAAAAGAATGTGACACTATCAGCCAATTTCACTAACCCTGTCTTAGCTTAGGACAATCCTAAGAAGTATGCTGTCACTTCTTGTCTTTAATGTAAAGAATGTGACAGCATGCCACTTAAGATTGTCCTAAGCTAAGACAAGGTTAGTGCAATTGGCCATTAGCCACCTAAGAGTATCCTAAGCTTAGACGAGGTTGCAAAAATTGGAGAAAAGAGTCATAACCCCACTCTCAACATCGAATGTCCGTCTCGTTATGTTTTATCAAAGGCTTTTATTTTTTTGAAGCGTTGGAACTGTTTCTATGATGTGTATTTTGCTTTCGGACAACCGCTATTCATTCAAATTCATTCTGAACATTGTCTGTGGTATCGAAAGATGTTCGAAATATTCTCAATGGATCCGACAAACGATAACAATGACGATAATTCTTTAGAGTAGGGTTAATCCAATATATTCGTATCGAGTTCGGTTCGATTCTAATATATCGCTGTCGATTTTAAGAGTACAGGCTCTGGTGTCCTCACTCACGTAGAACACATAAACACGGTTATATTTTTATCACCCTGAAAAATTTTAGGGATGCTTCAGGACACATCCAATATTATATAAAAAAAATTAAAAATGAAATAAAAAATTAAAAAAATAAATAAAAAAATCTCAAAAAAAGCATTTTTACTGCTCTAAACTAGAGCAGCCTTTTTTGTATTTTTTTAAAATTAATATAAAATTAAGTGAATGAGTTATTTTTTTTATTTACATTTAAATCATTCTAATACCATGTCGTGAAGAGTCCCTTAAATTTTCCAGGGTGATAAAAAAATAACCGTGTATACTCAGCAGAGTACTGACTGGTTCGAGAGATACCTTTCTAATAAATATATCATACTTTCAGCTAAGAGGGGGGCACTCTGAGACTTCCTCGCCTAAGGATCTCGAAATACATTGATCTTGTGGTTCTCGTGACCTTTGCCATTACTTCCCTAATCAAATGTCTCTCGATAATAAGTATTTATTTACTTCTCTTAACATTGTGTTTGCCTTTGCCAGGTCACCACACCCAAGAAGAAGATCAAAAAGGAAGAGCCTGATGCAGAGAACGGTCAAGATGAGAGCCAGGACAACGGGCTCAATGTCTCCGAGGTCTCGCCTGAGAAGAAAAAGAAGAAGAAGAAGAAATCTGAGGCGCCAGAAGTAAAGGAGGAGGTGGAAGAGCCTAAGAGTGAAAAGAAGAAGAAATCTCAGGCGCCAGAAGTAGAGGAGCCGGTGGAAGAGCCTAAAAGTGAAAAGAAGAAGAAAAAAAAGAAACACGCAGAGGAATAAATGCCGTTTAGTGGTAGCAATTTCACTACTTTCGGATATCACATGAAGTATCCATCGGATTATGTTGAAAGCGTTCAATTTGTGTACAGGTGTAACAAAAATACGATTATTTGAGGGTATACATATATTAGGGTATATATATATTCAAAATAGTGATTATGTACAACAAATATTAGGCAAACTAAACTTAAAAATATTTGACACTAGCATTTGACAACCCTACTTTAGCATGTTTTGACAGATGACTGATGATGATAGAGATGTCCAATAAAACTTTTTACTTCATGTTCAAAGTTAGTTGAATTTAGATACTAGGGAAACTATTAGGGAATTTCTAATAGTCAGTCTATATTTTTTTCGCCAAATTTTTCACCTCTTCGTTACACATGTATCTAGCAGATATTTTATGAGATGTAGTAAATAAGCAAAAGATTTATCTAATTAGATATATCTGTGAAAAAGATAGTGGTGATAAAATCTATTTTAAGTTAAAGTTGACTGTTAATGTGCAAATGATGGTCAGAATGTTTGTATGTGTAAGAGCAGTTTATGAGAGAGTGAATATATTGAGAATAAATATCGTTCTTGTTTTATTTGTTTTTGTTTTCTATATCCGGGAGTACCCATATCTGTCACTAACGGCTTCCGTTGTCTGATGGTTGAGATTAACATCACCTGGTGCAGAATTGTAGGTCGATATTTTTTTGCATAGTAAATTTCAGAGCCCACCCACCTGGGAAGCTACCATCTTAGACTCGTACTATCATGCTTATCAACTAACAATAACAGTGATGTGATAATGTTATGGTCAGCTTTCTAAGGTGGCTTAGGCGCTTAACACGCACGGACATGCGGTGTGAGTGTGTTGTACCCTGCGATTTTTGTATACAAATTAAGATTCTTCAGTCAAAATTAAAAACCGCAGAACCGCACACCGGAGCGGTGTCCGGTGCAATGTGTTATGCGCCTTTGACACTAGTTCTAAGTAGAGTCCCATATATTAAGTACTTACCTACTTACATTCTTCGGATGCATATGCACGCTATCCATCGACAATTTCTTGGGTGTTTGTCTACTATTATTTCCATCCACATACGAACATTGAATTTAGCCTAATAATAGTGCCAATAGTAATATCACAGGTATATTCAATCAAAAGTTTATCAAGGAAATCGCTTTTTTGAAAACACATTACAAACATGCTTAACATTAATTGTAATTTTCTTAAATCTGAATAGTTCTTTATCACATTAATAAATAGTAATATGAGAAAACGTACTTTTAAAAATCTCTAAATGCGGTTTTACCAGTTTTTGAAAATCAAAAAATGTTTCTTTTGAATAAAGTAGGTATTTAGAGTAGGTACTTCCCTCCAGATAGCGTTAAGAATAGGTATCACATGCTTAAGAAACTCCACCTTTAAATCCTAAAATATAAAAATAAAATATTAAAAAATAATACCTAAAGTGTCTGGGCACGAAGATTAGTGCCCAGGTCAGGTACGTAGAGAATGATTATTTCAGGCATTTGCGGGCAATACATAGGATAGTTATCCTATTTATTGCCTGCAAATGTCTAGAAGAATCATTTTCTAGCTAAAATTTTGCTCGTTTGCAAATCATTCTAATATAGCTAAAAATTTGCTTATTTCATTGCGAAGGTTTTTTACCTACGCAATTTATTTTTGAAACAAAGTTTGCCTGAGGCGTATGTCCAAGAGGGTGGGCGTTACATACAATCAATAGGTAGTATAGATTGGACTAGTAAAGACGAATAAATAATATCAGAACAATAAGGGGGACATTCGAGAATACCATTGGAGGTGGAACGAAGGTTCTGCTTTTTAGTTCCAGCTATTACCGCATATTACTCTTTTTCGCCTTAAAAATCGGTGTAGGTACGCGTCGTACTTATAAATGTGCGGGTGAGTACCACTGCAAGCCACTTGCGTGCAAACACTGCAAGCCACTTGCGTGCAAACACTGCAAGCCACTTGCGTGAAACACTGCATGCGCGCCTTTGCCTTGCAACTTGTATCATGTGTAAGCACTCTAAATATTATATAGGCATACAGATAGCGGCATTTATTTAAGTTGAGCAAACTGGTGCCGTATGAATAGATCCTATAATAACAATGTTATACATACTGGTGGCGCCTAAAGTCGACGCAACCAATTCGGCGTTTCGCCGATTAATCTTGGCTGATTTTGTGACCAACTAAAATCTAATGAAATACAATATCTCTTACCCCAAAACTGGTCCGGTCTGCGTATGTAGCCGGTGGACTTCCTGAGCTAGCTCGAAGGAAGTCGCGGCTCCTGAAGGGCTGCTGTCAATCCACCGACCAAAACCGGACCACTACACTTGCCTATTAGGTCACCAGCACCTTCGCCGACAATCAACACTCACCAATAAACGGGCATTCGCGACAATAACAATTTTACTCAAGATAGCACGCCGCGTGGTAAGTTAATTCAATGACAATACCATAAACTAATTGGACAATACAAATTCGACTGGACTGTCATGTCACAGCGGCCGGCCGCCACACACCTCAGAAGAATAAATAGTGATTGTTCTGAGCCACACACCATCACATGCACAGACTATTAGCAGTGTTGCCACTCGCTCCTTGGGTATATGTGTTCTGTGCACTCGCTCTTCCTCGAGCGTAAACACATACTAATAATATTGTTGATTTCCGACAATAAGAGGTAAGATAACCAGTTTCCAAGTTGTAGCGGAGTTCAGGTGAAGTTCGCTTTCATCCTCGGCCTCATCTTCGGGTTATTCCCGTTCGTCCCACCAGGTTTTGTCCCACCAGTAGGACGAACGGGAATTTCATAAAATACAATATTTGTATTCCTGTTCGTCCCACCATCAATATTAGTGGGACGAACGAACGGGAAGGACATATTATACTCACTCACATCAGGTGACATGAAGGCCAAGAGCTTCCCTGCTGTGTGAAAAACTTATTTTTTCAATATCACCCGCGCAGACGGTCGCCATTTTGGTTCAATAGCCGCGATTTGTACGGCCCACTTTGGTCGCAGGTGTCCTTGTGCTACCTGAACACCCAGCTCCGAATTGTTGAACGTGTGAATCACAAAATCTACTTCGATTGCATTTATTCCGACCGTCAATATCCAAATACATCACTACTTATTCTAGAATACATTAAATTATCCAAACACATGCTCGGTTAATACACAGGAGAGCAGACAGTCCATTTAGCAAGCCTGGGATAATTACAGCGCTGGCAGAATTATTGTCGCAAGATAACGCATTGCCATTTACAAAAGACGAATAAGGCATTCGTCAATCTTGTATTGACGCGGCAATATGACTCAAACAAGCCGATCGATCGTGTTGGATGTCGAACACAATAGGGGGACAGTGCGATCCCCAATAATTCATTATTCATCGGAGTTTAAAAAAGTACTGTACAATTCATAGGAATTCGGCTGACGGACGTTCGTCCATTACTGGTTGTTTGTTGTGCCCACAGCTTTGTTCTCCGTTCATTACCGGATAATCCCGCCCCCCGCCGCCGCCGAGCTGCCGCTAAATTGCTTATTCTCGCTTATTGCTCGCAGCTTGTCCCGTTCTCGAGCTAATAACGTCTCCTAGCCGTGGAAAACAATCGCCCGTTTAGTACCTACCTGTGCTGTGTGTGTGTGTGTGTGTGTGTAGATAAGTCTGTATGTTGGTATCTACTTTCACCTACCACTATAAGCTTCCTCAAAAATCTGAAAATTATAACATTATTTAGCTAGGAACATCGAGAACGCTGTTTAGGTGCTTACTTATAAAACGATGGCGAAAGATTCAGAAGAGCTTCCTAATTCAAGTCATATTCAATAAGGAATATTTTGATTTTAATTGATTTCAATCCAACTTAAAATCAAAATATCAATATCTGTACAGGGTTACTTTCATATCATCCCGAATCATTTAAGGGACGTTTAAAAAATAAAAACATTTTTTTTTATATTTTAGAAATAGAAGATTAATATTAAGTACCTATTAAAATTAAATGAGTGAGATTTTTTTAATTAATGTTAAAATCATTCCACTTCCGTACCTACCGTGTCCTGCTGGAGCGTCTCTTAAATTATCTGGGGTAATAAAAAAGTAACCCTGTACGTAGATAGGTACATTAAGATCTAACTTAAAAGATAGAGTAGTTTTTATCTCGATTATTGACTTCAAACTTTACTATTGCGAATTAAATGGTTTGTCATTATTGGTAAGTTCCATAAGTTTCTAACAAATGGGGCTGTGAGTTAATTTATACAAGTTTATTTTTTAGTTATGACAAAAATTTCGTGTGCTTGTTCAGACAAGCAAACTGAACAACTTTCACTATGGGACCAACTTCGAAATCGCAAAAAAAAAATCAACTGTTCCATACAAATGTTCAACATTCACTAAACCTAAATGTATGAAACAGTTGATTTTTTTTGCGATTTCGAAGTTGGTCCCATAGTGAAAGTTGTTCAGTTTGCTTGTCTGAACAAGCACACAAAATTTTTGCCATAACTTAAAAATAGTGGTGTATAGGTTGGGTACCCGTCCGGATGGCTTTATGTTTCGATTTTTATAAGCTAACTAGCTGTGCCCGCGAATACGTTTCGCCTTAATTTATTTTTTCCCGACATCTTCAACAAATATCGTTAATGTACACAGAAATAAATACAAAATCTTAACAAATTATATACTAAAACCTTCCTGGAGAATCACGCTATCGAGTGGTGAAAACCGCTTGAAAATCGGTGCAGTAGTTTTTGAGTTTATCGCGAACAGACAGACAGACGCGGCGGGGGACTTTGTTTTATAATATACTAGCTGCCCGCCCCAGTCCCGTACGGGTAGGTATACTAAAAAACCTATTGACCAATCTGTCAAGTTCGTCACATATTTTAAATTCATTCTTTTTCCTTTAATAATTTTTCAAATATTTTCTTTTATACAAACCTTGTCCTAAAAATACATCACACATCACACACAGCTCATATACGCCCCCACCGAGGGGTTCGAGCCTACCCTATGTTAGGGTGATTAGGCTTTAGTCAACCACGCTGGCCCAGTGCGGATTGGTCGAATTCACATACAACATTGAATTTCTTCGCAGATGTATGCAGGTTGCCTCACGATGTTTTCCTTCACCGTAGGAGCGTCAGACAAATGTACATATGAAATTCGAAACGAAAAACACATTGGTACATGGCGGGTCTCGAACCCCGACCTCCCGATTGGAAGGCAAGTGCCGAGTCCACAGCGCCACCGACGCTCCTAACAATAACGTCCTAACAATAACGAATACATAAAACCAAGAATCATCCAATTTGGTGCAGTCGTTCGAAAGTTATGGGCGTGCATACATTTCGAAGATCCATTTTTATTTATATAGAAGATAGAGATAGAGATCGTTGTGTATCGCATTGTATGAAAATGTTTTTATTTTCATTATTTAAATATGATCTCATTTTGAAATTTAGTATAACATTGATCCAATAACGCACTATGACCTACTGAGCCACGGCATCGTGTGGCCTGCAGGCCTATTCTCTAACCACGGTTGGTAACTAGAACTGTAATTTTTGAAAGAAACTTTATATATCCATTACTAGTTTAATGATCTTATGTGTTACGGCGGCGTTCATGATAGCAGTAGGGACTTAAGGCGCATAGTGCTCCCAATCACCTTGCGGCGATCGTCTCGCAAACCTTTACGCGTAAGATGTATTATTTAAATAAAAAATTAATAAAGGCGAATAAGAAAAATCTAAAAAGACCATCCCCTAGAATATTGTTCACTTTATTTACTGAAATCGAAAGTATGTGATTTAACATAATATTTACGAAGCGATTAGGTTTATAGTTTTAAAATCGAGGCATGTTTGGGTCACATTTTAACCAAGTTTTAATTAATTTATCAAAAAATTAAAAAGACCATCCTCTAAAGAATGCATTGAATAATAACATATCTTTTTTAAAGATTTTTTTATTCAATATTTATGAAGAGAACCGGTTTTTTCTGCAGTGATTTTTTATGATTGACGTTACTATGCGCCTTAATGGATGTTAAGTTTCTGTCAAAAATGACAGTCCTAGTGAGCAACCGAAGTTATAGATAGTTGACTAGATGACCCACAGGCCTATTCTAGGCCTGCGGGTCATCTAGTCAACTATATGCAATGGAACAGCTACTCCTACGGGGAGTAGAGTTCTTCGTGGTGGAGTTAGTCACCTGCCCTGCTCCCCGTAGCATGACCACCTAAATACCATAATGATATGATAAAACGATACGTCGATATAAACCGTTAAAAAAGTTAGATTTTTTAGTTACCTTAAAGTTTTGAGTATGTTTTGGTTATTGGTATTATTATTTGACATATATTTTTAACAATCCACACTGGCCCAACGTGGTTGACTAAGGCATAATATATGACATAATAGGCCTAATCGCCCTAACATAGGGTAGGCTCGAGCCTCTCGGTAGGGACATATGAGCTGTGATGATGATGATTATTATTATTTGGGCATTGTTAAATATATTCATGTCGATAAAATCTCAATGTAGCCATCATATCCAATAGCTGTGCCAGCGAACTACGTTTCGCCGTATATTTTTTACCCGATTTTGCAACATTTGTCATTGATGCTCAGCTACTATTAGTCGTAGCGTGATGTTATATAGCCTAAAGCCTTCCTCGATAAATGGACTATCCAACACAAAAAGAATTTTTCAATTTGAATCAGTAGTTCCTGAGATTAGCGCGTTCAAGCAAACAAACAAACTCTTCAGCTTTATAATATTAGTATAGATAAGTATTTTGGAAGTTCATATCGATTTATCGTTTACATCATTTTACGGAGGCTGGTTTTAATAGTCTGGGATCGCGGGTCTAGCATCTGCAACGTTGAATTATTTGGATTCATCTCATAAATTCCTTTCGGAATCCATCCACCGGCACCGCCATTGGAACGCTACAAGTAAAATTCAACTCATTCAAACCTTAACCCAACCTCTTAAGATAATGATGTCTTTGTGAGAAATAAGTGTGTTAGGGGATTACGGGCGAGGGTCCGTCGTTAAATCTTTAATTCCTCAAGGAGCTGGATTAGGACCTCTGGAAGCTCTCCAGCCTTCAAGAGCGACGACTGTGAAATTAAATTTAACGACCTCGTCTTCTTGTGAGTGCACCTTTAAGAACTGGATGTACTGGACGGGATATCTTGTGGACGCGTTCTTGTGCGTAATTGTCTTTGATTAATTAATTAACTGTCTAACTATAAAAAGATAAAATTGACAAAGAAATTCCTTTAAAGGCCGCTCGCCCTTATGGCCCTGGTACAATCTATGTTAGTTTCAATGTGTAAAGTGCGATAGTTATTTGAAGCTCGTTAGATAGATCGATTTTTTATTCTAGCTATTGAAATCGCGTACCTTTCAATTTTAAAATTTGTTTATTTGAAAACAAACTCCCAAATGTATTTTTATGTAGGTAGTAGCATAGACGAAGAATCCTTGGTTGTAGGTAGGTAAAGGTAGCTTCTTGTATCATTATTGTAATGTTGGCGATATGTGTAATACAGAAGGCAAAAATCTTGTGATCTTGTATGTATTCTTATTTTTTTGGTGTTTTGAAGACTTTTTTTTGTAAAAAATATTTTAATCGTTTGAGTAAATTTTTAGAATTTGACTCAAGGAAAACACCAGAATAACTTAAAACAAAACGTCTTTCGCTCTAAACAGCATTGAAAGAATAATTCCCGAACTTCTAATCTACCAGAAATCTTCCATCACCAGCCCAGTAACGTGATATAATGAATACCAGACGAAAATAACTAAATATGTTCAAAAAAAAAACATTAAACATTATTAACATATAATATTTATTATTTTAACAACATATTTAAGGGTTTCCCTCGATTTTCCTGGGATTTCATCATCATCGGATCACGACTTGGTGACAGTGGAACTACCTATATATTTTTTCAATGAAGTACAAAAAAATTTTGAAAAGTGACCCACAAATGGCGGAGTAATTGGTGAACATACATCAAAAAAAGATACAATCTTACATACTTAGAACCTCCTCCTCTATTGGAGTCGGTTAATACCTTAAAGAAAGACCATGAACCTCTAATTCTACATAAAGGGTGTAGGTACCTATCCCAAAACTAAATGTTCAGCGTCGATCATTTTAAAATTCGGCCGCCGCTCCGGGCGACGCGGCGTAATCCTAAAATACATTAAAACCAAATTGCCTAATCAGCCTTTTGGGTCGCGTAAAAAGTCGGCCGCGCCCGGCTCGCCGGATGCGTGGAGACACCGAAGACTGACGCAATTTCCGGCGCGGCGCCCGGTCATCCGATCACCCGCATACGCCAGCCGGGAGCATCGGTCGCCCGTTTTTTTTACTACAGGAAAAACAAGTGAATTCCCGTAGCTTGCAGGGATTTCATAACAAGACTCAACATTCGTGTCGGCTAACATATGGCACGGTACGACGCGATGCCTAGCTTAATTTATAACCTACACTTTGTTTTGTGAAAGAAGAAATTGGGCAAACAAAGAATAGAGGTAGCACTGGCGTAGGTAAGTCGGGGAGGGGTCGATGGCTTGGAGTCTGGACACCCCCCATTGAAAAAACAACGTACACTAGACATAATGAAATTTTGCTCCCAAGTAAAACGGCGCATCAGTGTAATTTCGTTTCGTATCGGCTTTGAGGTAGTAAACTTTTATATTTTATTGACCTGAGAACGAATAGCGAAAGGATTCAAGATTCGTAAGTCTTCAATTCGTGTGTATTGCCAGTGATGACGTATGGAACTGAGACGAAGCCGCTTACAATGGGTTTCATAAGAAGACTCAAGGTCACTCGAGGGGCAATGGACAGGACTAAGCTCGGGGTTTTTCTACGCGCTCGTATCAGAAATGATGAGATCCGTAGAAGTAGGCACCGACACAGCCCAATGAATTGTAAACCTAATTGTGTCAGTGGGCAGGACGAACACATCGCTCGTAGGACTGACGGCCGTTGGGGCGGGCGGTCTTCGAGTAGCGGCAGCGTACCGGGAGACGCAGCGTTGGTAGGCCCCGCACAAGGTGGGTGACGATCTGGTGAAGGTCGCGGGAAGCTGCTGGATGTGGGAGGCGCAGGACCGATCGGTTTGAAGACACCTGGGGGAAGCCTATGTCCAACAGTGGGAGTCTCTTAACTGATATAATGATAATAATGATGGTAGATCAAAATATATATTGCAAACTTGTGACAAAAGATGTCAAGTCACAGTACCCAGTAGCTTCACTGCCTGTCTTACCCTTCTTACCGGAATACATCAATGCAATATAATCTTTAAACGTCAAACATATTGAAAACGCGCAAACATTTTGCTTATTTCGTAAGGAAATCGGTACCAGGAATTCATGATTTAACAGTTACTCGACAGAAGCGTCTGTCTGTCAAGACCCCTATTCTCAGGAACGCGTAGAGATATTAAATTAATACGTAATCCTTCGTATCTACGCTAAGTATCTACGGTATTCTACGATCTGTTCCAGGTGTAAAAAGAATCAAACTTGTTTATAATGTCAATACGATCCAAAGATGTCATATCTTTCAACATCCAAAGATGTTTATGTCACATAATTTTGTGATTTCAAAAGGATACCAAAACCCAGAGGGTTCCCGTTGATCTAGAATTATTTATAAAATTTGACAAGAAGCAATGTCTGGAAATGTAAAGGAAAAAAACTGAAAAGCTTCACTATCTATATATAAATATTATAAAGAGGAAAGATTTGTATTTTTGTATGTTTGTATTGAATAGGCTCCGAAACTACTGGACCGATTTGAAAAATTCTTTCACTAATAAAATGCTATAAAATCACTGAGTAACATAAGCTATATAATTCTTTCTTACGGGAAAATATGGAATTGCCACGGGAAAAACCAAGATAACGCGGGCGAAGGTGCGAGCGGAAAGCTAGTCATACTCGCAGATAAGTGAACGGAACCCTTGATTCGTGAGTTCAACTCGTATTTGGCCGGCTTAGTTTTGTAAAAATAATCATTAAATAACGTTAAAAGTTATGACAGCGTCAACATTTCTATGATATATTCTAGATTTGTACAGAGTTACCAAGTCATTTTAAAATACTCTTATATTTATATTTATACACACAACGGCGGATTTTTTATACAACTAAATTGGCAAACAAGGATACTTACTGCCCACCTGATGGTAAGTAGTAACAGCCCCGTAGTACATGACAATGTGGTTCCTATGAGATTCGCAGCAAATCTGCAACCCCCACGAGAACCACGTCGTAAGTTGCCAACTCGCGACATAGATATATAAGGCGCTTAACACAATGCCGCCGCATCCCGCTGCGGTGTACGGAGGGTCGAAAACCGCATGCGGCTGCGGCGGCACGGACCCGTGCCACCGTACGGTTTGCTCCGTATCACCGTCCGGAGCTGCGATTCTTGTGTAATTTATAAGGCGTTAATGTGTTTACTCAGTCTGCAATAATTTTTGTGTAGCAGTATTCGACATCATTTCTTCAGACATGTAGCTTGAACATCAATATTCTCATCATATTGTGAACTGGCCTAGCTGTTAAAATTCATATTTTCCCAGCTAACATACCAAGTAATCCTACACAAAATGTTATCGCAAAACGGAATAAATGTTGATTTGTAAATGATTTCAATGGGTTATAAATATCTCGCCGTGTCACGAATGTCCATATTTCATCGCGCGAGGAATCGCGGAGAGGAAAAATAAATAACGAAAAAAATTGGGTCAGATGATGAACCGGCGCTCCCTCTTTCATGATTTACTACTGTACCTACTGTATACTGTAGGCGCATCTATTTTATATTATTCAGCCGATTATGTACAGATTTGGTTTTCATAAAAAAATGTTGTATTGTAAGAAAACCGATCGTAAGCGCTGCTTTCCCGTTGTCAAGCAATTTCGATCTACCGTACCGCCACAAATATAAAACATACAGTTCCTAAATTCATATACAGGGTGTAAGTGACGGTGTCCCATTTCTTTTAACAGTGAGTTTAGACCATGATCCTAATTTGAAAATTATCCAAATTTTCTCCCGAAAAATTTATAAATTTTCTGATTTTTTTCTAAATTTTATGGTGTAATATAACTAAGTTAACGTTTACAGATTAAATTCTGACAAAAAACCATAATAAATACACAAAAAATAAACTTCGCAATGTAAATCGTATGACATTTCCATCATACTGCGCGCGGAATCAGCTCTTTGGGTCATCGAACGTCAACGCACGAGCGAGCGGAACAAAAATGATGCTGGCGCGCCATTCATTGCGTAACATGAATAAAAATTAAAACTCTTTTTTTCTCTTTTAAAGCTTTTCCGGGAAAAATAAACATCGGTAAACAAATATTAACATTGGTCTGAACTCACTGTTAAAAGAAAAGGGACACCGTTACTTATACCCGTTATGATATTGTTGAACATAATTACCTATCTAAACATTCTTAAAGACAGAAACATAATTAATAATATTTCACTCGATAGAAAAAAATCCAAAGATCGATCGATATTTTAAAACAGTTGTGAATCAGAAAATACAATAATAAATGTATTTCATTTCAAATACCTCACCCCACCCCGCAGTCGCTGCACTTCTCGCGTTATTTCAATTGATAACATTAAAACAACGCACTCAGCCCTATTAGATTCCACGCACACATTTGCGCGTGTACAAACATCACTTGCTTAATTAGTAGTTATAGGTAATTGATTTGCGGACGTTGTATGGAGTGTCCGGGATGTGGTATAATTATAATACAATACATGTGTCGTAAACATAAACATAACGTGGAGTAGCTTAAAGAAATCAAAATACAACGCCATTTACTGAAAGGTTCATCATCATCCTCATAACAGCTCAATACGTCCCCACCGAGGGCTCTAGCTTTCCCTTAGTTAGAGTGTTTAGGCCTTAGTCAACCACGCTGGCCCAGTGCGGATTGGTCGCCTTCACATACACCTTTGAATTTCTTCACAGATGTATGCAGGTTGCCTTTTACGAAGTTTTTCTTTACTATAGGAGCGTCAGACAAATGTACGCATGAAATTCGAAAAATGAAAAACACATTGGTACATTGCGGTCTTGAACCACGGACCTCCGGATTGGAAGGCAAGTGCCGATTAATGTCCAATAATAAATATTCAGGTCAAAAATTTAGATATAAACCATATCTTTGACGTTGAAACAAATAACATACAGTAGGTAAACCAAAATTCATCAAAATCAGTTAATTAAGTGGTTTCGAAGCTTATCTCGTACAAAAATCGTATCGTGAGATTTTTATTACAAATACAGATGATTTCTTTACAGAAACATCAGAATATTTTCCATGATTCCGTATTAAATGTTACCACATTTGACCTCATTATTGGAGGAATAAACCGGCTGTCTCTGACCCTCACGGGCCACGGCAGTCAGCGCAGCGCCCCAGGATTAGCGATCGAACGAGGAAAAACAAGCCATTTCCCCCGATTCCCTCCTTCACGGTCCAATCGAGACAGCGGCTTTTAAATCCAATAACGAAGTGACAGAATTATGATTCGACTTTTTCAGTAATCGAGTGAGATTTGTTCATTAATATCCAAAGAATTGGTCGTTGAGATCTTATGATAATCTCTTGAAACGGATATTTTTTTTAAGTAACAGATAGATTAATATAAACTTTAAATAACATGCTAATTGAAATGAGAGGGAATTCAGTGGGAAAAGAACAAACACACTTACTTATAACAACCATCGGATTACGTAGGTGTGTTTAGTAGTTAACTAATAGGATTACTTAGGTATGTTATAAAAGGAGAAGTTCCCATCTATAGACGCACGCACAGCCGTAACCACTAATGGTAGAAACGTGAAATTTGGATAGTTGTTTTAATTCAAAATGCGGACGCAAACTAAGAAGGGATTTAAAAGAAATTTAACCCTGAACGGATGAAATAGCGGTTGCAAGTTTGTATGGCTTTTTTTAAATTAGCTACGATTGCGATTAAACTTTACATTCATGCTCTTAAAAACATTTCATTGTACACGTATTTTATGGTTTATTGAAATTCACCCCCTTAGGGTGCAAAATAGGGGTTGAAAGTTTCTATGGAAAATATTTTAAAATCTGCTCCAAATTCTATTAAAAAAATTATTATCCGAGCTACTAAATATAAATAAAAGTCTTCTGTATAATAGGCTACAAAATTATTTTTCCTACGGGAAAATATTAAATTCCCACGGGAAAACAATAATAACGCGGGCGAAGCCGCGAGCGGAAAGCTAGTCTATTGATAAAATTGAGTAGATAATTTGCAATTATTTATTCATCCCCCCATCTCGGGAAGAGAATTTTTGCTATTCGATATCTGACCGCCAAAGCCGTTTTTATCCGCTTGAGGTTAAAGTAAATTTGAATTTAGAACATCGCGTGCACTAGGTAGGTATGTGATTTCAAAACATCATTAAACCATTATTTACTTCCATCTTCATGGTGCCGAATCATACAACTTTTTTAAATTTGTTAAAAACTCAGACTCTGAACCTCCTTGGTGTACCTACTTATGTTTTTATTTTGCTTTGTTTCATTTCCTCGCTGAGGGGGGATGAAAAATTACGTGTTGCACTCGAGTGCAAAGATTTTTCACCTTGTGAACGCTCAGGATTCAAATTTTTGAATCACTCGCTTCGCTCGTGATTCAATTTTAGAATCCTTCGCTTGCTCGGTCATCAAAGTTGAGCACGCGGTTAAAAAGCAACTTTGCACTCATGTATAACAAATAACTATTTCACCTCACCAGCTCCGAATGACTTTTTTTATCCTTCGAAATCTGCATGGAAAACTTTATTTTAACCGTTAGCGTGGAAAAGTGATTTGAAATTCGAACGCTTGAATCAGGACTGGGAATATGAACTGAAACTTTGTGGTCAAAAACTTTTTTTGTTAAAAAAAGAAGAATCTATATGATAGCCAAAATTTTAGCTATAATTATTATAAATTCGTCACGTCGCAATGACCGAATTTCATTTTTTTGTAATTTTCGTTGCATCATTTTGTATTCGATGTTGAATTGTTTTATTACAGTAGTAGGTATTTTTCTGAGGTGAAGTAAAAAGTTATGTGTTGCGCTCGGCTACAAAGCTATTTGCCTCTCGTGCCTTTGAATCCCTCATTACGCTCAGGATTCTACTTTTGAACCACTTATTTCGTTCGTGGCTCAAACTTCCTTCGCTTTCTCGAGATTCTTATTTAGCACTTGCGCCAAAAACCAACTTTGCAGCCATGCATAACAAATAACTGCTTGTAGAGCAAACTTAAGTTGATGCATGAGTAATTTGAAAATGTGGGAATCCGGACGCTGAGCAACGAACGATAGTCTTTTGTTATTGGCATTTTATTGTTTTTAAAAATTATTTGATATTAGTCGGCCGCAGCGTAACTATATTAATGGCCTATCAAGAATAAGTGATTTAATGGAAGCATTTTTGAGTATTCACCACAACTCCCTATGCTAAGAAACAGAAAAGGAAAACCATGAAATATTTTAATGGAACGAAAAATTATCACTTTCATTTCGTAAACATTGATTTTATGAACACGGAAATAAGTGCTTGCACAAGAGAGAGCTTAATGCGACCTGATATGCACTTGCCCAGTATTTCTACGCCATAAGTTTGTTTGAATAAGGGAGTCTTCCTGAAACTACAAAGTCGAGCACAGTAAATTACAACTTCGGTAGTAAGAATAAGATGAGAAATGCTTTGCTGTTGTCGTCTCCTCTCGAAGCTTACAGGGGACGCTTCCCACGAGGCGAACAAATAATTCCTCACAGATTAAATAATGTCAATAAGAGACAGCGCTATTTGTCCCGGACATAAAAATAAAACATTTTCTTGGGACCTTTAAGTTTTTGCTTTCAGGCGAGCACTGCTTACGCAACCACCGCGATGTTACACATTGGTCACAGTAAATAAGGTTTATTTTTGTTTGTCCCCTATATCTCTCTGAAGGAGACCGCTTATCGCATTGACTAATTATCCTGGAGGCTAATCGCGATAAAAAATGCAGTTGGATTGGAATTGAACTACGACTGAACTACATCTTTTATGACATTTCGTATGGCGGTAATGATTTGACAGGAGATTGGAACGCAACCCGATTGAAGTTGGAACTTGGAACGCGACGCGACACAGAACGCAACCGCTGTCATAATTCAAGTTTGTGCGGCGCTATTTTTTTGGATTGAAGTTTGGCTTTTTTCAGTGTTGAGTTGAGTGTTTATCTGTTCTCTCTCTCTCTCTCTCTCTCTGTTATCTCTAGAGTTCCTTGTTGCGATCCAGCTTCGCTTGCGGTTCAACTCTCATGTAGAAATTAGCGAATTAGGTACCAATTTTGTCCAATGTTGAATTGTGATTAGAACTGGATTGGAATTGAAACTTATCGGTCCGTTCGAACTGTAAATTAGCGCGACTGGCCCCCTGCAAACCTTCAAAAGCTGAAACCTGTTCTATATTGGTTCGAATTCTTTTCGCTAGAATTTTCATAACTGAAACATAACCTGTTTAATGATTCGAAAAACAAACATTCAGGCTGATTTATAAAATAAGTGGTAAACTTCTTGAATCCGTCTGAGTTTTATTTCTTGGAAAAATATACGCCTTTGTGTGTTTCTTTCTGTGTTAAAGGAATTGCTATTTACGCTATATTCTGTACTTATTTATGTAGACATTATTTGCGTGAGTTCTCTTTGAAATTCATGCTAAGCGTTTCATAGAAATTATTTCTAGAACGTTTTGTGTACATGTTTCACTTATGTAATCGTTTAATATATATATAATAACAATCTCGTGTCACGGTGTTTGTTGTCGAACTCCTCATTTTTATGAACTTTTGTGTAAATTTGGTAGGTCATAGGGTTTTTTTCTTATACCCCTAAGTAATAAGGGTGGCACTCTCCAGTATTTTTTTGAAAATTATTATGGCGAAACATAGTTCGCGGACACAGCTAGTACCTACCTATACAAGTTTATTTTTTAGTTAATAAAAAAATGTATGTTCTTGTTCAGACAAGCAAACTGAACAACTTTCACTATGGGACCAACTTTGAAATCTTTTTTGGATAAATTTCATTCAAGTAACTGTTTCACTCACTCCGACAGGCATTTCTATAGCATAAAAAATGTTTGTTGTGGAATTGTAGTGTTGGCATTTTAAAAGAGGAGACAAAAAAAATTACAAGACCTTCCGAGTTTCTTGCCTGTTCTTCTCGAGAAGGCTCTCCCAATTTCCGAACAGGTAGAGTCAATTATTTTTTCATTTGACGAATGGTTGAGGTGTGTGTAGATTCGTGGAATTAGATTCTTGGTTGAAGATTTTTATGTTTTTTTTTTGACGTCAATATGTGCCTGTAAAGGTCTATATTGAATAAAGATTTTTGAGTTTAGTTTCACTGAACCTAGATGTAAGTATGGAACAGCTGATTTTTGTTTAGCGATTGCGATTTCAAAGTTGGTCCCATAGTGAAAGTTGTTCAGTTTGCTTGTCTGAACAGGCACACAATTATTTTTGTAACTAAATATAACCCTGTACATATAAGTAAAATTTTTTATCCAAATACCTACTTCAAACTGTATAATAAAATATAAAATAATAAACTTAGTGTGCATAAAATGAGAAATGACACACGAGGTTGACACCTTTTCTCTGTAAAAGACTCGTGTGTAAAAGTAAATGGTTAGAAGATGATCAAACAAACTCTTCAGCTTTATAATATTAGTAAGTAAGTATAGATAGATATACACCGTGTTCCTAAGTATAGATAGATATACACCGTGTTCCTAAGTATAGATAGATATACACCGTGTTCCTAAGTATAGATAGATATACACCGTGTTCCTAAGGACATGCATATTCCGACCATCAAACTGAGTAACTTTCACTATAAACAGCTGCTTCATAGGAAAGTTCTAGACCTACTAGACCGAAATATATGGCACAGCAGATTTTTTCGGGATTTCAAAGTTGTCCCCATAGTGACATTTGTTCAACTCGATGGGCTTAGTAACAGGCTAAAGTTATGCATATCCTGATCCTCAGGTACACGCTTTACAGTTAAAATACTATTTAGATAAGTTTATACGCACTCGGTCGCCATTTCAATGAATATGTCAAACTGTACGAACACTTCAACACAACACGCTAAATGCCTGTATTGAATCGAACAGTTGCAAACAAAGTTATCGTAAATAGTCATTTCGAGTGAGTTACGAATATTCCAAAACTGGAAACTAAACTAAATCCACCGCAGTATTGCTCGGAAGCTGGTGTTGATACAATCCCCGCCTCCATCAAACTTTGTCCCGAAGTCCCCGGGCAGAATGGTTACCATATTGTCGCTCGCTACTTAACTACGAGACACTACGAGTGTAATTGCCTAGCTCCGGCAGCTGGTGGTGAAATTCGTTGACGTTATGCATGGCCACAATAAATATTAACTATTATTATTGTGGTTAATATTAATATTCAGATGTAGAAAATTGAAAACTAATTATCATAAAAACTGACATTATTTATAGTACTGCGGGCGGCCGCACATTGATAGGACTACACTAGACACTTGGTTGAAACCATTCTTATTGCAATCTGTCGAAGTAGCTTTCGAAGTATCCTAGTTGATTTGCGGCTGTCCGTTCACTGTTCAATTCTATACTTTATTTTTAGTGTTTCTGTCGAGTGTGGGGTCCCTTCAGCTTGACTTGATGTGTTATATTGTGTATGAATTTTATAAACATTAGTTATAGGCACTCAAGGTTTGAAATGTTTAACATAATATAATTTATATTTCTTAACATCTCCATCGATGTACACGACTGTTTGTTGCCAAAATAAATTAAAAAAAAGTTAATACTTACAATATTTACACATGTGAATGATTTACACAGATTCTATACGCTCTGCATTACTGCAAAAATTCAACGTTCGTCATCATTTCAAGAGACGCCCACAGTTGGACATAGGCCTCCCCCGAGGAACTTTAAATTCATTTCAATACAATCATCAAATATAAATTTAAGTTCATAAATGATAACATGTAATAACAAATGAATTGATCCTGCGCTTCTTGCATCCAGCGGCTTCCCGCGACCTTCCTTCACCAGTCGGCAGATCGTCGGTCCACATTGTGCGGGTCTACCAACGTTGCGTCTCCCGGTACGCGGCCGCCACTCGAAGACGCTGTCCACCCCAACGGTCGTTCGTCCTGCGAGCTATGTATTCTGCCCACTGCCACTTAAGAGGACTGTGAAGTGCCAATTCTTGGCTCAAGTATGCACTTCCAAAAATGCAGTTTGTTGCACAACACTTAAAGTTGAAAGTCCGAGGCAAGTGCCTACATTTCATATTGAAATATTGTTTCGGGCGATAACTGTTTTACCCCCCTAAACCTTTACGAAATTAGACATTTTTGATCTCATTAGATTTAGTATACCTTAATCTATGTTTGTACGTTTTGCTTACTTGGTATAATTCAGTATAATTTAGTCAAAAAAGATAAAAATGCTCGAGGTAGTTTTTAAGTCTAAAATATGGATATTGATTTGCTATTTAAATCTGTGTAATCTGCCAAAACCTGGATGACCTGGATGCTGGCCAGATGAAATCTCTCACAGTACCTACCCACGTCGATGCGGTGATGGATTTAAAATACATGTGTCGCCATTGCCTTTTATCCTGTGGATGTCTTAAAAACCGATTAAGAGAGTTCACCACGGTACCTCTGCAAAGATATGGAAAACTCAAAACTCGTAATGTTCCGTCACTAAGCGTGTTCTATCGCCTATATAGCAGCGAGTGTTCTGAAAAGGTTTTTTCACAAATCTCATCCTCTCTTTTGCTTTTAAGAACTACCCGTGCTGGCCTGCGTTGTCACCGTCTTACGTGACTACCATTCCAGAGCAAACCACAAAATTTGGCAACTCGTTTCTATGTTTCGGTGGTGTCGGCTTAACTGTATTACATTCTGTGGAACATGCGAAGGTAGGAACAGAGTGCACTTGCGTTTGCGCAGTCACTTGTGCCCTGTGATATTTCCTGCACAGATGTCTTATCTTCTGTTAAAATTGGCCGCCGTTTCCGAATATCGGTTAGGAGGACTATAACTATTATGATATTACATTTAATAATATTAGATTGTGTTTGCAATATGTAAATGTTAGCACTAATGGTACTGACGGTAACCTCTTGACTCCCGAATTCTGTTTTAGTCGATCCCTGAACTGAGAAGGTCAAATGCACAGTAAATACATAGATTTAAGACTCAATATAGTAAATCATACCGGCTGAGTGGCCTCCAGAAGCAGTGTTATGGTATATTTATGTTAATGTGCACAATATGACCCGACTATGAAACTTTATGGTGGAATTATACAAAAACAATGTTACATTCGGCTGGAGGAAAGGAGCCGTGATCCGCCCGGCAATAATATTGTTCAAATTAAAATAAACAATGATGTGTGCCTGAAACGGAAAATGTTATCAGCCGACCTAGACATTAGCCAAAGGATAATTTTTAATGTACTTATAACAATTTTATTAAATTAATATTAAACTAAAGCATTTTGTTATCGTCATAATAAGTTGTACAAACTCACGTGTACAGAGTGTTTGCATCGCAACTGTATAGTTGCAAAAATTGGCAGTGTGTGAGGTCTTTATTAGGGCCCTTACACCTTGCGATTTTTTGCAGCAACACAGTACTAGTACACGTTTATTTCTTATAATCAACACCCAAACGTTGAGAAAACACACAAACAGAGATATAGGATTTACATACATACACACTACTATGAAATACTATTATACATTCTGTGACGCTACGCCATTTTGTTTGCGTGTTGCAGCATGCTGGAGGCGACGATTACGAGTGTGTCTGAGGACATAGCGCCGGTTTTCAGCCATCGGGATCCTTTACATAGAAAAAAATAAGTTGTACGTCGAAAGTTATGATGAGTATTGAGTCGTGAAATAAATTATGAGTCGTAAATGTGCATTCACGAGTCATATTGTATAATATTTAGGCTCAAAACTAATTCACTCCGTGCTAGCGAAAGCAATAAGGAAAGTAATATTTGATATATTGTAGTAAAACAACAATAGCTTTAGGTTCAGTCATGCAGTCTTTTTCCATTTATATATAAGGTTATATAAAGAGCATCAGAGCATAGTCAGATATCAGAGATTTTTTATCGATGCTGTCTTTTACCGGAGGGAGACTCTGTACCAGTGTTTGCAGTTTGCTTGTTTGCCAACTTAGATGTATAAAAATGTAAACTTAATACAGCATCGATTAAATGACTATATTGGTACAAGAAGTCGCAGAGCGTGGCCCTTTACACACTGCGATTTTCTCTAGTGACCATTGATTTACTACCAAACGTAGATAACGCATGAACGATCGAAAAGTAAGCCGGTGAAGAACTGCTCAATCGCGACTCGTGCAGTTCCTTTCCATAGTGAGTGATTAGCTGTCGGCACGTAAACATGCCGAAGTGCGCATTCAAAACTTGTGGTAACAATAGCCAGAAACGACAGAAAAAAGACGGGATTTCATATTTTGCGTGAGTAAACTCATTAAACATCTTATCATGTATTCAAATATTCGATTTATACGTAAAAAAACAATCAAAAACAATTATTTTAATCATAAACATGTCGCTTCGCGTCAGTGTCAGTACATCACAATCGTCTCGCTCGCACGGGCGTCGTATCACGATGTGTTATCTCATTCATGCGTTGGAGCGACAACGCGATAAGCAATTTCAAGCATTATGTTTTTGAGAGTATAAAGTTGATATTTTCTTGTAGCAATTACCAAAACGTCGTTTGATCTGTGGCTAGGTTTGAAATGATGTAACTTCCCACGGTTGTACTTAAAATAGTTGCCGTAATAATGCGGAATAATGTTGAATTCGATAAATACGGTACTTTCTTTATGGTAATTTTTATTCGGGCGTGCATATTCAAGTATATATCAGCGAGTACCGCGAGTACCACAGAACAGATCTGTGGCGGGGACAAATGTATAGTCGATTAGGTGACAGATTTCAAGCGCGTTTTTGTATGAAGCGCTCTATCTACGTTTGGTAGTAAATCAATGCTAGTGACACAGTCAGGACACAGTTTCTGGGTGTCAGCTGCGCGATACAGCGTCGATGTGAACGACTGTGTGGCTGAAAAGTCGTAACCTGTAAAGAGCCTTAACCTTGTTAAAAACAGCAACATCAGACTTAGTTACCAGCATAAGAACGGTGTCAAGTGTCTATCCTCGATAGCCCGCAATTAGCGCTAGATGCCACGATGAAATTAAAACAAGGCCTAAAGCGTTCTCCGCCGAGAAAATAAGGCGGAACTTTCCAAGTAAGTTTGCTATTGAATGGGGCAAAGAGAGTTCAGCATCTTGTAGTTAGTGAGCACCGGGACCTATTGTATCGGCTAACTTACGAGGTTAATGGTGTTTCCAGGTGATTCTATTAGGCTGGAGAGTTCTGGATTGAGTTTGTGTTGGGGGTAAACTGTAGTGTCCAAGTTGTACCTCGTTTTCAACTTTTAGCAAGTTTCACATTGTTGTAATCAAATGAAACGATAATGTCGTTTTCTCGAAGGATGGACATGTAGGGACTTCATATTTTGTGTCTGTCAATGTTTAAGTTTATTTTCATCTTTATTTTCTCCATTCAATTCAGTTGGCAAACAAGTAAACTGCCTGATGATATCTGGCGATAGTCACCTATAGTGCAAGCGGTTTCTGCTAGATTTGCAAATCGACAACCGTCCACTACAATTTCAGTCCCCGAAGGGACTTTACAGCACTCACTATTCCACCTCAGTCCCCCAGGTGACTATACAGCACTCACTATTCCACCTCAGTCCCCCAGCAGGGGACTATACAGCGCTCACTATTACATCTTAGTCCCCGAGGGGATTATACAGCGCTGACTATTACATCTCAGTCCCCCAGGGGACTATACAGCACTCACTATTCCACCTCAGTCCCCTATGCTTGGAACTCGTCAAGGGTCTATCCCACATTAGCCACGTTGAGTTGTCCCATCACCTCTTCCAATATTTTGTAAGGTGATGCAGGCAGTGACATTACTGGGTACTGCGACATTGACATCTTATGTCACAAGTTGGCAACGTACATCGGGGTACTTGTAGGAACTGTAGATTAGCAAATATAACAGGAAGAACTTGTACCATAGGCGATTATAGTCACTACCATCAGGTGGGCTTGCTTTTAACCAACTTTCTAATTCCTAATTTCAATTCCAAATTTTTTTTCTTTCCTTAAGACTCATTTTGTATTCTATACATACCTTTAAGACATTATGATTGTTGTTATTTAGTTTCATAAGCCTGCTGTGTTTACCTGTACGTTATTATGCAATAGGCAAATTTAATTTTGCAATTTTTTTTGTTTATATGATTGTAAGGAACAGTATATTATAATTGTTGGAAGACCTAATAAAGAGAAAAAAACTTAGTAACATAAAAAAACCCCGGCATGAATCCCATTCGCCTCTCCGCATAAGAGACAAGTTAAAACGAGCAACCTCCACCTGTTTCGTAGTCTTGATTCAAATATTAATAATTCCGAAACCCAGCCAAATTATGCCGGGACCTTATGCGATTCCACTCTAGCATAGGCATTATATACCGAAAAGGCGAAATAAGCGTTGTGAGCCAACGAAATAAGAAACTTAGGCGATGTTCGGGCTAATAGGAAATTCCTGGGCTTGTGTTAACATTACTGGCTGCCCTATTTCGAAGGGTTGGTCGGATTTCTTTGCCTTCATTTATTGAGGGATAGAAGGAACGTACGTTAACTAGCTCGGACTGATGATATCACTGTCTTTATCGCGATAATTGGGTTAGAGAAGTTTTAAGTTGGCACATATAAAAAATATGTCAAATTAGCACTGGAATAAAATTAGCAAAAAATTCGCAAAATTAGCAAATAATATCACTGAATATTTATTCAGACTTCTATCCATTGACTTCTATCCATAATAAATATTGGGTTATTACCCGTGGTTCACCTGCGTAGTCCATCCGAAATGAAAGTTCATATTCAATTTCGAATAACACAACTTTATTATTATTATCTAAAATGAACTAAAAGTAAATAATGCCATATGGAAGCAAAATATTATTTACGGCAAGCGCGCTATTTTGTATCCAAAGCGGAGCAAAAGATTTTAAAGTAGAATCTTCGGGGCTCGGGGACGAAGCTCGGGGTTAAGATAATTTTATAAATCCCCTCGTGATATAGTCCACTTTTCATCTCACTCTCGAATGAGAAAAGAAATAAGATTCGCTAGAGAAGTCTCTAGAAAAAAGACTTGGTCAGCTCGCACTATCAGCGCTATTCAAATAGATCGCAAAAAAAAGAATAAGTATTTTACGTTTTTCTGGATTGCACGCTTCTTGTTTATAAAAACAGAGTGCTTACTCTCCAAGGCTCGTATTGATATTATTTATCTTAAGAATGACAACCTGTTGTGTGGTGATTTATATTTTTATGCCTTAGTAATTTTAATAATGCATCATATCTTATCTTTGTATCTGTGTGTAAAAATCGCTGCCTTCAGTGAGCTTTGACCTACTCTAATGTTTGTTCTTCGACGACGGCAACTATCCAATATATGGATAATTTTTCAATATCGTTGTCGGATAGTGAATTGTATAGTGAAAAGTAAAAAGTAAGAATTTTAATTGTATTTTAAACGCGTTTTCTAACCTTAAACATGAATTAAAAATACAAGTGAACTTTCAAAATTTATACTTTTGCGTAATGAGCAGGGCGTGAGCTCCGGAAAAAAGTATCCGTATAAGTAACTATAAAACGTATCATAAACCTTGTGCAACATCTTTTTATGATATACGTTTTTTTTCCGAGTTCGTAAAATGAATTTTTGGTGCAACACCGGCTGTTAGGGTTATTGGCTCTAGGTAGCATGACTCAAAAAAAATCCAAAAAGGACAAAACTAGAGCTCATATTGTATCATATCTCTTGAAACTTGAAGCTCCTAGGTGGTCTGTGCTCTTAATGGAAGGGGCAGACAGACAGACCAATCAAAGTTTGAGCGCGGTGAAAATTAATGGCATCTTTGTGGCATTTTTTTATTCAGAATATAGTTAAAGCTTTGTGTTGTAATTTCTTGATGGAACTCCATGGTATCTTGTTATTAAAACACTAATTTCACAAGTTCCACTTGAATCTTTATTATATTTCAATCTTTATTATATTTCAATTATTGCGACCGGTTTCGATACATCATCGTCAGGCCTGACGATGATGTATCGAAACCGGTCGCAATAATTGAAATATAATAAAGATTCAAGTGGAACTTGTGAAATTAGTGTTTTAATAACAATATATTCAGAATATTTTGTAATTATAAAATTCCAGCAACTTTTATTAAGTATATCAATAAAAAAATTGACATTTTTGAATTTTGGCAGCTTAGCATGAAGCTGCTAATCTCAAAGTTATTATGTATGCCTTTACACAGCTCGTGACCTTAGATCGTGAAGCTGGCTGTGTTGGCTTTGAAGCACTGATTCAGAATGTCCCGGATTCCTGATTTGAATAAAGATTATTTTGATTTTCATTACACACCTACCTATTTTGAAATGAAATTCGTTGGAATACCACAAGGTACAAGTAGTTACTAAGGTAAGGTTACTCTTGAGGTATTTAAGTGTATGGCTCATACCTACGAAATAATATTTTTCATTTCTTTTCAAATATGTATTTCATTCTAATTTAAAATTCCTATTATAAACCTTATGCGAATTACTGTCGCGTCATTAGTCACTGGCGCAGCACCAATTAATTTGTCTTCCAGCAAGCGTGCGCTCGCGTCGCGTCGATTCGCTAATAGCCGGATGTTGTCGCACAAGATCGATGCAACTCCAAACTTGTGCTGTGGCGCGAGGCAGGCGCTTAGGCGGATGCGTGTTGTCAAAGTCAAAGCAATTCACTTAAAACATAAACGTGAAAATGGGAGTCAAGTTCAATATTACGTTATTATGGTGTGGTTGTCGACATTATAAAGTTTCTGGTTATATGACAGATAACTGCTTAGATTTGATTAAAAAAATCAGTTTGAAATTCATAAGTAAATACCTTAATGATTAGATTTGTTCCTGATTCGTCATATTCCTGATTGGTAATATTACTTATTCGACACTTTTCTAACTGGTTCCTAACTGGTCATATTCTTAATTCGTCAGATTCCTGATTTGTCACATTCCTCAGACGTCATACCATGTACATTTGCCTACACAAACTTATTGGTAAATGATTTTGATTCGCCTTTCGCACGAAAGAGTCTAAATGGTCTTAATAGTAGAAAACAAAAATACTAATGACGTTTCTATATAGTCTTTTTTTAAAGAGTGATTTATATTTTTATGTACTTTGGAAGACATAATAGCTATATCTCATCGTGTCGCTTTATCTAACAGATTATCTAAATAAATGTACCTATCAAAAGTTAATATTGTTGTGGTATCAAAATACTCACTTCATTCTTAATATCCGCCATTTAAAAAATGATAATAGTGAAAGCTCGTTGTCCTCCTATCACTTGCACCGCGCCGGCTCGCACTCCATTTGTCCCGATATTTGCTTGTTTATTGTCACCAGGAACAGAGCTTTGACACCCACAAATTGTCGGTCCCGTCTCCGGCGAACAAATGTGTGATTAACGGAGCCGTAATTCCCCGACCTTCCCGCCCCCCGCCAGCGGGTAGCTGAGGCGGCCTGCGAAATTAATGTTTCTAATGTTTGCTCATATCTCGCCGTATTTGTGTTTCATAATTGTTTTTAGTCGCGCTTGTGTAAGTTCTGATACTGTTTTGTTTGGCGAAAGAAATTAGGTGTGCGCTCCGGTATTGCTCGATACAAAATACGCTTAGAAGCGGTCCATTTGAGTGTGTTTTCGCGTAAATTCCTATAAGTCGTTCGGGCGACTGCTGTTAGTGTTGACACTAACATACCAACGAGCATTATTTGCTCGCTCCAGCGGCTATGAAATGTGTCGCTGAGACCACCAGATGCAAATAGACTGTGTAATACTTCATAAGTACAAATACTCAGTCCAGTTTACCCTAAACGATGCCTATTCTGCATTTCGATCTTGAGCTTTACCTCCATTACTTAAGGTTACGAATGAATTGCAGAGAATTGTCAGTGTATAGGCTTTGCTGGAGAAGCTACTGAATGATCAAATACTGACTTTCAACGGTTGAAAAAGGTACAAACGCTTACCTGGATTATGCAGGAGAGATGGGGTCCACCAACGACGGGGCTGCGTGCCGGTCGGCTAGCGAATCTCACAAAATACACCAGTTTGCACCAGAATTTTCTGCACCACAAATCAGGCAGAGTTGAACGATCACTATTATTCAGTCTGTAAACTTCTAGCAACCTTTTAGTTGTTAATAACAATTTTTTTTTATTACGTGCGGATATACGACATAGCTCAGGCAGCCATATTCTATAGTTCCTCTACAGCGGCACAGGAGTAGCGTCGCTGACATATTAAATGACAGCCCATTGTGGCGCGAAATTTGAATGAATTTGATTTGGGATGGATAACAATTTGGAAAAAAAATATTTAACAAAAAATAAAAACCGACTTCAAAAACACTGAAAAGTTAAAAATAATATAAGAATAGGTACAAACAACATCACACTTCTATATTGAAGTCGGTGCCAAACGATGATCTCCTAGAAAGTCTTAAAATTTGTCACCGACTTCAATATAGAAGTGTGATGTTGTTTGTACCTATTCTTATATTATTTTTAACTTTTGAGTGTTTTTAAGTCGGTTTTTATTTTTTGTAAAATATTTTTTATTTAAAACTGTTTATTTTTTATTTTTAGCTGGTATTAAATTTGCGCTTTTCTCGATTTTCATGGGATCCCATCATTAGATCCTGACTTTGACCTTGGGACCTTGGGACCACCCCAGGAGTATACTCTATCAAATACAAAAAGAATTTTGAAAATCGGTCCACAATAGGCTAGTTGACCCTTTTTTAAAGTAGGGCTTAAAATGTTCATAATTGTTGTATTAGACCATAGCACATGAATATTATTTTTTTCGATGGCTAAAAAGTGCAAAAAATCTATTTTAAATTAAGATTTTCAATTTTGGACCGAAAACAGGGTCAGCCATGACAGTCTGTTGATTACACAGGCCTACATTTTTTATTTCATAAAAAAGTGTTTTAAGTTTAATAGGTACCCTATAGTAAATGGGGTGTGCTAATCACGAATCTGTGGTTAGTTTTTTTCCAGCACGTCAGGTTTTCAGGAAAAGTGTTTGAATTTTTTTTATAAAAACTGGCAAAAAATACTGAAAAAATATTTATTAAAACAATATTTAATAGAAAATTACACTACAAAATTAAGTTGTTCATATAAAAACCAATGCAGTATAATCTAAGTTAGGCAATCGTTAGTTTTTTTTATAAAATTGTTATCTTTTTCCCTGAAAACTGCGTTTAATTGTTTGCTTTTAACGTAATGTAAATTTCGTGCTCGACTGTCCCACTCGCACAAAAAACATGGATACTTTCTGTATCCAGGCTGCTGACCCAAAAGCATGGATATTATTTTGAGGTCTCCACAGAGTTGCCAACAATATTCGCTATACTTTATTTTATTTAGCAACAGCTCAAGATTCTCATACGTTTCTTTGAGATGCACGGAGTGAGCAACAGGCATAAGTATTACCATTGTGCAACAAGACACCCTTCAGACTTCTTTTAGAAGAATCAATAAATAACCTCCATGATGTGGAATCGTAATTGTCAGCTCCCAGTTTCATGACTAGTTCAGGAATATTATTACAATACACCAGTGAACCCTCTTGAGAGAAATATTCCACGAACTCTTTATCACGATGCCTATACCACGAAAATGTGGTTCTTGGAGCCAACAGATTTTTGTCTTACAATCGCGATCCTAAGATTTGTGCAGCATCCTTCGATAGGCCCAAGTCTCTCACTAAGTCATTTAGTTCAGCTTGAATAAACTGTTGAGGTTGGTCTTTATCAGGATTGAATTCGTCTTCATCGGTTTTTTCGTTTAAACTTTCATCTGATGATTGCTGTTGGATGGTGTGGAGAAAAGGTGGAGGAATGGGAATTCCTGGTCCATGAGGAGGTCGTTTAGCAGACGGTAAATCAGGATACTGAATAGTATTTTTTGTTATTCGAATTGAAACCCTTGACATCGCAGGAGCAAAAATAACAGTCGTCTCCATGGTTTTTTTATTCCCTCCATACCATAGGAATGCCAAAGGGTAAAGAGCTACGTGTACCTTTTGTCCATTTTCTCAGGAGCTCGACACACTGAAAGCATACTTTGTGTGGAGCCCAAGGTTTGTCCTGATCACCAAGCTTTACACCGAAATAAGCTTGATAAGCTTTCTTGATAAATTCTGTTATGTTTCGTTGATGCTTTGCTATCGTTAAATCACCACACACGTAACAAAATATATCAGGACTGTTTTTACACTTTCTTGACAACAATATGACACACTAAACACTCAGAAAACAAAACATAACTCGATGCTACAAACAACTGACGCTAACTAACTATTTCGTAAACAACTGCCGATGCCGTCAAGTTGACCTTGGCAGATGCGAAAAAGAATAAGTGTTGCCATTGAAATGAAATAAACATAATATTATACTAAAATATTATCTATCGATGTATCAATTATTTTTAAAAAATAATTTTAATGCAATTTAGGAAATAACAATAAGGTATTTCTTTGCTCTAGTACAAAATATCTCATAAGGTTTTTTTAATTTTGTGAAAAATCTTGACGTGATGAGCTCAAACCAAATTCACATTTAGAATCAACGTACCCGTATTAGCTAAGGACACATATCAAATTCAAAACACCAAAAATCATGTCGGCCTGTGTTATCTGTGGTATACATCAAATGACGTCAGTCTTATAGTAAACAAAGCACCGAGGCGAAATAACCTCACAAAAACAACGACGAGTTGTTGGATCAAATTTGACATTTCTTTGTTTACTATATGAGTGACGTCACGGCCCTGACCACAGGATATCAAAGCGTTTACGGCGTAAAATAAAAAAGATTATTTCTAGCATTTTCAAATTAAAATTTTACAGTAATCATTCATTGTTATTTATTAAAATCGGTATATTGTGGAACCTTATGCCAAATACTATTAGAAATAAACAATATTTTAATCAATTCTGATATGAGTCAACTACCCTATTGGCGGCGTAATCGCGTAACATACACACAAAAAAAACATACGCATCGAATTGAGAAACTTCTCCTTTTTTGAAGTCGGTTAAAAAGGAAAACTGAAAGGATTGGTATGATGTTTAGGTACAGTTTAGGTTAATGGGATGCTGTATTGACTAACTTGAATTTGTCTAAATATGAAAGACCTCGTTTTGTAATTTACTTGAGGCAAATCTCAAATACTATAGCTTTCGGTGAAGTCGTAATATGCATCTGCATAGAATAACAATTGTACAAAAATTATATATATTATAAACCGTATGGGCTCGTAATATCTCAGTACCAGATCGTCTGCTTGGGTACCTCCGACTTACCTATGTCTGCCGCAAAGCAGCAGTGCTTGAATTGCTGTGTTCCGGTTTGAAGGGTAAGATATGGCAGTGAAATTACTGGGTACCATGTCACAAGTTGGCAACGTACACTGTGGTTCTTGTGGGGGTTGCAGTTTTGCTGCGAATCTCACGGGTCTCACTGTAGCCGTGACTCATGCTACTTACCATCAGGTGGGCAGTTTATTTGTTTGCCAACTTACTGTAATAAAAAGAATACCTTGTATTCAATAAAACCCTGTCCGATCCATTAGGGTAGTTTTAGGTATCATTAGGTATCAAGATTTGGTTCTATTTATGTAATCATTTTCATTAAATGAAAGATAAAATTACTCTGTTGAAAAAAGTAAAAAAAATTAAACATTGAAATAGATTGAAAACTAGATTATAAAAGCTTACATACCTTGCATAAAAAGAACCGCTTGCTTACCACTGTGTAATGCAGTGAAAAAATTCTCCCATTTTATGGGTAAATAGTATTCAATAGGTGACAAAAATGCAAACTTTAAAAATCGATAGCAGTTATTTTCTTGAATTAAGAAAATTGGATATTTATTTTGGCAATTTTAATTAGATACCTATATGCCCCTGTCAGATCTGACAGGGTTTTTTTTACACACTGTGTAATACGTATAAGTGATATCTATACTAACTAATAATATAAAGAGGAAAGATTTATTGATTGTTTGTTTGTTTGTATTGAATAGGCTTCGAAACTACTGAACCGATTTTGATGAAAGTTGGTATAGGGATAGTTCGAGACCAGGGGAAGGACATAGGGTAATTTTCCTATGGGAAAAAATCCCACGGGAAATCAAAAATAACGCGGGCGAAGTCGCGAGCGGAAAGCTAGTATAGTATAAGTGACTAAATACCTGGGGAAGTACGAAAGATCCATGGTGGGTCGAAATGCGCTCAAGATAAAGTCTACAAGATTGTTGGAGGGAGGAACACATGCGCTGAAAGAGGGTTCCGCCAATAATTGCTTTAGACTATGTAGCTAATCAATAAATAACTAATGACAAATTGATACTCCAAGCTGTAACCGGGTGGGCGCAGAGGCAGACTAAGGGTGACCGAAGTGTACAAAATGATTTATTCTAAAAGAAAAAATGTTATTTCCTTTATTATTGCAAGCACCAGTGATATACCCACCAGACAACAATCATTTTCCAGATTATCTAGTGTCTATTATTTAACAAAAGGTAGGTAAGAAAGCAAGAGTTACTTAAAATCGAAATAAGATTATTATACAAGTGTTGTTAAAACAATAAAATTGTCAGTCTAAATTTTATCTGGATTCGATGTGATTTTATTTACTTTTAAGGATCTTTCTCAGTATGCCATTATCATATGACTGAAAGAGATTTTTTTATGTTATAAAAGCCACACTTTTTTTATTTGTATGAACTTTTTTTTATTTGTCCTATGTTTGCCCTTTTACAATAAATTGTAAAATAAAAAAAAACAAACGGCAGAATTAATGCTATATGCATTTTCTATCAGACAACTATTTGATTCTGCAACAGATAATTATATTTGAATATTTACTTCACATAATGAAAAAATGTTTTTTTTATATTATTTATTTGTTGGTTGAATATATTCAAATTCAATAATCTTTATTCAACTCAGGCCTTTACAGGCACTTATTGACGTCAAAACAAAGCAAAACATTCTGATTTAAAGGAAACATATTTAACCTTGTATGTGCATACATCCTCAAGATGTCTGCAAATACAAGTAGCAATGAAAAAAAAAGTTGAGTCTACACCTGTTCGGAAATTGCTTTTAAGTATATTTTAATACAATACAACCCTGTAGTGTTCGTGTAGATGCATTGCGACTTCCGCTGAAATCAATTGTGGTCAGCCGTTTTGTGGCGAGCGTCGGAGTCCCGAGTCCGGGCCTGTACCCATTGTCCCGGCTTGCAATTACAGTTTGGCTACGACAGGAGTCAGTTTACTGAATGTAGAGACGACGAGCTTGTAGACCTGAACTATGTTGTCTGCGTTTAATAAACGAGTATCATAGTAATATAACCATCTAAGTCATAGGAAACATATTTTCAATATTTTAGAGATATTGCGTTTTTCTCTCATGCGATCAGAATTAGTAATGGAAATATCTAGAAAAATACCTACCCATCATATTTATCCATCACAAAACTTAATTCATTTTCTCGCTACGGTTGGCAATGTATGAGTTCTGCAAAACTGTGAAGTTTCTCGAGGGAAGCTATTATAGTACATATCATCGTTTGGCACCCACTTCAATATAGAAGTGTGAAGTAGTTTGTAACTTTATTCTTATATTATTTTTAACTTTTCAGTGTTTTTGAAGTCGGTTGTATGCATGGGTACCTCCGTCTTACCGAACTTTTGCTTTCCGGTTTGAAGGGTAAGAAATGGCATTGAAATTACTGGGTACCGTGATTTTACATCTTAAGTCACAAGTTGGCAACGTACACTGTGGTTTTTGTGGGGGTTGCAGTTTTGCTGTGAATCTCACAGGAACCACATGTATTAAAGGTGACTGTTACAACTTAGCATCAGGTGGGTAGTTTGCTTGTTTGCCAACTTAACTCAATAAAAAAAAAGAATACAAAAAAATTTTGAAAATCGGTCCAGAATTGGCGGAGTACTAATCGCGTAACATACACACAAAACACGTTGGACACACCTAAAAATTTTGAAGTTTTCCTCGATTTTTATGGGATCCCATCATTAGATCCTAACTTTGGTGACTATAGGACCACCTTAGAGTATACTCTATCGAATACAAAAATAATTTTGAAAATCGGTCCACAAGTGGCGGCGTAATCGCGTAACATACACACAAAACAAAAAAAACATACGCATCGAATTGAGAACCTCCTCCTTTTTTGAAGTCTGTTAAAAATTAGACTGACATATTTGACAACTTTGGCGAATTCCTGGTTCTTCCGAAGGTTCACCGTTCGTCGGAGCGATTCTTTCGCGAATCTGCGATGTTTTTGTGGAATTTGCCTAGGTAAATTTACGTGTGCTCTTCGGACTTGTAATATCCTTAGCAGTCTGCGAATATTCATTGTCGGAATCTGACTCATTTAATAACGCCATAATTCTCTCCTAGTCGTTGGTTTATTACATTTTTATCTAGAAAGCTAAAAAAGAAACAGTATATTAACTTTTAACATCAATGAAAGGAATAACTGTAAGTCATAAAATTACTGCGTCAGCGTGCGTATGATGCTGGGTCATAATTACACGTTTCGACTTGACACACGTGTATCTCGTTGCGCAGGTGGCTTCGCACTTAGATCACAAACGAGATAGGTAAAAGGGAGCTATATCTCTAGCCACACAAACATTCACACCACACGACTGACGCAAAAATAAAATATGTCCGTTAAAAATTGTCTCGGACAGCGTCTTTATCTCCGGGTTAGGGATAAAACATTTTCATGCAGACGCAGTTGCGGGCAGTCCATAATTATTCTAGTCTTCATCGAAGTAACAGGAAAAACCTGTAAGACCGAGCACTTACCTAAATAGACACCGCAGCTCATTGAAATTCAATAGCACCAGCCCGCGTTTACTTTTTGACCCGACCTAAAGTTTCGCCGACAGTGAGAAGAACACCGAATACAAACAAGGAATGAATATTTTACGCAGACGGCGAGATTTGAAGACTGTTTGATGACTATTGCTCCTAGCTTGCATGGGCTGTTGCTTAATTTTCCCGACACAGGGCCGGACTTGGAAGCTAAGCGACAAAAGGTTTGGCCTTTGTCCTTTATATAAAAGTGCGTACCTGGCACAGCTAGTATTTTTCTATTGTACAAGTTCACTCACAGTACTCATTACAAAATACTGTCAACCAAACACGTCTTTAGAATTCCCGTCCCTAAAGCGGAAACTAATTAGGTACGCTAAAAGATTCGCACAATATGGCCATTGGTAATTTTTCCATTTAACGGACTTTAACAATGTGGCCTCTCGCTGTGACTTATAAGTACTTAAGGCATAGCGTACGCAAGAAAATTAAGACAAAAGTAGTTTAATTGTTGTTAACATATTATAACAACAATTTCGTACTTGTGACTTTGCATTTCATTTGAAAATGAATAAATCAATAAAGAAAAAGATTAATTTATTATTTACCTATTTTGAAGAAATCCGTAAAGACTTCTAAATTGGATGTTGATACGTAATAAAAAATATTTTACAAAAAATAAAAACCGACTTCAAAAACACTGAAAAGTTAAAAATAATATAAGAATAGGTACAGACAACATCACACTTCTATATTGAAGGGTGCCAAACGATGATCTCCTAGAAAGTTTAAAAATTTGGCACCGACTTCAATATAGAAGTGTGATGTTGTCTGTACCTATTCTTATATTATTTTTAACTTTTCAGTGTTTTTGAAGTCGGTTTTTATTTTTTGTAAAATATTTTTTATTTTTAACTTTTTAGTGAATGAAATCTTTATAGTGAAAGACACCCTAATTAAATACCAGCTAGCAGTGAGCTGGTATTTAATTAGTGTTTCCCTCAATTTTCATGGGATCCCATCATCAGATCCTGACTTTGGTGACCATGGGACCACTCTTGAAGTATACTCTATCGAATACAAAAAGAATTTTGAAAATCGGTCCACAACTGGCGGCGTAATCGCGTAACATACACACAAAAAAAACATACGCATCGAATTGAGAACCTCCTCCTTTTTTGAAGTCGGTTAATTAAAATGAATAAAGATTACGATTATTAATTAAAATGAATAATTATAATAGCTGACAACCTAAAAGAAATAAGGTATAGAGAAGATGCAGAGACAACAGACATACGTTATAATAAACAAAACATTACGGAAGCAAACATGCCTTTCCAGAAACACATACGGAGGAAGAAAAAATTGTGTGTTGTTAGTAGTACGATGGGCCTTAATAACCTTCAAAATATTGAACGTACATTTGGTGAGTTTGACTATTGCCACTATCTCACCCCGTATGTAACATTGATAGAATTGCTAAGGGGCATTGAATCAAAACTAAAAACATTTACTTTGGACGACTATTGTATAGTTTTTATAGGCGAAACAGATTTCCGTAATACGGAAAACTATAGTCAGTTAGTAGATCTCATTAGAAATGCATTAGAAAAGGTTCAAAATACAAATGTTATTATTTGTACTCCGACATATAAATGTAACAAAGCTTCTATGATATTTAATGAACGGATTGAAAGGTTTAATTTAAAACTTTACGAAAGTAATAAAATTCATAAATATGCTTATGTGTTAGATTCCAACTGCAATTTAGATTACACCTTTAGAATGTTCAATAGCATTACTGGTAACATAAATAAAACTGGAATGAAAATTTTATTTAATGACTTGCGAGCTTTAATTGACTCGATAATTTCACAGCAAAGAAAAGAGACTAAACAGGGTACTATCCCATGCTACTTTAAGCCGTCGAAAATAAAGCGTGCTTTTTTTCGTGCCCAATAACAATAAAATTAAGACAAACAATTACGTAAATAGAGGTTTGAATGATTCCTACTTAAATAACGATTCAAAATTTCTGACTGTCTTCCACCAGAACATAGCAGGGATATTAAGTAAACTTGATATATTGGAACTTACTCTAGATGAATTAAGGATGAAGAATATTGACATAGATATAATTGGATTCAGTGAAACTTTTCTTAGGTCTGAGGACGAACAAAACCTTAAATTGAACACATTTAAAATAGCAGATTCTTATACAAGGGCAAAACAAAGACGCGGAGGAGTATGTATACTGTGTAGAGATTATATTGAATTTACGAAATTATCTTTTGTGAAAGAACTTAGCCACGAATTTGTATTTGAAGCCTGTGGAATTGATATACCGATATATAAATGTATAATTATATGTATTTATCGAATCCCAAATTCAAACCCATTTGACTTCTTAAATCGCTTGCAAACATTAATGGAAAAATTGCGTAGTAAAACAAAAAGAAAAATAATAATTATGGGGGACTTTAATATTGATCTATTAAAATGTACAAAGCAAAGTCAGGAATATAGAAGACTAATAGAATCTTTTAATTTCCAAATACATATTGAATTGCCTACTAGAGGCAAAGCCTGCTTAGACCAAATCATTAGCAACATTACAAATGTGAATAGCGCATTGCACGAGTTGGGTTTATCAGACCACAACACTGGTCAAGCCATATCATTTACTGTTGAAGAGAAAAGTATACCCCCGAAAGAGTGGTTTATCCTGAAACGAGACTATAACCCAGACAACATTAGGAAATTCAGCGAAGCTCTTTCCAAGCTCACTTGGTCGACAGTATTTAATGAATCAGAACTAAACATCGCTTTTAATAACTTCTATGACGATCTGATCTTATTCTACAATCTGTGCTTTCCGATAAAACGAGTAAAGATGAAAAACCGAGCCATGGCTCGTCGTTGGATTACTAAAGGTCTAAGGAAATCATGTGCTACTAAACGGAAATTGAGATTTACATATTACTCTGTGCGCAATACTACTAATCAGTTAAAATATCACAGGTACTCTAAAATCTTAAAGAGTTGTATAAATAATTCCCGCAAACTTATTAATGAAAATTACGTAATTAATTCTAAAAATAAATGTAAAGCTACATGGAACATTATTAAAAATGACAACTTCGTAAATAACCCGCACATTAATAAGATATTAATTAAAAATAAACCTGTGACAAACCCTACGGACATTGCCAATGAATTTAATAACTACTTTGTAAATTCTTTGATTGAGCAACCTAATTCGACGTCTAATGTTGACATATTCAAAAATGTTAACGGTACTAGTTCTAGTATATTCTTGAAACCAACTTCTAATGACGAAATTTTAAAAATCATAAGGTCTTTGAAAATTACAGGCAGCACTGGCTTCGATGGCCTCTGTACCAAAATTATCAAACTATGTGCCATTGTTCTAACTCCTGTCTTATGCTACTTAGTAAATTTATCATTTATTCAAGGAACATTTCCCGAAAAATTGAAACTATCAGTTGTCAAGCCTATATATAAGAAAGGCGATCAAGAAACTGTTAACAATTACAGGCCAATTGCATTAGTTCCAGTTATTTCGAAAATATTTGAGAAGGTAATGCACAACAGAATTACCTTATATTTCAATAAAATCGATGTATTTAGACGCGAACAAAATGCATTTCAAAAAGGTAAATCTACTTCACTGGCTGCTTTCGATCTGGTTAGAAAAATAACTGAAAACATTGACAAAAATATACCAACTACAGCAGTATTTTTCGACATGAGCAAGGCTTTTGATTTAGTCTCACATAAAATACTACTGAAAAAATGTGAGATATATGGCCTGCGGGGTAATGCTTACAAATGGCTAGAATCTTACTTAACAAACAGATCGCAGTATGTTGAGATTAAACAAATAACAAATCAGAATGAGGAAGGTGCTTTTAGGTCTAGTATCTTACAACCTAAAGTGGGAGTTCCTCAAGGCAGCATACTTGGACCCTTACTTTTTTTGATACATATCAATGACTTACCAGACGCAACTGATCAGTACTGCATTCTGTTTGCGGACGATATATCGATAGTTATAACTGACAATCAAATTGAAAACTACCAAACATTAATTAATGAGACAGTTAACAATATAATAAGTTGGCTAAAATTAAACGGCTTGAAAGTAAATCTAGGGAAAACAAAATATTTAAGATTCTACAATCGGAAACAACCAACAAATGATATTGAAGTAGCTTATGAGGACAATACTTTGGCTGAATGTGATGTCGGTGACTTCCTGGGTATAAAAATAGATAGTCAATGTTCTTGGAAGCTTCACATTGACAAAGTTTGTAGCAAAATTAACAGATTCGCATACGCTCTATGGAAACTAGCAAAAGTCAGCAACTTGAAAACGGCGCTTCAAGCTTATCATGGCTACGTTGCTTCTAATATTAGGTATGGTATTGTCATTTGGGGAAATTCTACAGAGATTAAAAGATTATTTATATCACAGAAACAATGTGTACGTGGACTTTGTAATGTAGACCAAAGGACTTCATGCAAACCTTTATTTCCGAAACTAGGATTACTCACAGTTTATTCCCTATATGTGTTGGAATGCTGTATCTTTGTTAAAAAACACCCTGATCTATTTATGCAATGGGCCAAAAATTGTAAATTTAATACAAAAAATGGTAATAGATTGCATGTACCTAATATGAAAACTACACTGTATGCACATAGCTGTTACCCCATGACAATTAAAATATATAATAAATTGCCAAATGAATTTAAAAATTATGCTTTTAACACTTTTAAAAACAAACTGACTAGATGGCTTATTAATAAATGTTTATACTCATTAGACGACTACTTTCAAGCAAAGGATATGAATTTATTACTTCTTCCTATTAAGTGCCCGAATGACATTAAAAAAGGAAACTGAATCTGATTTATTGTACATTTTATTTAATTGACTAATTTCATATATTTATAAAAATTGTAGATATAGAAATTGACATGTAAAAATAGTTTTAAGTTCTTGACATTTTGATTTATTTTATTGTATGTTTATCTAATATTGTTAATCTGATTTGCTTAATATAATTATTATAAATTGATTATGAAGGTTCAAAAAAGACCACTATGAATTTATAAAAGAAACATTTACTAAGAATCGATGCTCATGACATATATAGGTGTTATTTTATTGGTATAGATTTTATGATGCAATGTTTATAACAACAACATCTTTCTGAATTTTTTGCATGCCGAATAGGTGGGATATGTGGATCGACTATTTAAGTAACACCATGACTGTAACCATATCTGACGCAAATAAAGTTTATTATTATTATTACTTTGGCATAACAAAGAACAAGAGAGATCAAATACAGCAAAAAATTCGTATAACTGGCAAGAGCTCGGTGGCCGAGTGGCCAAGGCGTCACCACCGTATGTTAAAGACTTGGGTTCGATCCCCGCCCAAGACGACTTCTTTTCTTTATTGATTTATTTATTTTCAATATGACTACAATAGGCTAGATGACTAAAAATTTTTTTTGCTTTAATAGAAGCTCATTCTTATAATAAACTGAAAGAAAAAAATCGGTTTTCGAATAACTAAAAAAACAACTAAGATATAAGGTATTAAAGATTTTTCTCCATCTCTTTCTAGCAAAACGGCTACATGGAGTTTATATGGCCGTACTAAACAATGATGTCGGATCTCTCTGTCTAATCGCTTCCAAATTAACAACTTAAAATGCTTGTATCTAATGTATTGCTAAGCCGATTTTAATTCTAATTTCACAGGATTGTATCTTTTTCTACGGTATTTTAATATTTTATGACAAGACGTGAAAATTAGAATTCAGTCATCATCCCTATTCAATGGAGTCTCTTCTACAATAAACAAAAACACTAAATAGTACTATATAAATATTGCCTGTTTATTTCCAGAGCTAAATTGAAAAAAGAATCACAGGAGACACGACATTTACCGGAGGGAGACTCTGTACTAGGGTCGACTGCTTGGGTACCTCCCCTTTTCTGCCGCAAAACAGCAGTGCTTGCTTTGCTGTGCTCCGGTTTGCAGGGAAGATATATGGCAAAAATTACTGGGTACCGTGCCTTTACATCTAATGTCACAAGTTGGCAACGTACACTGTGGTTCTTATGGGGGTTGCAGATTTGCTGCGAATTTCGCAAGAACCAAATGTACTATAGGTGACTGTTACTTACCACTTATCAACTTGCCAACTTAGTTGTATAAAAAAACATGCAAATTCATCCACTTACCAACTGATTCAACAAATACACACGGAATCGTAGACGGGCACCCTATTAACAGCCTGTCTCGTAAATATCTACGGTTTCCCAAGAGACAGGCTTAACCTAGTTTGGGAACCTCTGGTAACTATGCGATTAATATTTTAAGATGTTCTCGAATGTAATAAAGCTAATGTAAATTTGTAAAGTGAGTGATAAACTTATTATTATTATTAAAATAAAATTAATATTACTCGATGACTATTGCTTGCATCGATTTTAATTCGCCCGAGTCAGGGCCGGACTCGGAAGCTAAGCGGCTAAAGGATTGTAGCCCCCCTCCCCTTCCCAATTGGAGTACACGCCTTGCATACTGATCTACCAATTTGCTGCGCTGACGGCGGCAGGCTCTACATTCGCTGTGAATTCGTAGTATTTCTTTCGCTCTAGCAATTATCTTCTAATTGTTGTACAGGTTTTCCGGCTGTGCACAAAGATAATGAAGCCACTTACAAACTTTCATCCCTTTTTGACTTCAAAGGGGACAGATTATTTTTTTTCAAACTCAAATCGTTTCCTTCCCAAAATCTTTTTTAGCTACAGTATCTTTTGTGACTTTACATTTTCTTTAAGAATGCTAAATATATGTATATTTTTTGTTTTTTTTAAACGACGCCCCACTCTAGGATTTTCTCCTGTGTCGTGGGTGCAGTTACAAACATAGATAATCACATGCACATACGCCTAGACCGAAACAAATTTCTGTAGGCCATACAAATTATTATTTGTCCCGTACGGGAATCGAACCCGCGACCCGTCGTGCAGTAGGCGATCACTCGACCTCTGCGCTAACCGTGTCGTCAAATATATTGAAAAATTACTAATTCAATACAAAAAATAATATCTCAGACAGGATACTTCAAATCTGCGTCTTCAACATATCTTGTTGACCATGAGCATTAGGCCATCGAGGACTTATCCAAATCAAACGGATTTTTTATACACATCAAGAAAGCTCATGGTTTTCATCTCACCTGATAGTAAATGACAATAACTTTAGCTGGACTCCTCAATACCTGAGGAACTGGCAATCTTACCTCTAACTACAATAATGCCATTAACATTGTAACTATAGTGATAAAAAATGATGAAATAAATCAAATACAAGAGAAAATTCCGTCTCGGGCGGGTCTCGAACCCGCGCCATCAACATACTCGTACCGTGTTGACGTCTTAACTACTGGGCCACCGAGCACTTCCGGCCGCGACGAAATTTTCAACTGTACTGAACCCTTTTGTACTTTCTTGTACTTTCTTTTGTAATTGATTTATTTTAGTCATTTTTCCAAATTATTTTGCATTTTTAAAGAAAATGCAAAGTCACAAAAATGAAATATATGGTAACAAACTTAGGGAAAGCTGGCACAGAATCCCTACCAACAACAAGCTGAAAATATTTTACTCCATGGGGAACCGATCAATTTTTAATTAAGCTAAAGGTGACTTTATGTGAGCCAAAGATGTTAATAGATAGTAAGTATCAACATCCAGTTTAGAAATCTTTTCATCACAAAATATTTAAGTTTGCTTTATTCTCAACCAATTATCACGACAATAGTAAAAATGTCTATATTGGATGTTAATATTGAATGGAATGAGTGTTTCTATATGTATACACCGTCTCAAGATACGTCTATCGTTGGACGTTGGTAGCCTTAATTTCATAGAGCTGCTTAATTTAGCGCGAAGCTACTGAATCGTCGGGTGTGCTTAGCTGAACCGTTGTATTACAATTAGATGAATAGCCTGCATACGAGCCTCGGTGCGTCGGCGGCCAATCAAGATCACGCGAATTGCGAATAAGTGATTGGTCGGCTTAATCTGATTGGCAAGGTACATTAGATCTTCTGATTGTGCTATGTTCCAGCTATTAATTACAGTATGCTGATACAACTGAGGCTTGAAATTATGTAATCACCGAGTTAAATCTATTAATTAAGGCATATAGTTAGTTAAAAATTGTGTATTGAGCAGTATTTGTGCTGAGTATTATGGTTGTTTTTATTTGTATATGTAAGAAATATAAACAAATAAAAAAATGGATTTTAAGGGGATAGTAGTGCTAACAACCTTGAATTTATCCTCTTGCTCTAATTAGTCAAGTGTGAGTGAGTGTGTATTATCATCATCAGCCCACACACGTCCACTGCTGGACATAGGCCTCTCCAATTGCACGCCACTGAGCACGATCCGCGGCTACTCTCTTCCAGCTTTTGCACGCCACCAAGCGAAGATCGTCGCTCCACCTAGTCTGAGGGCGTCCTACACTTCGCTTGCCGACGTATGGTGTCCACTCTAGCACTAACTTTCCCCAACGGTTGTCGGTTCTGCGGTTGATGTGGCCAGCCCTTTGCCACTTCAGCTTGCTTATTCGGTGAGCTATGTCGATAACCTTCGTTCTCTGTCGGATCACCTCGTTCCGTATCTGTCCCTTCAGAGAGACTCCGAGCATAGCCCTTTCCATGGCTCGCTGAGCGACTTTTAATTTGTGGACTAGCCCTACCGTGAGTGGCCATGTTTTGACATGGCAGGACTGAAAAAATACTAGTTTATAAGCTGAAATATACAAATAAAAGAAGAAATAATAGTGAATATGAAAATTGTAAAACAACGTTATCTATAACCTTATATATTTTTCATTTTATGTATTGAAAAAGAATGAAGTTGAAATATTTTTTTCAGAAGACTTAGGCAAAATTACAACCTGTGATATGATATTTTCTAAAGCGAAACGGTTACTTCTAGAGCGAGTTTTTGTGATAGACCACTTAGGTGCCGTAATGTTTGGAAAATATTTCTCAAATAATATGGCTCCGTATTACGTTAGTTCCGTATTTGATGTAATTGGCCGAGTTCAGTTCAACACAAAATTGGTGTCAAATTTCTTAGGGTGATAATAAAATTATTCATAATTTCATAATTTCATAATTTCATTTATTATTTGCAGAATATGGTGTACACAAGTTGATAAGTATATAGATTTTCCAGCACATTCTGTCGAATATTTCGACGCGCAAATTTTATATGTATACATTGTTGTTGTTAACATGCACAAAAATTTAGTTATTGAATATAATAAAATGTCAAATAATAAAGAATGTCAAAAATTACATAACAACAATATAATAGACCTAACAATAATAGCACACAATAAAAATAATCCTCATACATAAAAATAACAATAGGTATCAATTTTCCGCTAATTATTAAATGTCACATATCACGTCATAATTTAATCCTAATATTTAATTATTCCAAGAAATTTATATCGTTAAGGTATTCGTTTATACTGTAGTAGCATTTGTCTTTTAATATTTTAGTTAGGTTGTATTTAAATTTGTGTAAGGTAGAATATTTAATAGTTTCTGGTAATTTATTAAACAATATTGGAGCCATATTTATTATACTTTTTTTCATTAGAGCGGTCTTATATTCATTAATAGAAATCTTCATGTTTCTAGGACGAAGGTTCAAGTTGTGTGTGCGTGTTTCCATATTAAATAAATTAGGGTTTTTTTTCACAAACATGCAACTCTCTAAAATGTATAGGCATGGTAGTGTCAATATTTTTAGGGTTTTAAAAGATGACTTACAACTCTCCATCGGTCCTAGTCCACAAATAGCTCTAATACAGCGTTTTTGAGCCCTTAACAATATTTCTCGATAGCTTGAGTTACCCCAGAATATAACACCGTATCGTAACGTTGAGGCAACAAATCCATGGTACGCCGTGAGAGCTGTTTTTGTATCTGATATTTTTGTCAGTTTATAGAGAGCATAAGAAAATTTGTACAGCTTTTTGCAGACGTCAATTGAGTGGGACTCCCAAGACATATTATCATCTATCTGTAACCCTAGAAACTTTTGAACATTTGTTTTATTGATTGTGTTATTTTTATAGTTAATGTTTAAGTCAGATGCTGCTATTCTTTGGGTAAATTGCATGTATTTCGTTTTTTCCAAGTTCACTTGTAGGTCGTTAAGTTTGAGCCATTCAATTATGTTACTTACGGCATGGTTAATATTATTTTCATAAATATCAATATCATTACCTTCTATAAAAATTGTGCTATCGTCGGCAAATAGTACCATGGGTTGATGAGTTATTTGTATAATGTCGTTAATATAAAGATTAAATAGCAGTGGTGCCATGACACTCCCCTGCGGAACACCGCGTTCAACTGTCCTAAGTTTTGAAATATATTTTTTTTCTTTATTACGTAATGTACAAATTTGATTAAGCTCGGTGTATTGCTCTCTATTTGTTAGATAGGATTCTATAAGGTTCAACGCACTTCCACGTATACCATAACGATATAATTTATTCAGCAGTATCTTATGATTTACACAGTCGAAAGCCTTTGTCATATCCATGTATATTGCACAAGATGGCGTTCTTTTATCTAAACAAAGAACCGCTCTTTTGACCAAATCATAGATTGCTACATCAATACTGACGCCTTTGCGAAATCCTTTTTGTTCAGTATGTAAAATATTATGTTTTTCAATAAATTTGGATAGAGTGTCATGTAGTATTCGTTCAAAAATTTTTGAAAATATAGATAGCAGGGCTATTGGGCGGTAGTTGTTAAGGTGTTCCTTGTCATTATTTTTATAAAGAGGTCTAACCATAGAAATCTTTAAGTTTTTTGGATATATACCTGTATTCAGACTTAAGTTAATTATGTGACTTAATGGTAAAGAAATTACGTGACCAACGTGTTTTATTACTTTAGTGCAAATATCATCGAAACCTACAGAACGTGTATTTTTTAATTTTTTGATTACATTGTTTACAATTTCAGGTGTAGTGGGCGCTAAAAAAATTGAATTAAAGTTCATTTTTATATGTCTATTGTTTTTAATTTCTGTACCACTTAATATGCTATCAGATCTGCTATTGCTATGGATGGAATCACTATTATTATTATCATTGTCATTAGTCAAAATGTTATCATAGTTGTTATTCTTATTAGTCAAATTATTGTCAATATCATTAGTATTTTTTGTTAAGATGTCATAACCATCATTAATATTATTATTAATCAAATCCTTAGTATACTCAGTTTTATTTTTATTATAATATGTCAAAATATTATTGAATTGATTATTTCTATTAATTATATCATTATTATTGTCAATTTTGCTTGTATCAGTTAAAACATTAGTGCTATTATTTTTATTTAAGGGACTTTTATCGTTAATGCTATTCGTAATTAAATTATTACGTGCTAATGTATCCCTAACATTATCTATAAAAAAATCATTAAATGCATTCACAATATCTACTGGATTAATCAAATAATTGTCACCCATTTTAATTTTTTGTATAGGTTCTTTGGGCATATTGTTTTTAATATTTTTTATCACTGACCAGGTTGCTTTCATTTTATTATTGGATAAATTAATGTATTTTGAATTATATGTTCGTTGCGTTTGTTTTATTATTTTTCTTAACATAATACTATACGTTTTGAGAGCAGATGTATCTTGTTTATGTTTTTGTTTTCTATAAGCCCATAACATTTCTCTTTTTTTTTTACAGCAAGTTCGTAAACTCTTTGTAATCCATTTAGGCGTTGTCGATCGTGTTATTTTTATCATTGTATATGGAAAGCATAGATCATAAAGACATTTAAATATGTTAAAAAAGTTATCATATGCTTCATTGGGATCATTTGATGATATAGTATCTGAAAAAGTTAGGCTTTCGATATAGTTTTTAAATTTATGCATATTTTCCATGCTAAAATCTCGACGTTTTATACGCCAGGACTTTATAGCACAGGTTTTATTAACAGGGCAATTTAGTATCTGCGCTGTGTGATCTGAAAGACCTGTCTCAATTACTTCTCCTCTGGATTTTTTAATATTATGAGCAAAGTTATCAATACATGTTCCACTAACTAATCTGGTAGGTTCTTTTATTTCGAGTTTAAGATTTCGGCTTAGGAGATGAAATTTAAAATCACGGCTCCTTGGTGAATCTTTTAAGGTGTCAATATTAAAGTCACCACAGATGATAACTTTCTTATCCTTTAAGTCACAAACGCATTTAAGAATCTTCTCTAGAGATTCATGAAACATGTCAAGACTAGACTTATTATTATTCGGTATTCTATACAAACATACTATCACTAAATTATGATCACATATTTCAATAGCACACGTTTCTATAACACATTTTTTTGAGAAATTCCTAATATCTTTTAATGTTTTATATTCTATCCCTCTTCTAACCAGTATACATGCGCCCCCCCTTTTTTTATCTCTTGAAAAGCTTGTTGCTAGGCGAAAATTCGGCATCACTAAAAACTCTTCCGTGTCTTTAGTCATATTATGTTCTGTTATACATAAAATATCTATCGGTTTTTTGTGTTTGCTTAAATCATCTATGTGTAATACTAGCTCGTCACTCTTATTTAGCAGCCCAGATATGTTTTGGTGAAGTATATTTAGGTGGTTATACGAGAAAAAAATTATTTTCATTTGATTTTTCATAGACTCTTCTCATTGGACTTGATTGGACTTTAGAAATGAAGCTAGCTGTATTGTGAAGTATATTTTGGATACCGTTATTCTTTACCTTGCCAGATATCAATGAGAACATGTCATAGGTTAAATGTAGATTTGAGTCAATCAAATAAGCATAATTGTCTTCCATTAGGTCTCGATTGAGTAGATTATTGAATATCTCCACATTGTAATTATATAATGGTTTACCACATATATATGTGGGGGCTATTAATATTATGTTTGTGTGTGTGAAATTCTTAAGGAGGTTTCGTATCGATGCCACAAGGCTTACAAAGCTCCATTCAATGTTAATTTTTCGTTTCGAGTTTCAAACGAAATACGTTTTGTTTTAAGTTCTTCTGGTGTTTGCATTGGCTCAAATTCTAATACTCATGTATTAATTTTACTAAAAAGACGAAAAAAAATTACCGACTTCGAAAAGTCATAAATAATATAAAAATACATAATTATGCAACATCACAGTCTTTTTTTTAATTCTAATATTTTTCACTTTTAAAAACGCGAAATGTATGAACATTGCTAGAATTCATTCGACATCATTCACCCAATTCATTAGAATGAACCGTCTGGTTTACCAAATAAGAACTGAATGTACGTACGTGACAGACGCAATCCAGGAATGTACGAAATGTTTGTTATGGAGAAAAAGTAATTGGCTCGCTGCTCCCAATGCATCTGCCCTGACATAGGGAAAGAATCCACTCTGCATCTTCGAACCTCCCGCTTCCACCTACATATCTGCTAAAAATCCTGCAGTTTTACATCCTTGCTACGCATTCCCGCACATCACCAGTGGAGGCGCGCCCTAAATAGCAGGACAAGGGCAAATAAGTATTCGGGCCGTGTTGCTAAGTTAATAAAGGCTTGTTTCTTCGTAACGAGCCGCGTGTTGTTGCAGATACCGCTCTCATTAACCTTCCGGTTATTTGATTAGCTACCTTTTTGGCGGGGCGAGCTCCGGCGCGGATTTGTAGAGCGAGTCGATATTCCTGCGTTGCTGCCCCTACTTCCTCGGGATTTAGCAATTGGTGATACTTCTACTGCTTCAGCCCGAATTACGTACTATTAGTATTATGTTATCTGTGCTATTAGGTCTTTTTACGACAAAAGACGCGTGTTTGGTCATGACGTCAACACGGCATGTCGAGGACGAAGGTTTGAATTCTACCAAAGGTGAAATTATTTATTGGATTAATTTATCCATTTTCATTATATTTAACACTTTAAAAAGAAAATGCAAAGTCAAAACAAATCCTCAAGGCTTGTCTCCTACCATCTTCTATAATTGTGGCGCAGTATGGGTTGGTGGAGAGAGACAAATCATACTGTGCATCATTGCTTGTCACCGTACACCGCCAGGTGACGGTGATTCGGGACCCATGTATGTGATTTTGCCAGCCCATTGCAAGATTCCATTTAAAAGGTACTGAAGTAATAAAAACTATCTTGACTATTTTGGGGACACTCTGTACCAGTCGTCTGCATGGGTACCTCCATCTTGCCTTTTATCGAGGGGAATGCGTAACCGCACCGTACTTGCCGTTGGCTAGACTATGAGTCTCCCTGAAGAGTGCAGGGCCTACCCACTAAACCCCCCGGTGTTCTCCCTGTTATACCCCAGGTCCCATAGTAGAGACCCTAGTCCGGAATTGCCCACGTATGGACGCGCCCATCTGGCGCCTCGTAGAGGATGGATCTGCCTTGCAGGTAATCTTCCACGAGGGCGCGGAGGTACGGAGGCACTCGGTGGAAGCGGAGTGCCTCTTTATGCACTCGTGGGGCAGGCTGTCGAAAGCGTTGCGAATGTCAAGAGAAACCGCAACAACAGTCTCCCCACGGGCCGTGGCCCCCTCAGTCCACCCCTTACCTCCATCTTGTCTACTTTTGCTACCAAGCTGCGGTGCTTGCATCGCTGTGTTCCGATTTGAAGGGTAAGGCAGGCAGTGCAATTACTATGGTTAGGTATTGTAAATTGAAATCTTAATAAGTTACAAGTTAGCAAAGTATTACCATGCATCCTTGTGGGAGTTGTAGTTTTGCAAGTGTTAAAGGAACCACGTGTACAGTATAGGTGACTGTAGCCGCTTACTACCAGGTGGGCGGCCTGCTTGCTTGCCAACTTTGTTGTATAAAAAAGTATTCACCACCACAGCTGATACGTCCCCATCGAAGGGCGCGAGCCTACCCTAATTTAGAGTGTTTAGGCCCTAGTCAACCACGCTGGGTAAACCTCCAAGCCCTTGGGTACGGGCAAAGGACAAGGGTGTGTGGAACTCCACGGCAGAGTGTCGAAACTATCTACTAAACCCCTCGGGAATACCTCTCCAGCCATTTAAGAGCGGCTGCGAGCATGCGCACAGCGCTTCGCTCACGTGAGCCAGCTCGGCCTAGTCCGTAGATTACCAGAGGCATAAGAGCAGCTTGTGTCCCACAGCTGCTCCCACCGTCATTGGATGTTCGAGTCAGGACAGCCAGCCTTAAGTGGCAGTGGGCCGGACGCATCAGTCGACTGTGTTGAGAACGATGGGCTCATGCCGTTACGCCTTGGGTCCCGGAAGGAAGTCGCGGACGAGGTCGAAAGACTCTGCACCAGGGTTGCCTGCTGGGGTACCTCCGTCTTACCTATCTCTGACGCAAAGCAGCAGTGCTTGCATTGCTGTGTTCCGGTTTGAAGGGTAAGATATGGCAGTAAAATTACTGGGTACCGTGACTTTACATCTGATGTCACAAGTTGGCAACGTACGCTGTGGTTCTTGTGGGGGTTGCAGTTTTGTTGCGAATCTTACAAGAGCCACATGTATTATAGGTGACTGTTACCACTTACCATCAGGTGGGCAGTTTGTTTGTTTGCTAACTTAGTTGCAATAAAAAAAGGAAACCGAAAAATCATTTTAGTAAGTATATTTGTCATCCCGGTCCAATATACTCGTACATGTTTTAAGCCACCTGTTGCCTCAAAATCATTTCCCGTACTTGCAAAGCCTCCACATATCCATGTATTTAAATATTTTTGTTTGAGATGGAAACAAAGAAAACAAGTTAAATATCATAATATACTTTAACAATTTTACTGTTCTCATTTGATGCCATTTTGACGAATGTTGAGCTGGTTTTTGATGAGCGTTAATAAGATGAATTTCAAAGTAAGCATTGATTGGCTTAATTGAACTGAAATGGCAGGCGTAAGGCGTTTTCTGATCAGATAAAGAATTGTAAGTAAAAATTAAATATTTTGAGAAAACTTTTAAGTTTTTCTATTTGCTTAGTCGAAGGGTAGGAAGCCCTTAACAGCGGCTGGCTTCAGCCGTATTCAGGCCTCAATAAACGGCGCCAAAGCTCGTGCTTAGCGCGCACTTAACCGTGCCGCGTTCTCGCCGGCTTAACTTCCAGCGTTCGAAATAATGGTCTAAATCAGTTTATTGCGCAACGGTAGAATTCTCAATACTTTCAACTTTCAGAGCTATTGAGAGGCTATTGTTTTACAATTATGAAGTTCTTGTAGCCGAAGTTTGGAGTGATTTAAAAAATTCATTACAAATACGTACATATTTAAATTTGTTCTATTAAAATGCATATAGTGCTGTGATTCCGACATTAACAAACTCAATACACCCGCTAACGTTGGCTGGTGGAGATATTATGTAGGTACATTTAAGGGGGCACAGTCAGTCCACTAGCGCCGCCATTAGATTTTTTATTAATTATGACGAATTAAAGACGTTTGTATAAAATCGCACAATAGGGCACTCAATATAGATATTTCAGATTTATAGTTACGTATTTTGTACACATTAACCCTATAGAATAGCCTAAATCATAATTATTGCTTAAAATGGCCACTTTTAGCAATAATTCTGATTATGATTATTCCTATACTTAAAAAAAACCAATAATCTGAAATATCTATATTAAGTGCGCAATTGTGCGATTTGTGCCCCCAATTAGGAAATATTTGTTACTTGTGTATAATATAGAAACAGACTTACATACAGATATAAACTTTTACATATAACGTTGACCATCCCGCGAGGAAGACCAAGACACGTTTCTCTTAGAAGCTATTGAAAAATCACGAAAAGCTTACAAGCTGAGCAGCCACTACAGGTTAAGTTCGGAGGCATAACTAAGTTTGATTGATGAGAGGCCACTGTCCGACTCAGCTGAACGATACAATGCCAGTTCCCGGAGATTTGCCAACAGATTTCGGCCGTGCAAACTAATTTTGCAAGCGGCTAACGAATATTTCATTTTGATGAATTAATCTGTTTGCGAAGCAGTTTTTGCTTCTACTTGAGTTGGGTTGATGAATTCGTTTGTCGGCTGTAACTTTATTTAGGCTCGGTGATAATTGGGAGGCTCGTGTAACTATTATTGGACACTGGTGTTTCTAAGCTTTTTGCCTTTGCACGTTTCCAAAGGTTCCGATTATTCCGAAGCAAGCGATAATATGTCACGATCCACAAACTGGTCAACGAAACCACTTTTTATGGTGGGCCTAGCAAAAAACTACATTACACGTAGTGGAGTTCAATTAATGCAGCGATAGCTAGTGCAGGGGGGAGAATACTCACCTTGCCAATCTGCAATATACTTCTTCACGTTTCCTTTAAAGGATTCGGGATTGTAAGAGGGAGGGAACACGTGCTGGTAGGGAATTCCATTTTTTGATTGTGCGACACAGAAATGAGTTACCAAATTTCTTTGTATGCGTTGGATTGGAATGGTAGTAAGACGGTATGTCATGCTTCGGGGCAGGACAGTTGACGATTTTGGGATTTTGTCTCCTAGCATGTGTAGTTCTTGGGTGGTTATGACGAAGTTCTGAATAACACCTGTGGCTTGTTGCCGAAAGACCTCCTTCATCCCGACCAAATGAACTTCCTTGAGCTCACCGGACCCACATTAGCCTCAATCCACCTCAACCATCCTTCTGGTCAACGGACGACTACAATTTATTATTACGAATATAAATCAATAATTTCTTACGTAGGAAGCACAGCCAGTTTTGAGATCCCCATTACCGTTAAAGATGAATGAGTCTAAAGATTACTTTTATCACTAAAAATTCTCTCCCTAATAAAATATTTTTCCGTTTACACTCAGTCTAATGTCATTTCGGTGTAGACTTATTGTTGTAATCAGCGACGGATCGGAACCGCCGGAGTTGGCTAAGTTTGATTGATGCGGGGCGGCGCGCTGCCGCCCAACTTGATAATCCCGCCATTCGTCACGGACTGCTGGGACATCAGAATTTTTACATTGGCGCTACAAATTGAAATTCGTCTTCTGATATGTGGAATGAATACTGGCACTCCTACCTATTTTATGATCTAGACAGAGCATTCGCATTCATTGTGCTTTGTACCCGATTGCGCCACGCTACAGGGTTAAGTATTAAATTTAGCATACTATAATGGATGTATGTACGAGCATGTGGTGCTATAGAGGATAAACTTTTGGGGAGATTTTGATGATTCGTACATCCTCGGAACAATAACTAAAGGCACTTGACCTTAGCTTACAGCAATTACTAATATATTATATTATTTAGTATTATAATTATAATATTAATACAAACTTCAATTGAGTATACTAAAAAAGATTGTTCCTAAGCACATAAAAAATAACTACGAAAATGATGATGTTGGATTGTTTCGTCACTGCAAAGCAATATCAGTGTTTAATAAAATAAACATATTTATTATAGTTGAGGGTTTCCAAAGAATTCCTATGTTGCGTGTCGAAATGAGACCTGAGAACTTAAGGTGTTAAGATGTTTGAGACCCCCAAATGTACAAATTACTATGGGAAGAGGACGTGGGAATACATGTTGCCGAGTATACTAAATACCCTTCCGGAGGATTATACACGGTTCTATTTTTATCACCCTGGAAAATTTAAGGGACGCTTCACGACATAGTATTAGAATGATTAAAATATGAATAAAAAAGAACTCGCTAACTTAACTTTATATTAATTTTCAACAAAAAAAAAAACAAAAAATGCTGCATTAGTCGAGAGCAGCATTTTTAGAGATTTTGTATTTTTGTTATATTTTTTATTTAATTTTTTTTATTTTTTATATAATAATGGATGGGTCCTGAAGCGTTCCTAAAATTTTCCAGGGTGATAGAAAAATAACAGTGTATAATAAAAATGTTGAATGGCAATGAAAGGAGCTGCAGAGGGCTACTTTATTCTTACTATCTGTGGCAGTAACAAGTGTGATCTGGTGCATTAACATGTCTTTTTCATTTTCCCTTTTCTGTTGTGTTTGAATGAGTGTTGCGAATTCCATCGCGCCACATATAAACCCATACGGGGTTTTCGCTGGGGCGATGTTTTTAATGTACATTATTACCATTTATTTTGAATAAAGAGTTGAAAAAAAATTGATTCGCCATCAGCATCAGTGCCCGACAATATGGTGTCTCCGGGAGCTATATTGTAAAATAGGAAAATAATGATAATCGATAACCTAGGTCGGGTTTCAATTGAATAGACTATCTATTCATGAAATATTTGAAAATCATTCAGGTTTCCTTATAATTTTTCAACTTAAATAACCGTTGGGATTTATAACGATTTAACGTTTGCTAACTAAAGTTTTCAATACTTGTAATAAACTTGTGATAAACTTCTTAAATTCCAAACTGAAATTGAAAATTCTCTATTCAACATAAGCCTTAAAAGGCACATAATGACGTCAAAAACAAAACAAAATTCAAATTAAAATGAGACATTATTTGACTTTGTATGAGCATTTATCGTAAATATAAAGATGATCGAATCTAGATGTCTGCAAATATTATTATAATTTTATATATCTTATTTTTTTTGTCTCCTCTTTTAAAATACCATTTATTTACAATATTGGTTCTTTCACTTAGTCATGATTATTAAATTTTCAATGATAAAAAATACAAATATATCTAAGTATATTTGTTATCTAAAAATGTTTAAAAACATATACAATAAATTATGTTAATTACCAAACATAACATATCATAACATAGTCTAGCTAGTTCTTTATCGTGTGATCACTTAAATCGTACTTAAACTTAAAAATCATTATTCAATATAGACCTTTACAGGTATTTATTGACGTATGATGTTAAACAAAAATGCAAAAAGTTAATCAACCAAGAAACTAATTAAATATCTAATTTACAACGATTTTAAGCAATTAAATTACTTAATCCTTGTATGTACATACACCCCAGGCATACTTAGGATGTATGTAAAACCGGCTAAGTGCGTGTCGGGCCACGCGCAGTGTAGGGTTCCGTAGTTGCAAATGCCAACTTTGAGTTCACACTCACACCTCACAACATTTTGCTATTAAATTAGGCATTATTATTATTATTAGCTGCTGCTGCTGCAATGATTTTATATTTCCCTAACTTCACGTGGTTCGTAAATTTATATTCAGTACTAATTTTCAATGAAATTTTACTTTCCGAGTACATTTTATAAGGAGTTGGTCGTCTATAACTTTTTAGTTTGTACTTAGTACTCAATTCTGATAGTTTTCCTTTAAACTTCGTTATATATACTACTGTTGTAATTTTTTTCAAGGTTCCATATATATAACCATTTAGCAGATAGAGCCCCCCCCCCCTCTATCTGCTTACCTCTATCAAAAATGTGCACTTTAAAACCAAATATTTCAGAACCGGATCCCTAAATCGAATGGCGTTCTGAACCTTACATTATTTTTTTAGACCTATTCAACAATACCCCACACGATGGGTTAGTCGAGAAAAAAAAATATTACTCCCATTTTACTTGTATGAGAGCTACCTTTTTTTTCAATATTTTGTTCTACCATTTTTTTAGCATGATTAATAAACATACCCATACCAAATTACAGCTTTCTAGTACTAATAGTCTCTGAGTAAAACCGCGAACAGACAGACAGACAGACATGGCGAAACTATAAGGGTTCCTTGTTTACTACGAAACCCTAAAAAGCTACACACTTCCCCAAAAAACGAGCCACTAATTTTATGGAGCCTGTAGGTACGAGTACATTCAGTTATTTTCTTCCAAATCCTTTTTCGTGGAATTTAAAATTAACTCGAATAAATGCCCGTGAACACGAAGTCTCGCGAAAGAGTGATCACATTTCCTTTTAATTTGTCATTCGTGAGTTTTTCGATTTCCGCGAGGATTGCGGTGGCCGACATTTATTACCCACTTATTTGGGGGGGCTACGGCCGCAATAACCCTGATGGGCCGCTTAAACTGTAATTACCTGATTGGGGTTCCAGAGAAATCCGGAACACTTTCTGCGCCGAAATCGCTTTGACGAATCCGGTTATGATTTTTCGTGCTTCAAGTGATTAAAAAACTGCTAATGGGTTTTTTAAGCCGGACTTTTTTAAACGGCTAAGTTGAAGAGAAGCAGGCTGCCCATCTGCCCATTTCACCATCTCACAAACGTCACGTGAAAAAGAATGTTTATGAAATCGTTACACGGAACTTACGCCACTGTGCCACCGAGCTCCTAAAACATAATATTATATTGTACCGATATTTTGCCAACAAAATGTTTCATCATTTGGTACGTGTTATAAGCACCTAACGTCCGACTTGCTAAGCTCTTAATCCCAGGTCGGGAGCAGATTACTCTCTCACAGTCCATCTAGACAGCTCAGAGGCTGAAGTAGGTCAATTGGGCATTCCGTGCGTCAATTGTGAGCTTTCAGGCAGGTTCCTTTATAGTTCGGCTTGGATACGGAAAGATTTGCGTCAACACTTGCTGGACATTAAGATTGCGTTCCAAATCCGTCATAAATTCTGTTTGAATTAATTTTTTAACGTGAAAGAATTTTTGAAATCAGTCACGTAGTTTTTGAGTTAACTTGTCTATACAAATAAATAAAATTGAAGTGTCTGTTTGTAATGTCAAACTAACAAGTTTTAACTAAATGGGTATGAATGTATATTGGGTACCAATAACAAAAACACAATTTAAAAAAAAATTGTCTATCTGTCTGTTTGTTCCCGCTAATCTCCGGAACGGCTGGACCGATTTTGACGGGACTTTCACTAATAGATATCTAATTATACAGAATGGATTTTTGAGATGGGATTTAAAGGGCAGGTACATTAACCGTTATAGTTACAAGAAAACATTGTTAGGCAACCATCCATAACTTTTTAAGATATTCTGATCTGCATTCGCAGATTTTGGAAAAAAGTTACAGTCAAAAAAGAAATGCTGAAATAGCAAAAAAAAAATTATGCCTATCGATCCTAATTCATGTAGGGAGCAAAAGACTCTATGGGACCATTTAAGGTATGAGTACTAGAAATGACAGAAATTGCCAAAAACTTTTCCCATACATTTTGTACGGAAAATCCGGATCCTCTTTCTTACTATACGGTGATCTCTCTATGAATCCTATTCTTTGCTTTTAAGGAAAACTGTTATTTAAATAAAAACAAATTAAATCATTTAAACATGTTTTTTTAAACAAACGCAAAAATATGTAATCTATTTGCACTACAATGGCCAAACTTTTTCTTTTCTTTTTTTTTTTTTTTTTTTTATGTATGGCCCGGCAAACGACCTCCTCCCGCCTGATGTTAAGCGGTGAAAGAGGCCCAAATGAGTTGACAGATAGAGTAGGGACGACATCCACTATCCTACCTGCCCGCCCCTTGCCGGCCTAAAAGATGCTTTTTCACACCTCTTTTGAAGGAACCCATGTTGTAGGATGGAGGAAACACGTGCGCAGGTAGAGAATTCCAAGTATGGGATGAACGACAGAAGAAGGAATCTTGGAATTTCTTGGTACGGTGTGAAAAGGAGGACACAGTGTACGGATGACTCCGAAGGCCCTTACGCGTGTTTCTGTTAAGGAATGGAGAGGGAGGGATAAGGTTAAAGAGCTCCTCAGAGCATTCCCCATGGAACATTCGGTAAAAGGCGCTAAGAGAGGCGATGTCACGACGAAGTTGTAGAGGCTCGAGGGTGTTAGTTGCCTCTACATCGCCAATTATTCGAATAGCGCGACGCTGCAATCTGTCCAGAGCATCGAGGAGGTACTGAGCGGAGCCGTCCCAAAGGTGCGAGCAATATTCCACGCAAGACCTAACCTGAGTTTTATACAACAGGCATAGTTGGTCCGGCGCAAAATACCTACGCACCTTGTTTAGGACACCGAGTTTCCGTGAGGCAGCAGTTATAACGGATTCGATGTAGTCTCTGGGGTTCAGATCGCAGCGAATGTTCATTCCCAGCAAGGTGATGTTACTCTGTGTGTGAAGGGTTGTGCCCTGAAGAGAAGGAGGGGGGAGGAAAGGTGACCTTTTCGCCGAGAACGCGCACACCTGTGTTTTCTTAGCATTGAACTCGACAAGATTGTTGGAACCCCATTCGGAGATGAGGTCCAGCGTCCTGTTGAGCTCAATGATAAGATTCTGCCTCTCCCTATCAATATTGCCACGAGCAGTCCCTGAGCTTCCGTGATATCCCCCATGCACTGTACTGTCGTCTGCATAGCAATGTATACTTCCCAAGGAAAGCATGTCATTGATATGCAGAAGAAACAATGTTGGGGATAGAACGGAGCCTTGTGGAACACCAGCATTCACTGCCACGAACCGCGAAGCGCAGCCGTCAACGACAACGCGAATTCTACGCTCGTGGAGGAAGCTGGCAATCCACGTACAGAACTGAGCGGGCAATCCGTATGCCGGAAGCTTGGAAAGGAGAGCCTTGTGCCAGACTCTATCAAAAGCTTTGGCGATGTCGAGACTAATAGCCACAGACTCGCCGCGCTTATCGATAGATTCACCCCATTTGTGCAAAAGGAACGCTAGAAGGTCACCTGTTGACCGTTTAGGACGAAACCCATACTGACGGTCATTAAGCAACGAGTGACCTTCCAGGTAACGGATCAGCTGGGTGTTAAGGATCCTCTCCATGATTTTACACAAAATGGAAGTGACGGCTATAGGGCGATAGTTAGCCGGATCAGAACGATCTCCCTTTTTGGGAACCGGCTGGACATTGGCCTCTTTCCAAGATTTCGGCACACAACCAGCAGAGAACGACAGACGGTATAGACGCGTCAGGACCGGAGTCAACTCCGCTGCACACTTCTTAAGTACAATCGCAGGAATGCCGTCTGGTCCACTTGCTTTTCGAATATCAATCGACTGTAGCTCCGCCCGCACATCTCGCTGTCTGATGCGGATATCGGGCATAGTGCTGCCACAATGGGACAGTGTCGGAGGTTGTGCACCACAGTCATCGATACGGGAATGGGCCGCGAAGAGTTTTGCCAGGAGGTCGGCTTTCTCCTGCGGCTGATGAGCAAGTGAGCCATCGGCATGTCTCAGCGGTGGCAGCGAGGGTTGGCAGAAGTTTGATTGCACAGCTTTGGCCAGGCGCCAGAAAGAACGGCTACCCGTAGGGTGCGCTAGCAGTTCCTGACCCACTTGTGCAATGCGCTGAGCGTCCGCTCTAATGTAAGCCCTCTTACACAACTTGGTGGCATTATTATAGGCTGTTTTCAGTAGGTTAGTATTGGGATCCCTAGAAGCTCGACCTCTGATCCAAGCGCGGTAAGCTAGCTGTTTGTTTTCAACAGCAGAGGCACACTCGCGATTGAACCAGAGGTTACGTCTCCCTCTACTGACGAGATTGGAATGTGGAATATAATATTCCATTCCTAATCTGATCTCGTCAGCAACAGACGCAGCGCAGGAGTTCGGATCCATCCCACTGAAACAGCGCTGCCACCAAGGGACAGACGCGTAATAATCCCGCATACCGTCCCAATCTGCTGACGCATAGTGCCACAGACGGCGTGCTGCAACCACAGGCGACGGTCGCGACGCCTGAGGCACTGAGACGGATACCAGGCAGTGATCTGAAGATCCTAGTGGAGCTCGAATCACCACCTGATATCCGTCGGGGCGATTTGTCAGCAGAAGGTCCAACAAAGAGGGCGCTTGACCGATAATATCTGGTACCCTGGTGTGCTGGGTAACCAATTGTGTCAGGTCGTGCGTGAGAGAGAATGCGTGGGCAGTCCTACCCGCATGGTCAGTTTTAGAGGAACTTAACCACAACTCGTGGTGAGCATTGAAGTCCCCTAAAAACACCAGCTCGGCGGAAGGAAATTGCTCCTGCGCGTCATCTGCCACCCAACTTAGGTGTTCAAAAAGTCGAGTTGTCTCCAAGTCACCACGGTGGGAACGATAGACGCACACGTAGACACTGCAATGAGTGCCAAAATCGACGTGTACCACAAGGAGGGAAAAGGAAGGTTCCTCCAAACAGCGCAGGCGACGACAACAAACGTCCGCCCGGACGAACAAGCAAACACCTGCCTTTGCCTTGAAGGACTCCTCAAGAGCGTAGCCGGGGTAATTAAGGTAGCCTGTATCGGCCGGGCAGATAATTTGCGTCTCTGTCAAAAACAGCATTGCTGGACGGGCTGTCTCGAGATGGTGGTGGACAGCCAAGAGGTTAGAATGGAGCCCGCGGATGTTAGCGAGCCCCACCTCGAATAGTGGTGTTTTGGTGGGATAGTGCACCGCTGTACGACCAGTCCTAATATTGTGCGCTAACATGTTTGTTGGAGTGAGAGGTGTGAAATTGAGGTGTCGTTGCAGCGATTAGCATAGTTAACGTGTGTAGGTCTGTTTCGCCAGGGAACAGCCGACAGCTGATTTGCGCTGACTCTCCGCACGAAAGGGCCCCCGAACCCCCCCTGAAGTGGTCGCCGGGACCCACCGTCCGGTCACCAACCGGCACGACGGACCACCCCGAGATTATGCGTGGCATGGTGGGGCAGCCTCACGGACTGGTTAGGTCCGCTTGGGCCCCTGTACTGTACCACGGGCGGCCAGCGGAACAGCCGTTTCTTCGGGTCTTCCTGGGAGGAGGGTCAACGCAGTCAACCTGGCACTGGGTCGACGGAAGCCCACACAAACCACACGAATCGCAGCAACGACCCCTCAAGCTCTGGCTGTGCGATGACTGATCCCGAAACGCGGACACAAAATGCCCACTTGACGGGTTTTACGTCATGCGCACGGTGGTCGCTAGCCAGTCGGGTTTTTCAGGCCCTACCACCAGAAGTTGGTCACTCGATTAGCACCACCCGGGGATCACGTGTAGGGTCTCGAGGGTAAAACCTACGGACGTGAGCGACTCCAATCCCCAAAGGCTGACTGAAAAAATGTAAGTAAAATGAAATTTCGGAAGGCTGACTGAAAAAATGTAAGTAAAATGAAATTATTACTTTAAAATTTCGAAATTATTTCAAATAATTTCACGTCATTCTTGTATTTGCGCTGACAAAATTCTTGATTTATCAAAAATGTCTTCTAATCGCGAATTTTTAGACTTATTTGAAGCATATTTTGTAAATAATAGAAACGTGAGAGCTGCATTAGTGTGGTACGCGAATAAGTACCCAAATAGACGGTGCCGGCGGTTCAGTCCTAATTCTGAATTATGTACCAACAAGCAAAGTAATTAAAAACCTTTTGACAAATCTAGAAGAAAGTGCTTCGAATACATGTTTAAATGATTTAATTTAGTATTTATTTAAATTACAGTTTCCCTTAAAAGTAAGAAATAGGATTCATAGAGAGATCACCGTAAGAAATAGGATCCGAGGATTTTCTGTACAAAATGTATGGGAAATGTTTTTGGCGATTTCTGTCGTTTCTAGTACTCATACCTTAAATGGTCCCATAGAGTCTTTCGATCCCAACATGAAATAGGATCGATAGGCATAAAAAAATTTTTTTGCTATTTCAGCATTTTTTTGTAGACTGTAACTTTTTTCCAAAATCTGTGAATGCAGATCAGAATATCTTAAAAAGTTATGGATGGTTGCCTGAAAATGTTTTCTTGTAACTATAACGGTTAATGTACCTGCCCTTTAAATCCCATCTCAAAAATCCACCTGTATAAGGTATAACATAGGCTACTTTTTGCCAAGAGTTACTATTCCACGCGGACGAAGTCGCGGTTACAGCTAGTCTATATACTAATATTATAAAGAGGAAAGATTTGTATTTTTGTATGTTTGTATTGAGTGGGCTCCGAAACTACTGAACCGATATGAAAAATTCTTTCACTAATAGAATGTTACAATATCACTCTGTAATATAGGCTATATAATATTTTCCTACGGGAAAAATATAGAAAAACGAAGATAAAGCGGGCGAAGCTGCGAGCGGAAAGCTAGTTACTAATAAACAAACAACACTGTTTACATGATACAAATCTTTCCATATGCCTGTCTGTCTGTCTGTCGATTTCATCAGAATCTTACCCCCTGTGTCACCGAGAGACTTTGGGTTTCCACTAGATAGATGATAGGTTATGAACTCAAGTTTTGCCCATTTTGGAAAATCTTTAGGGCCAACCAAACTGACGACACGGTTGGCGCAGTGGTCGAGTGGTCGCCTACTGCGCAACGAGTCGCGGGTTCGATTCCCGTACGGGACAAATATTTTGTATTGCCTACAGAAATTTGTTCCAGTCTCGGTGTATGTGCATGTGATATTTTATGTTTGTAACTGCACCCACGACACAGGAGAAAAATCCTAGTGTGGGGCGACGTCTTTAAAAAAAAAACCTTGGGGAAAAAACCTAGCATCATAGCGTCCTTGGGCTAAAACCTACTCAGTGGTCTAGTAGTTGAAACTACCTTGGATCTGACCTCCAGATCTATTACACGCTTCTATTCCGCATGGGGGCAGCAGTTGATCTGATTGGTGTAAGCACGCTTCAATTCCTCATGGGGGCAGCAGTTGATCTGATTGGTGTAAGCACACTTCAATTCCTCATGGGGGCAGCAGTTGATCTGATTGGTGTAAGCACGCTTCAATTCCTCATGGGGGCAGCAGTTGATCTGATTGGTGTAAGCACGCTTCAATTCCTCATGGGGGCAGCAGTTGATCTGATTGGTGTAAGCACGCTTCAATTCCTCATGGGGGCAGCAGTTGATCTGATTGGTTTGGTTGGTGGTAAGACTTCTGAGCCCGCCGGGCTGGCTACCACTGTCTTACCGAAGCTTGTTGCCATAGTAATATTTTTTCTAACATTGTTGTGTTCCGACAATTAGAGGTGAGATAGCCAGTCCCTTAGTTATTGAGGAGTCCAGGTGAAGCTCGCTTCCTTTATCTTTGGGCTTATCATCACACCATCAGATGAGATGAAGGCCGAGAGCTTCCGAGAGATTTGTGGGTAAAAAAAAACCTAACTTATAGTGAAAACCGCATTAATGTATACACGGTTATTTTTTTATCACCCTGGAAAATTTAAGGGACGCTTCACGACATGGTATTATAATGATTTAAATATGAATAAAAAAATAGCTCACTTACATAATTTTATATTCATTTTCTAAAATATCCAAAAAATGCTGCACTAGTTGAGATCATTTTTAGATATTTTATTTATTTTAAATTTTTATATAATAATGGATGTGTTCTGAAGCGTCCCTAAAATTTTCCAGGTTGATAAAAAATAACCGTGTATAGTTTAGTTATCTTTATTTTAAATGTTTTTGTCTCCCGCAATATATAATTCTAAACATCCATTGAGGTTGGCTGGAAGAGATCTCTCTTAGAGATAAGTCCACCCTTCTGCATGTCGTTTCCATTTTATGTTTCTTTGTAATGTTTGTTGAACAATAAAGAGTATATATAAAATCCAATGCGGGATAGACGGCGGGAAGCGACTTTGTTTCATTTCTATGTTAAAAATAAAAATTTATAAAGGTCAAAGAAAGCTGTGAAGAAAGAAAGACACCGCAGAAAGCGATGAAATTGTCGGTTGAAATGACCCATTCACAGAGAAAAATAATCTTGTTATTTCTGAATTTAAGACCAATCACCCGGATTGAGGTATCAGGAATGTCAAGATTTGGAAATTAGACCTCGTCTATATCCGCACAGGGCCGCAAAGATGCCCAATTGTTTATTCAGGAGCGGCCTTTGCTTAATTAAAGAACGGACGTGACTCGCCTTAAGCGGGTTGACGAAGAATAAAATCTTGCGACACATAAATCCCGCTAACAGGCCGCTCGGCGTTGACTGGTCTGATATTGGCTCGGGGAGATTCTTTAGGCCGCCTGGTTGATTTGATTGGGTGAATCGCTATTAACGTTGTTCTAAAAACCTTAAACGAAAAGGCAGGGGAAACTAATTTTGAAAGCAAGGAAATAATTCATCATTAAGGTTGGTAAGTAAGGTTAATGCACAACAAGGTTTAATGAAGGCACAAGTTAATGTACAAGTGTTTATTAATTTTAAGTACAGTTATATTACCTATACAGTTTATTAATTTTAAGTTTCAACAATTAGACAGAAGTAATAAAAATAAACTTGCGTCCCAACGTATAGTCTTCATAAATATCCTGAATGGCTGGTAGGTTAAAAATTTTGACGTTTCAACAAAGCTTTTAATCGAGTCATTTTAAATAAAAAAATCATTGTTATGTGTGATTTTATGAAACCACGATGTAAGTGAAACTTTTTTCAGATCGTGGGTATTTTGGGAAAATTATTCGATTTATTTTTGAGTATGAAAATTGCGTCTAAAATATTAACTTAAATTCTTTTTCTTTTAAAAAGAAAATAAAAAAAATCTTTAAAACATACAAGATGTATGCAAATACAAGTTACAACAAAATGAAGAAAGAAAAAGTTGACTCTACAACTGTACGAATAGCGAGAGCCTTCTAGAGAAGAACAGACAAGAAACTCGGAAGGTTTAATTTTTTTGTCTCCTCTTTTAAATCGCCAACATTACAATATAACATAATAATATTTACAATTGTTTAAGGGCGGACTTATTTGGAACAGATATTAAAATCCAAATCAAATGTTAAAGTGCACTCATGAATGTAAAGTTTGCAATTCCTTCTATATTAAGGAAGTTCTTGAATGGTCACTGGCAAGTGACCATTCAAGCATTCCATTCCGCATCGTATAGATGTGGATGTAAAAAAATATAAGGAAAAGTCTAATTTACGATATATTCAATTAAATAAATAGAGATTGAACTTAAATATGCTGAAGAATATCAGCTATAGGAATATATACTATCCATCTCTAAATATATGTATGGAATTAATGTCAAATACCTATCGCTAACAATCAAATCTACAGATTCAAACTCAAAAATCTTCATTCAACATAGGCCTTTATAGGCACTTATTGACGTCAAAATAAAGCAAAATATTCTAAGTTAAAGGTAGGAAACATAATATTTATTTAACCTTGTATATGCATACATTCTAAATATCCTCCTAAGGCTCCTTTCCATCATAAGAATTCCAGACGCACGGCTTAATATCATCTGTATTTGGTGGCAGTACCGCTTGCACGGACAAATCGCTTTGCTTCATTGTGCGCACTGCAACCAAATGTAATAAATTGCCGGCGTCTGTATTTCCACAAATTTATAATCTGGGATCCTTCAAACTTAGAGTGAACAGGCACTATCTAGGAGAATGTGCTACATCATAGACCACACCGGCGCTTACCATCAGGCGAGATAGTGGTCAAACGCTCTCTTAGCATATAGTAAAAAAATATAATCAAGATGTCTGCAAATACAAGTAGGAAAGAAGAAATAAAATGGACTCTACACCTGTTTGGAAATCATAGCACATTGAATCCGCCCGTTACCCATCGCGACGACAAGCACATAAGCCACGGCACAGCACCAAGCGAATAGTAACTAATTAGAAGCATGCAAATTCGCCGCTGCATACGCTGCATTTTTCAGCTTCAAAGCACTCCGGCTGATTGCACATTAAGCTGTTTGAAATCTAGCCCGACCCGCTAAGCGGTTACTGTGCTGAGCCAAACCCGCTATATTGCAAACACGTAAAGCACATTTTGCCGCAACGTTTACGCAGGCTTCTGCATGTTTAGACAGGGTAATGAAAGCGAATCTCGTTGCGATAGGAAGAGTGCTGTGCTCTCAAAGCTTTTCTTGCACATGCGGAAGTGAAATGAGGTTTTTAACATCGTTTATTCCGAACTAAGATGATAACATGCTCTGGTAGAAGCTTTTGGTTTAAAACACCAATAAAGTGTATCAAACAACTGCATTGTGTGATTTGCGTACGTAAATATCTTAAGGTTTTTTTTATATTAGGGTGCATTCGGGTGATTACGAATGGATTTTTGAAGAGTTGGCGAAATGTTTGTATTTTCAGTAACTTGTCAAAATGCTGGAGTTAATGCTCCAAACGTAGGTCATTTCGTCTACTTTAATGTACAACCTAAACGACTATATCAAAGACATTGACATAATATCTTCGGGATTTTTGTAAAATAAACCTGATTAGCTACAGTTTGGCCAAGTGCATGTTCGTGTCGTATGTTCGAGTAATTCCGAATGACCTTTAAAAGGTTTTATCAATCCCGACAAAAAATCTATTGGCTGTTTGATTTGTTTCAATCTCCCTCAAATCCGCATTGGTGATCCAACGCTGCGATAGCTCGATGTGTTCCACGACTTTTAACTAGCAACACATTTCCCGGGAGCCCGATCGATCCCACAGGACGCATGTAATAAACAATAGCAACACAAGGTGTGTTGACTTCCAAACGGGGCAACACAAACAAATCCTTTGACGGGGACGCCGTCGAATACAAACACAATTAAATAAAGCGGCTTCCATTTATTTTGATTGCGCGGCTCCTGCGGTATAACGCGCGTGTTTGATCCCATGAGCAACGCATTGTTATATTAATCATCGCATTAATCCATTGTCCCACTGTTGGTCCGAGACCAGGAAGAAATTGGCCTCCTACACCACTGGTCAAATGGTTGGTTTAGGGTTCTGTTTCGAATCTTCCACCCCTTCACAGAGGCGCGATTGCGGTAAACTCCCTTAGACTACAGTTATGATATCTACGGAGAGAAAGACAGTGGTGACTCATATATTCTAAATCCATATGCACGGAGAAATAGTAATAATCGTGCAATTTTAAGCTTAAAGCAACATTAATTCCCAGTTTCTGAACGGCTGATCAAAATATTGTTCAACTTGTCAATTTAACAGCAGTGTCAAATCAATTTGTGTTTCTGAAACGTTGGTTAGCCCCATGAGATATATTTTTAGTCACGGTCACATCACTGAAATCATATATTTGGTATATTGGAAACCCAAAATGGATCTATTCTTAATAATTTTGAAATAAATTTGACACCTTTGTCAACTGACACAGTGACAAATTGATTTAGCTTTGAGGATGGATTTAATAATCAAAATTAAGTCCATGGCTTTCAGCAACTCAATTCACAATTATCATTAGATTTGACAGCTTAGTAGTCAATTTTATCGCCGAACAGCCTTTTCGTAAACTTCCAATCCAAAGGTAGCGGTTCGAACCCCGCCATGTACCAATTTGTTATCAAATTTTGAATTTATACGTACGTTTAATGCTTTTTCATTACTCTACCCTGAAAGTAGGTCTGAAGTTGTCTGAGGAGCGGGTTGAAAGTAATACTTTTCAGCCCTAGGGAGAATCACTTTCAACTGACAGCTGCTGTCAAATTTTAAAAAAGAAACTAGTTTTTTTTCACATTTTTATTAAACCATGTTCCGACTTTCTATACAGCCACTCAATCACAGAGCGGTGTAAAATTGAAATAACATAATGTTAAGTATTTAAAGAATATATTTTTTAAATGACTTTATTACAATTTATTTTCAACTATTTCTTTTAAAATAACATAGATTTGGGCAAAATATTTTCAATTTTTTTTTTAATTATGAAAATGAAAAATAATGCCTGAATAGCTGGCCGGCTACAAAAAAAAAACAAAATAAGCGGGAAAGTGGCAATGCGATCTTTATTTGTTTTTTCCATTTGTAGAGTTTCCGTATAGCAGATTTGTATTAACAGTTAATTATACTTGTATAACATTGTGTTAATAATTACCAAAATGAGTTCATCTGATTCAGGTATGAAGCTAACGCCTGATTTTATAAGAGAAGGCCTTAGTTAGAGTATTCAGACCCAATTAATCTAAGGAGAAAGCGGGCTAAAGCAGAACTTGTTGATTTATGTAAAATAAAATGTACACGTTTTTTCTTTAGCTAATTTATTGTTTTATTTTTACTTTCCTTGTATTCGTAATGAAAAGCACAGTGTTTACCTCGGGTTAAAGACTTATTTAGTCCCTCGAGCTATTGGCGCAAACTCCGTCTCGGGACTAAATAAGTTACTTTCACCCCTAGGGTAACAATGTACTATTTAAGCATAATGTCAATGCTATATAAGCTTCTAATAATCCAAGAGACATTCTCGGAATATTGTTTTCTGCTTAAATGGTTTAATACCCTAAATCGAATAATTTTCCGAAAATTTTCAGTTAAATGCCAACGATTCGAAAAAAGTTTCACTTGCATCGTGGTTACAATAAACCACACAATAATATTATACAGACAACGTTTTCAATATTTTATCAAATATTTGGCAAAATTTCACTTTATGCAGACATAGCATAGCAACTGGAACTTTTCCTAAGTAATTCTTTAACCTCACTAATTGCACATTGTGCAATAAAGTTCAAAGAGCTAAAACTTTAATCTTCCAAATCTCATCAATCTGAGAGTACATAAAACTCGGAGTTGGTGCGCCAAGATGAAAAATATAAGAGCGAATAATAAAACATAAAGTGTATTAACACTAAAGAGATTGCATCACCAGCGAGGGGAAGCGTTGCGGCCAGGAGTAACGACAAACACAATATTCTTAATGAAATAAAAACTCATCTCTAAAGCTCCCACAGTTTTGTCGTCCCCCCCGGAACGGCGCTTCGCGAAGTCCCGGGAAATGGAAATTTTGCTGACTCGACGCCCGGGACTTTCGGGTTGAGATTCCAGAACTTTCTGGAAATAGTTTATTTAGAATGGATTTTGACATTTATAGACATTTAATTAATTGTAAGCTCTGTGATTGAGAGATTTCGAAAGCTCTATTAGCTAAACGAATAATTACTTGTTTTTAAGATCGACTGGGTTATTTGTATCTTTTTGAGCAAAGTCTGTTTCTTAAGAGTGTTATGAGAATAATCGTTACTCATGTGCACTGAGAAGGCAATTGCCACTAAGATCTATTGTTACTGCTATTGTCCAAACGTTACTTGGGATGCGAATAGTGACTATTGTTCTTCTTTAAAATGGTCTTGGATTCGATACTTCATAAATAAGAAACTAATTCCGAACTAACCAATGAACATTAAAATAACGAAGAAAATAACGATGCTTAACACGTGCAATAAACCTCTCTTGTGATATATAAAATTCTCGTGTCACAGTGTTTGTAACCAAACTTCTCCGGAAGGGCTCGACCGATTTTTGTTAATTTTTTTGTGTATATTCGATAGGTCTGATAATAGGTCGTTAACTATTTTTTATACCCCTAGTAGTAAGGGCTTATTATTGACAATTATTGTGGCGAAACGTAGCTCGCGGGCGCAGCTAGACTTAATATATAAAATTAGGTGTGCCCTCGAACTACGTTTCGCCATATATTTTTTTCCCGTTTTTGCAACGTTTTTCATTGATGCTCAGCTCCTATTAGTCGTAGCGTGATGTTATAGCCTATAGCCTTCCTCGATGCGCTCAGCGAACGATTGCTAAGTTTAAGCAACGTTCGCTGTGGTCAATCCTAGGATGGGTGACCAAAATAAGAAACATCTCAAGCTCCTGCGTGCTTCGGAAGGCACGTTGAACAGTGGGTCCTGCGCCCGATCTCGCCCCGGTCGTGTCTGCTAACCGTCCCATTGGACTAGGCGAGTGAAGGAACAGAGAGTGCACTTGCGTTTGCGCAGTCACTTGTGCACTATAATATCTCCTGCGCAGATGGCTAGTATCTGTGAGGATTAGCCGCCGTGACAGAATATCGGTTAGGAGGATATTATAGCCTTCCTCGATAGATGGACTATCTAACACAAAAATAATTTTTCAATTTGAATCAGTAGTTCCTGAGATTAGCGCGTTCAACCAAACAAACAAACAAACAAATAGACAAACAATCAAACAAACTCTTCGGCTTTTTAATACTGGTATCGATTCTCGTGTGTCACAGTGTTTGTAACCAAACTCCTCCGAAACGGCTTGAGCGATTTTTATGACTTTTTTGTGTATATTCGATAGGTCTGTTAATAATAGGTCGTAAATAATTTTTTCAACCCCTAAGTGATAGGGGGGTTTTTTTTTATAATTATATTATGTGAAACGTAGTTCGCGGGCATAGCTAGTAATATATAAAACCTTATAAATAGTCTTCATTCAAATATAACTTAAAGAAGGGCTTTCGTGGACGCGTACAAATATTTTACTTATCACTCAGTCAGCATACACCAGATTGCATAATGGATTATGGATGTTTTATAGGTGAAGATGACCTCACCTAATGTAGGTCATCAGCACATCATGCGTTCAAGCTGATGTATGCTTGATTTATGATTACGGTATCATCATCTTTTATTGTAGGTAGGTGGTTAAAAACAGAATTATTTTACCGAAGCTCCTTTTCACTAATTCCCGCGTTTTGTTCGCAGTATTAGCTCGTTTCCCGGAATTTTAAGATAGCTTCCACATCCCGAGCCTTCCGAGACTTTTATCTTCAGTAGCTAGTCCCGCAAGCGCAAATACTCTCCCGTCATTTGCATACATTCGTGAAACAGCATTCGGCATCCCGTAGCTAAGGGAACTTTTACGTTTTATTCAAATTTATGAAAATCACGTGTACTCGCCTAATTAAAATAAAGTGACTTACAAATCTAGCTACACCTGAATCCCTTGGCAGCCATTTTGATACACATACATTATACAGGATGTAGCAAAAACCCTGTGAATCCTATTAGGGGCATCTTCAGAACCGATATTCGATCGTTTCCATGTGTGACATTTTCCACTTTTGCCTGGGACTTCGTCCGCGTGGAAAATCTTATTTATTGATTATCTTTACAAGTCCCCCCCCCCCCTTTACACCTTTAAGGAATGATTTAGGGGATAAAAACTATTCTTTAGCCTTCCCCAGAACCCAAACTATCTCCATACCAAATTTCATCTAAATCCGTTCAGCGGTTATTGATTCCCCATACAAACTTCCACCCCCCTTTTCTCTCCCTCAAGGGGTGATTTCTGAGATAAAATCTGTTCTTTGTCCTTTTTTGGGACTCAAACTACTATGTATACTCGTATACCAAATTTCATCTAAATCGTATCAGTAGCTTTGACGTGAAAGCGCGACAGACAGACAGACAGAGTTACTTTCGCATTTATAATATTATAGTATGGATTATATTTAGCTGGACTGATATTCTTCCTTCTATTCAATGTGGAATTGCTTAATGCATTTTTTATAAAAATAACCTAATAAGATAAGATATACTCGTATTTTTAAAGCAGTATGCATGGCATGAAACAGAAAACGTCGATTTGTCACGAGAATCTTCTCAGCCTGAATATACGAATACTATAGACTAGCTTTCCGCTCCCAGCTTCGCTCGCATTAGTTTTGTTTTCCCGCGGGAATTTTATATTTTGCCGTAGGAAAAATAATTTTATAGCCTATATTCATCAGGGATAATGTAGGATTCTCAATGTGAAAGAATTTTTCAAATCGGTCCAGTAGTTTCGGAGCCTATTCAATACAAACAAACAAACAAACAAACAATCAAATCTTTCCTCTTTATAATATTAGTATAGATAAAGTTGTACGGAACTCTCGTTGCGCGAGACCAAATCGCAATTGGCCGGTTGCTTTTAATTCAGTAGTCGGTTATTAGGTTAAGGCCCTTAAAAACCCTTATTTAAAAATCACCGCCTAAATAAAAAGTATGGAACAAGACAATATTTTTGTCTGAAAGAGTTATGAACCAATCCATTATTGTGCGGTGGTCATATATCGCTTTGCCCTAAAACTTGTGATTGCTTATTACTTATGGATAGAGTCTCCTTCGCAATATTACTTTTGTAACCATATATTATGCTCTCAGTTTTTCAATAAAGAGTTTAACAAACGACTAATATTAGAATTGTTAGGGTAAAGCGGTCACTGGGTATACAATTTGATAGGTTTATAGCCCGCTAATTATTCCGCTGTCATTCCGCAGAAAGAATTTATGGAGATGAATTAGCTGTGGAAAAAATAACGTGACGTTGTCACAAGCTAATGTCATTTCCATACAAAATAAGCGTGTGGCTTTTGTCTAGGCCCCTAGGAGATGCATTTTTGAATAATTAGAAGTGAAACTTGAATTCGAACACGAATCCCGGTGACTCTTTACCAGGGTCGCCTGCTTATGTACCTCCATCTTACCTATTTCCTACCTACATGAGCTTTCCCATTTAATCTACTATATAGAAATAGAGTCAAAAGCACAAAAAAATTGCTCAGAAAAGCATATTTACTATCTTTTTTAGGGTTCCGTTCCTCGAAAGGAAAAAACGGAACCCTTGTCGAGGAATGTCTGTCTGTCTGTCAAGACCTTTTTCTCAGGAACACGTGGAGGTATCAAGCTGAAATTTATATCAAATACTCAGGTCTACTGTCCTTCAGAGTTGTGAAAAAATCAAACGTCTAAGCCAACGCAATCAAAAGATACAGCCGTTTATGCCGCAAATTTCCGCAAATTTTCAACACTCGCAATGGAATCAAAACCTATAGGTTACTTCCCGTGAACTCAGAATCTTGAAATTTGATACGAAGTAACGTCTTATAGCACAGATAAAGGAAAAATTGCAAACACCGTCAATTTTTAGTTACATCATATATAACAAAAATATATGGGTGAACTTTTACTTATATACCTACAGGTCTATACGGAACCCTCGGTGCGCGAGTCCGACTCGCACTTGGCCGATTTTTTTTCTCTTTACTTTGTTAAGCCAGAGTAGACTTTACTCACAATTTAGTAATCTTAACAGGCTTCCTTAAAATTGGTTAATAATAAAAAATTTCCCGCTTTAGCGGTCTAGTGGTTGAGACCGCCCGGTATTAATGTTATAAATCTAATAAAGTAACGTTATTATTATTATTATTGTTGTGTTCCGACAGTTAGAGGTAAGATAGCCAGTTCCTCAGTTGTCGAGGAGACCAGGTGAAGGTCGCTTCCACCTTCGGCCTTATCGTCACTTAATCAGGTGAGACGAGGGCCACGAGCTTCTCTGTTATGTGTAAAAAACATACAAATGTGACAAGATTTCATACACTTTAATGTCACTTGTCCGATTCACAAAGAACTAAGAGTACAAAGAGTTCAAATGTACAGGGTTATTATACAGGTTTACTATTTATCACTAAGGGTCATTTCAGGACACGGTAGTAGAATGATTTTTAATATTATAAAAAGAATAACTCACATATTTAATTTAATATTAATTTTCTAAAATATCCAAAAATACCTACTGTAATAGTTTAGTGCTGTATTTTTAAGATTTTTTTAAACTATACTTTTACAAATATTATATAGAGGAAAGATTTGTATTTTTGTACGTTTGTATTGAATAAGCTCCGAAACTACTGGACCGATTTGAAAAATTCTTTCACGATTAGAATACTACATTATCCCTGAGTAACATAGGCTACAAAAAAAAATCCCAAGGTAAAACAAAAACAACGCGGGCGAAGCCACGTAAAGTAAATCTGCTATATAATAGGCTACAAAATTATCATTCCTACTATGCGGGCGAAATCGCGGGCGGAAAGCTAGTTTGCTATATATTAATAATACATGTGTCCTGAAGCGTCCCTTAAATTTTCTGCGGTAATAAAGAAACGAATAGAGAAGCAGGAGCCAAAGTGTGCTTGTTCAGACATGCAAACTGGACAGCTTTTACTATGGGACTAACCTTGAATCGCGAAATTATCAGCTGTCCCATACACATTTTCAACATTTTTTTTATTATTAAATAACAGAATCAACAGAAAATATTATTACAATTTACATTATAACCTAATGCCAATTATAGATTCTCACTTTGTACGTATGACAGTTAATGTCGTACGGTAGATTTTACAAAAGTTTAATTAATAATATACAAAAAAAAAAGATTTCAAAATACAATACTAACAAATCAAAAAATTTCTAGTACTTAATAATAATAACAATGAATTGCTAATTATACATAATAATGATTCTATTCAAATAAATAATTTGAGCAATTACACAAAAAAGAGAAAAAAAAACAAAGAATAGGTAGGTACGCATTTGTGTGTATATATGTGTGTGTGCGTGTATATGTGTGTGTGTGAGTGCGCGCACGCGCAATCGGGTAGTGCATGAAGTGCATGTAAGGCGTTTGCCAGCTAACCTAAATGTATGGAACAGCTGATTTTTTTTTCACGATTTCAAGGTTGGTCCCATTTCCCATTTCAGACATGCAAATTAAACCCCTTTTACTGTTTAATTCGCATGTCTGAACAAGCACACGAAATTTGGCTCGTAAGTAGCCCTGTATTTGAAAATTAAAATTCATAATATTTTATTCAAGTTGGAATTTAAAATCACGATCGCACGTCAATGAAGCTACGCCGATGGTTCACAAGTCTACGGCGGGAGACCTTGTACTGGAAAGAACCAGCAAGAAAACCAGCAAGGGCTATTTTTTTCTCCCTGTATTGTTACAGGGCCGTCAATTGGATGGAATCTCACCTCAAAGCAAAATTTTGAGCTCAACTTCCATAACCAATTTAGATTTGTCAGTTCTTCTTACTATGACGTTGCCAATACCACAATATTACTTAAGAAATAGTTATACACAACAACACGATTATTTACATTATAACGAAAAAACACCAAGCATTATGGCATCATTGAAATAATCGTTGACTTTATAATATCCTTGACACTTTGTGGAACTGTGTTGTAAAAAACAGTTGCTCTGAAACAGTTTAACATGTTTGCAGTTTGGAACGCAACATCAACTTCACAGGGTGACAAGTGACAAACAGAAAAATTCAATACACTCTCCTTGTTCCCATGCTGCATGCAATCCAATCGCAAAATTACACGAAATGCTTTGTTTCCGCGAATAACATTCAAGGTGAAAATCTGTCGCTGTTACGTTGACTCGGTGAGGCGTAGTTGTTATCACGGTTCCGTATAGGGCTGCCAGTTCTAAATGGCGAAATTTCGGGACAGAAGCTGTTAAAAATCGGAATTATCACTTTCAAGTCAAAACTAGATTTTAATTTCAGAAAGATTTTAGCTTTGATTGATCCTCTTTAAAGCTAGTCCTATAATATATGCATTCATTCCAAATATTTTAGGGATAAATATTCCAAGATAATTTTGTCATCGTATTAAATCGCTCTAAAATTTTAGAAAAATGACAAGTTTTTGTGATCTGGTGAAAAATCGGAACATACTGCGGCCCGCTCATGAATAAATCGGGACGTTTCCATTTTAAAATATAATACCTCTACAAATACAAATAGGTTTGTTATATCATTATTATAATATATAAAGCCTTTTTTTTCTCGGGGGGAAATGCGTAACCGCACCGTACCCGCCGTTGGCTAGACAGCGAGCGTGTGTGGGGCTCTCCCGGCAGAGTGCCAGGCCTACCCACTAAAACCCCCCGGTGTTCTCCCTGCCCTTATGGGCGCGCTAGGTAAGGCCCACACTGCGACTCCACTACCCACGCGCCCGGGCAAGCCCGGCCCGGCTATCGCCAAGGGATGATGATATATAAAGCCTGACCAAAAAATAAAAAACTTGCTCTGGGGGCGCTTAAATGACTATTATTATTGCAACACTAAGTAGAACTAGCGTACAAATATTTTATATAATATAGACTATTTCAGAAATAAAGTTTAATTTACAATAGCATGGTATTTCTTCATTGATCCATAAAAGTTAATCTATAGTCTTGTTAACAAAACACAATTTTACGATTTTATTATTAGATATTTATTAATCATCAACATAAAGGCATCTAACTAGGTACACGTACAGCAGATTCGTTTGATATTTCGTATTGTACTGGTTCAATTTCAGATATATCGGACTTATTATCAGTTGTATGTTTCACTATAACTGCCATGGCGACAGTGACATTTTAAAGATTGTTGCCACTTGAAGAAATTAGTTCCAACAGTTTTCGGCAATATGGCGAGGTTTTTCCTTTACCTTTACGTCGGGCTTTACCTTTCAAAGTCTGGATGTCCCGCTCAAATCCCTGGCAACCCTAGTCTCGAGTCCCGAGGCCCGGCAGCCGAGTCGGTGTTTGCAAATATGTCAATAAGTGCACCTTGAATGGGTTCAGCTGAACTCGCAAGCACGGCCTATTCAGGCTCGACCTGCTTTCGGAATACGATGCGAGAAAATTGATCGGCCTCTTTAGAGGTTTACAATTTTATTTTATTTGTGATGGTTACCAAATGATTTTTATTACTACTCTTGATACAAGTTGGCGCAAAATTAATGTCAATTGTTGGAAATAAAAGAAGCTACCTCTCTCTCTCTCTAAAAGCCATCGAGTTGCGATTTCACAAATTAAAAGTTTCCGTCAAAAAGGCGAAATAATTATTAAAGTGATCACATGATATGGAACAAGTTTACCTAAGTTATTACATGTCATGTTTTGTAACATGTATAGTTACTATATAGTTATCGACTCATAATTTGCTTTCTCACTTTTATAATAATTAAACAAATACAGAAAAGCGGTATTTTGCGGTTTGATGTCTCTTTTCTTGAACACAAATCAACAACTATATCAAGGAATGAATAAAAACTTAGTTACAAATTGCAAAATTTTAATAAATTAACAATAGTATTTTTAAAATCTATCTCTTTATGTTTGTCATGACGTTGTCATATAACTATAATCTGTGCTGTGTACCGTCTATTAAATAAATAAAAAATCTAAAAACTTAATTAAGATTTTAGGTATTTACACTATTTACAAGTCTGAGGTACAAATAATGTATTCTGATATTAGTTCTATAAATAAGGCTGTAAATTCAGAAATAAAAATGTTATGGAAAAATACATAAAGTTTTCTATTAGTTGCAAATATAATTTCCTCCTGTAGGGTCTCATCGATCGTAGTATTGTAGCGATCACACACAGAGCAATTAGAATTGTCTACTTTTCGCATTAGATGCAGAGACCATTAAGTGGGATGAATCCTAAAAAATATGAAAGGTCTCGTTTAGCATTACAAAACTATGGAACCTTTTGGCGGCTTATCAACTCATGTACGATGCATATACTTATAGGTATGCTTACCTATTGTTGTGGATTTTTCTTGAAAGTATGACAACCAAAGGTACATTTAAACCTTTTGTTGTGGATTTTCCAAAATCCGGTATAATCCTCATCTTAACTGTTCTTAACTCATTAGAATAATGGGAAATGATCTTAACTGGAACCCCATCGAGATTTGCCGCCTTTGTCGAAGGATCCGCCACTTTTTTGCCATAGATACCAACGGGAGATGGAAGACGCGAATATGAAATTAGGAAATATGCTTTTGTTTCTTGATTCCAACTACTACCTACACTTTGTTATTTAATTGTATAAGAGATAGGTACCCTTAGGTACGCTGACAGCAATTCCACTGGCTTGGTCTTAATTTCCCTCAGTGCGCATTGTCTTAAGTCTCAGCGAGATGTAACATTGTTGAAAACGGAGAAGTGACAATATTGTGCGAACCCAAGTTTGACTGAAAGAAATCGAATGAATAGGTAGAATAATTCATCTAATAACATAAATTGTCTACACAAAGAATCCATACTTAACTGATAATAATATTATTATAAGCTAGCTGTGCCCGCGAACTATTTTTCGCATTAAAAGTTCAAAGAAAAAACTGTAAATCTACTTTCCCGCGGGAACTTCTTACTTTTCCGGGATAAAAAGCAGCATATATGTTAATCTATGTCGTAATTCGTCTACCTACAAATTTTAATCAAATCCATTCAGTAGATGTTGCGTGGCCAACAAACATATATACGTCCATACTTACAAACTTTTGCGTATAATATTAGTAAGGATGCGAAAGTGTGTATGTCTGTTCGTTACCTCTTCACAAATTTTAAGTTATTTTTATTTTAAGTTATTACCATCAAGGATATTAAATTATATAAATCAATTTTTTAACTTTTTACTTATACAATGTTTATATTTCTAGTTAATTTTTAAAGCCATTACATGAGCATATTAGGTTGCTACATGCTGGTGCTAAACAAATTTTAAGTTATTTTTATTTTAAGTTATTACCATCAAGGATATTAAATTATATAAATCAATTTTTTAACTTTTTACTTATACAATGTTTATATTTCTAGTTAATTTTTAAAGAATTTTATCAAATTCTTACGGATAACACAGTACTATTTTATACTAATCTTAAAGCGAAGTATGTTTTACAGTGAGTTTTATAGACCTTTTAAATCATATAACATATTTTTATAATAACTTTAAAAAAATAGATAACAACTTAGCAAAGGAATTGACATATTTTTTACGTACTCAATTACAGTCACTTATTGGAAGTGGACACAATTTTAAATATGAGCGTACATATGTTTTGGCAGAATTAGCCATCTTAATTTCAGCCACTCTAACCTTATTGTCTGGACCAGGAAATGTCCTTACAATCCGGGCCATTGGCCATTCAAAGGGAGGCGTATTATTCATTTTTACAATAACCAAATCACCTTCCTTAAGATTAGGCATATCATGTCTCCACTTGGGACGGCTTTGCAACTGTGTTAGATAGTCCTGAGACCAGACTTTCCAGAAATCTTGTTTCAATTTTGTACATACATTCCAAAATTTTAATTGGTTAATGTTAACTTCCGTAAGATCGGATTCAGGATAGCTGGTTAGAGGAGCACCTATGAGAAAATGACCTGGTGTTAAAGTTTTATAATCAGATACATCAGCACTCATTGGTAACAATGGTCTAGAATTTAAAACAGCCTCAATTTCTGAGACAACTGTATACAACTCTTCGAAGGTAAGTGCTACTCCACCTACAATTCTTTTGATATGGTATTTTACACTTTTAACACCTGCCTCCCAGAGGCCTCCAAATTCAGGGGAGTAACTTGGAATGAATTTAAATGAAATGTAATTTTGAGAACAAAAATTATTAATTGAATCTCTATGACTTTGTAAAGAATTTAATTTATACAACTCTTGTAATTGATTAGAAGCTCCCTTGAAAGTTGTTGCATTATCACTGTTAAGGGACGTATAGACTGGGTGCTTTTCAATGAGAACTTTTATTAACGACTATGACGAATACGTTTATTAGAAGTTGTAGCTTAGACCATTTAGTACTAAATGGTCTAAGAGTTGTAGTTACAAAGAGAGTACGAATATGAATGAATATAATCTTGAATGATCCGTTTTTATATGTTTATTGAAACGCTGCGAATTTGTCTTCATGTGGGTAGCTTCTGTTTTGCATCGATTTATTGTTACCGCCCAAACATGCCGGCCGCCTTGGAAGATCCATCTTCCAACAGTTTCAATTGTCAGACTTGGGGATTTCTTCTGCATCCACGGGAAGAGGGCATATCTTTGACCATGCTCTGCGTATCACGCCCGCTGCAGTTCGAATCTCAGCAACTCTGGAGACGCCATTGTTGTCGGGGAATACACGAATGATCCTTCCCATTCTCCACTTTAATGGTGGAAGATTGTCGTCCTTGATTAGAACTAGACTGTCGCATTTGATATCAGCTCCTTCGTTCTTCCACTTTGTACGTAGTTGCAGCTCGGAGATGTATTCTTTCGACCATCGCTGCCAGAAGTGCTGCCGAAGTTGTTCCACTCGCTCATAACGCCCAAGGCACGTAGATGATGTCATTGTTAGATCCTTACAGGCAGGCGCGGTCAGCGGACGGCCAATAAGGAAATGTGCTGGAGTAAGAGGAAGGTAGTCATCGGGGTCAGTAGAAAGGGGTGACAAAGGTCGAGAGTTTAGGACAGCTTCGATTTGCGCAAGTACTGTGCTAAATTCCTCATACGTCAACTTCGCGGTTCCTAAGATACGTCGTAAATGATGTTTACATGACTTCACCCCGGCCTCCCATAAACCGCCAAAGTGAGGAGCGTATGGTGGGTTGAACGTAAATTTAATTTCGTTATCGGATGTGAAGTTTATTATATCTTTTGAGTTTTGAAAAATTAAAGAAAGTTCCCTTTCTGTTCCAACGAAGTTTTTCCCATTATCAGAAAATATTTGTTTAGGTTTACCATGACGCGATATAAAACGTTTAAGAGCCAGTAAGTAGTCCTGAGTAGTTAAACTGCTAACTAATTCCAAATGAATTGCTCTAGTACTGAAGCATATGAATAAACAAATATAACATTTGTTTAATTTTGATCCTCGGCCTTTACGACTAAGCATAAGCATCGGCCCAGCATAGTCAACGCCGCAACGCAGGAAGGGAAAACCTGGTTCTAATCGCTCAGCTGGTAAGTTTCCCATAATAGGATTGACAAGTTTTGCCCTCATACGCGCGCAGGTTACACATTTGTGTACGACTTGTCTAGCCAGGTCACGAGCCCCCAGGACCCACCACCTGTCACGCATGGTACTGACTAAAAGTTGCGGTGCCGCGTGCAACAATCGTTTATGTTCGCTAACGCATAGAATCCACGTAAATCTATGTTTACTAGATAATATTACGGGATGTTTTTTATTATAATCAAATCCATTTGCGTTACACAACCGGCCGCCTACTCTTATTATTTTATTTTGATCTATGAAAATATCTAATCCCGCTAATTTATTAATTTCTTTATTATTTTTAATTTTTAAAGGCTGTTTATTTATCAATTTGAAATATATTTCAGGGAACGAATATCTTTGCGCCTCGCGCGTTATTACATTTAGCGCGGACTCGAGCTCGTCAACAGATAATAAACCTGTCTGACGGGGCCGCCTGCGCATCCCTTTCGCGCTAATATTATTTATGAAACGTAACACGTATGCAATTGTGCGTTTTAAACGATTAAAAGAAGAAAATCTATTAAAGTCGATTAATTCCGATGATGCAGTAATTGTCAAAATTTTTGTATCTTGTGGTTTTGTCTCTGGCAAGTTATTGCAAATAATAGCCTCGTCGATGCTTGGTAATTTTAGATTAGAGTCACGAATAAACGACGGCCCTTGCCACCACAGATTATTATTATTATGTTTTAAAAAGTCTAGGTCTACGCCCCGCGATATTAAATCCGCTGGGTTATCACTACCTTTTACATGATACCAAACTTTGTCCCCGGTTAATTCATTAATTTGAACGACTCTGTTTTGCACAAACGTTTTAAGGTCACGTGGTGACATACGAAGCCACCCTTGAACTATTGTTGAGTCGGTCCAAAAACAAACTTTATCAAACTGTAATCTAAGTGCACTGGTTATTTTGTTATAAAGCTGAGCGCCCAGTAACGCACCGCATAACTCCAGTCTCGGTATACTTATTGACTTTAACGGGGCGAGTTTACTTTTGGCACACAATAACTGAACATTGACCGGAAAATACGATTGATTATAGGAACGAATATATGCACATGCACCGTATGCATGTTGTGATGCGTCCGAAAAAATATGCAATTCTTTATACTGCATATCTTGGCCGCATAATATGTGACGTGGTATTCGTATAATATTTAAATTTTTTAAATTTGATAAAAATAAATACCAGCTTTTAGCTATTTCTAATGGAACTTGGTCATCCCAATCTATCTTTATCAGCCACAATTTTTGTAAAAGTATTTTTGCCTTTATAATAACGGGAGCTAATAGACCTAAGGGGTCATATATTTGCGCAATTGTAGACATGATTTTCCGCTTAGTTAATACAGTATTATCGTCCGTTTCTAGTTTCGACGTGAAGTATAACACATCATCTTTATTAGACCAACCTAAACCTAATGTTTTTGATAAGCAGTGCTCGCCCACGCTTAATTCTTTGCTGAGCTCCTGCACAGGTTCGTGGTTGAAAGTCCACTTCCGTAACGGAAAACAACCGCGATTTAATGTCGTAGAAACCTTTTTACAAATATCTAGTAACACGTCCAATTGATCACTCCCGGTTATCAAATCGTCTACGTAAAAATCATTCAATATTACTTGAGCGACGGTAACGTCATTGCATTCCTGTGCCAGTTGATGTAAACAACGCATACTAAGGAAAGGAGCAGATGCAGTACCGTAAGTGACGGTGTTTAAACGATAAGTTTTTAAAGGTAAATCTCGACTAGGCCGCCATAAAACGAGTTGCAAATTTCGTTGATCTTCTTGTATTTCAATCTGCCTATACATTTTCTCGATGTCTGCACAGGCTACAAAACGATATTGACGGAAACGGAGCAGAATGGAAAATATTTCATTTTGTAACGGAGGACCGACATACTGCACGTCATTTAAAGACCGACCGGTGGAGGTAGCTGCGCTCGCGTCGAAAACCACCCGCAATTTTGTTGTACTACTGGCTTCACGATAAACTCCATGATGGGGTAGAAAATAATACGGTTTAATCATCATGGTAACGTCTTCGGAAACAGGTGTCATATGACCTAACCTTTCGTACTCCATCATGAAGTTGCAATATAATTTCTTATATTGAGGTAATCGATCCAGCTTTCGTTCTAATGAAAAGAAGCGATTCCTAGCGATAAGGTAGGAATCGCCTAATGAATTAATTGATTCTTTCAACGGTATTCGTACTTGAAACCGGCCGTACTTATCACGCTTCGTTGTATTTAAAAATAACTTTTCACAAGTACGTTCTTCATCGGTCATGACTGAGGAAGTGTTATCTATTTCCTCTAACTCCCAAAATCTCCGAATTTGAGAATCTAGTTGCATGGAATAACATTGCATTATATTATTATTATTATTACGCGTTAAGCTACGATTATAAATTGGACCAGAAATAATCCAACCCAACTTAGTGTGATGTAAATAAGGACCCGAATTAAGTTTTATTTTTTCCGATTCTAAAAGTTCCCAAAATAAGTCTGCCCCAATCAATAAATCTATTTCTGACGAAATATTATATGTAGGGTCTGCGAGTTGGATATGATCGGGTATACGAATAAAATCAATGTTACGAGTAATATTCAAAGAAGGCAAACATGACGTTATGTTCGGTAAAACTAAGCAATTTATACCGGCATTATAGTCGTTTATTTTTGAATGTATTTTAAGTTTACACGAATAATTTGATTGTGAGACAGTTTGTCCCACACCAGAAATACGAATTGTGGACTGTACTATAGGTAAATTTAAGCGTTTGCATAATTTCTCAGTGACAAAACAGTTTTGGCTGCCACTGTCAAGAAGAGCGCGTACCGTGTGATAATTATTACTCGAATCTATAATGTCTAAAAGGGCGGTAGATAACAAAATATTTTGCAAGTTCAAGTTCAAAGATGTTTTGTTAGCTGAGACGAGTGCCGTGCGCTGTGTGCTTGCACAGTCCGCCGCCTGCGTCGGCTCAGGGCGAGCGTTACGAATGTTATCAGTGGATGTAATTGTGCTGTAAGTGTTCGAATGATTACTATCAACGTGAAGTAAAGTGTTGTGTTTCGTATGACATATTTTACACGGTCCAAACATGCATTCGTTCGATGAGTGATTATTTGAACGAATACAGTTCTGACAGAGTCCCTTATCACTTATTAATTTCAACCTATTTTGTATTGACATGTTGAGAAATCTAGCACACGAGTATATGTGATGATTTTCATTGCACACTACACAAACGCGGTTTGGTCTGTCATTTGTTTTACTCGTCGAACCTGCGCCTTTGCTATTAGTCGAAACATAGGAAAACGATTGCGATTGTTGTGTACGATTTTTATACGATTCATGTGTATGTTTTGACGCGGCATGGCTGGGCTTGACTTGTGAGAGTTGTGAGTGAGATCGCGTTACATTATTGTTAGACGTGATCATGTCCAACATGTCAGCTCGATTTCTCAAGAATACAAATAAATCATCCAATGTTAGTGAGTTCGAATTGCCTTGATGATCAGAGATTAGGGTACCTTTATGTTTTTCCCATTCATGCTCTGTCACTGAATCAAGTTTAGAAACAACTAAGTAAATAACCAACGTATCCCAATTGTCGGTAGGTTCGTTTAGTGATTTTAGTGCGCGGAGGTTGCGTAACACAGTGTCAATTAATTTTCTTATTTGCGATGAGGATTCTTTATTAATAGAAGGCGCGGTAAATAATGATTTAACGTGGTTATGTATTAATAAACGATTATTTTGGAATCTATTTTCAAGTAATTCCCACGCATGTACATAATTGTCAGGGGTGAATTCCAGTGCGCTTATGACCTGGGAAGCAGTTCCGCACAAAGATGACTTTAAATAATGAAATTTCTGAATTGCATCTAGATCTTGACGATTATGTATTATTGTGATATAAGAATTCCTAAACTCGAGCCATTTATCAAACGAACCGTCAAAAGCGGGTAGCTTGATTTCAGGCAATTTTACGCTGGTACATTTTAAAATTTTAGATTTAGAAATGTCATTTTGTTCAATATTATTTAACAAACACTTAGCGCTACTCATAATAGAATAATATTGTTTTTCAAACAAATCCCTATATTCTAAATGTGTAATAAAATCGTTTTCATCTACCCCGTTTTCAATTTCACACTGAATTTGGTTAAATTGTTCGAAATATTGTTCATTAGACTTAATGCGCATACTCAGTTCTACTTGTTGGCTATCTGTTAACTTTGTTTGATCTAAATATTTTAAATACTTTTCAAACAAAGTCAACCTTCCTTTAATTGTGCTACGCTGTTTTTTAAGCTCAATGATACGCGAATTTACTACAACACCGACCGGATTAGGCGATTTTGACCTCCGATTTGATTTGAGATTACCGTCGGTGGGTAATTTAACAATTTCATCGTCACTCATTTTAGCGGTTTATGAAAGACACTAATGTTCACACAAAACAATCACGGAATTCGCGTGCAATTATTACGATTGTGAGAAATTTAACACAGTACTAACGCACAAAGCAAATGGAATGGAAAGAAATAGGAATGTCTTGACCGGTACCTTGCCTTTGGACTGCCAACAATTCCTCTTCTTTAGGGTAGTTATAATAATCCTTCGGACACTTCTTTCTTGAATAGTATTATTTCTTCTATAATTTCTCTGTATAATGTTCGGCTCTTGAAGGACCAGATGTTAAGGGACGTATAGACTGGGTGCTTTTCAATGAGAACTTTTATTAACGACTATGACGAATACGTTTATTAGAAGTTGTAGCTTAGACCATTTAGTACTAAATGGTCTAAGAGTTGTAGTTACAAAGAGAGTACGAATATGAATGAATATAATCTTGAATGATCCGTTTTTATATGTTTATTGAAACGCTGCGAATTTGTCTTCATGTGGGTAGCTTCTGTTTTGCATCGATTTATTGTTACCGCCCAAACAATCACAAAATATTTGTTTTGGTAATCCACGTCTAGCTATAAAACGTTTGAGATATGTCAAAAATGCCTCAGTGGTCATATCACTCACTAACTCAACATGCAGCGCCTTAGTAGAGAAACAACAAATATAGCTATATACCCCTTAGTAATAAGAGGTTTCCGAATTCTTGCTAATTTCAGGTTGAAGGGGCCACAGTAGTCAACTCCTGTGATTTCGAAAGGCCTAGAAGCTGTGATTCTCTGATGAGGTAAGGACCCCATCAACTGTTTAGCTGCTACAGCTTTCAAGCGGAAGCATTTTACACATTTGTGTAATACCTTCTTAACTTCCCTTATGCCATTAATAAGCCAAAACCTTTGAGATAAGGAACTTAAAATTTGTTTAGCACCAGCATGTAGCAACCTAATATGCTCCTTTACAATTAACATATGAACTATACTGTTAGATTTTGGCAAAATGATTGGGTGCTTCTTGTCATAAGAAATATTAGATGCATTAGTCAATCTTCCACCCACTCTTAAAATACCACTGCTATCCAAAAAAGGGTATAAATTATTTAAACTTGAGTTAACTTGTTGACCTTTATGTAACATCTCAACTTCTTTTGCAAAATACTGATTTTGTATGTATTTAATAATTATTATTTCTGCTTTCCTCAACTCAAGAGGTGTTAAGTCACCACTAATTTTAGCGTGAGAATTCAAGCAGTTGTTTGTAAATCTAAAAATATAAGTGACAATTCTTAAAAGCTTATTATAATCAGAATATTTCTCAAATATGTCATGTGTGTCCCTTTGCTGTAACTGACAAGATTTATTTTCTAATTCTTGAGATAAAGAAGGAGGCTCTGGTTGACACTTGACATCACTTTCTAAATTATGTTTAAAATTTCCATCTGCCAAATAATGAGGGCCATACCACCATAATTGGTTATCCTGCAATTTATGGGGGACAATACCTCGGGACAATATATCAGCTGGATTATCAACACTATTTACATACAACCATCGAGCAGAGGTTGTCAACTTATTAATTTGTTTAATTCTATTGTTTACATAGGTATTTATTTTTGTTGTAGGGCCACTAATCCATGCAAGTACTATTTGTGAGTCACTATATAAAAAGGTCTTATGGGAAAATCTAGCCTGTAAAATTTTACTAACTCTGTTACTTAATTGAGCCAAAAGTAAGGCAGCATTCAACTCAAGTTGAGGAATTGTATATACCTTATTTAATGTAGCAACTTTTGACTTAGAACATAATAAATTGCAGCTAACATTGCCACTATCATCTGTCACTCTCAGATATAAGCAGCATCCAAATGCTCTCAAGGAGGCATCTGCATACCCAATAAGCTCAACTGACACTGGCCGTAAAGCACCTATAAATCTATTTACTTTAATTTTGTGCATGACCTCTAAATTATTTAAAAATATATTCCATGTTTTAAGCTGTGACATGGGTAGTGGTGAGTCCCAATCAATTTTTAAGGCCCACAACTCTTGCATAAAAAGCTTAGCTACAACTATAATAGGACCAATTAGTCCAAGTGGATCAAACATGGTTCCTATGAAACTTAAAATTTTTAGCTTTGTATTTAAATTATGGTTCTCACTTTGAATCACAGGGCTTGTAAATGTAAATGCATCAGAAATTATTTCATATTTGATACCTAAGGCCTTAACGATGTTCTCTTTATTAATATCAATTTCATTAAAATATTTATGCTCTGCTGGAATGTCACTGATTACTTCTTCTAAATTAGAGCACCATTTGTGTAATTTAAAACTGCCTAATTTTAATAAATTTATTAATTCTTGTTTCAGTTTTTTCAGCTGTTCGACATCATCATGCCCACAGATACAATCGTCAACATACATGCAATTCAAAATAGCCTCAGAAGCTAGAGGGTAATCATCACGAAATCGAAGTGCAAGCTCTACAAGACACCTTGTGCTAAGAAAAGTTGAAGCTTTCAAGCCATATGTGACAGTTTGAAGTTGAAGACACAATATAGGCTTTTGTGGACTATCTCTCCATAAAATGTTTACTAAACCTAACTGACTTTTATTTAAGAAAATCATTCTAAACATTTTTTCAATATCACACATAAATGTATAACGGTAAGTCCTGAATAATAATAGAATATCAAATAACTCTTTTTGAACATTTGATCCATTTAACATTTTGTCATTAAGTGAGACCTTGTTTTTAGAATTTAAACTCCCATTAAATACAACTCTTAATTTTGTTGTTTTACTTTCCTCATTAAGCACTGCATGGTGAGTCAGGAAATAAACTGGGTCATTATTTATATCATACCCACTAATATCAACAATTTTGGCATGTCCCAAACGGACATACTCATCTATGAACTTTTTATATTGTTGAAAATATTCAGGGTGAACTTGAAATTTCTTTTCTAAAGAGTAAAATCTCTGAAGGGCAATTGAAAATGAATCACCAAGCTGTAATTGGTTCATGGGAACCTTTAAAGGGAAATCAACAAAGAACCTGTTATCAATCAGCTGTACCGACTTTTTAAAACTTTCTTCTGCCAACTGACATTCAGATGCGCCTTCAGCCTCTTCAAGGACTTTCTCCGATAGCCAAAATTTATTCATAGTTTCAGCTAAATTACTATTTGTGTCATTAATTGCCAATTGTAAAACAATGCTAACAGTCTGAGAATCACAGTACTGCTGAGTCGAGGATAAAGAAACACAACCTCCTACAATATGACCAAACAAGGTATTTTGAAGTACAAGATCATTATTTAAATTGATTTGTCCATCCTGTATAATTTTAAAATAAAAATCTGCTCCCAACAATAGCTTGATCTCTGATGGGAAATTAAAGTCAGGATCAGCAAGCTTGACATTATTAGGTAAATCAATATTTGAAATGTCAAAAATTTTTTGTGGCAATTTGGTTGTAATATTATCAACAATATAACATTTTACTTGTAATTTTAGTTTATTAATCATAGAGTGCAATGAAATATAAGTGCACTTAGAAATATTGTTTACATTATTACCAAAGCCAATAATATTTGTATTAGTGACAATAGGTTTCACATTTAATTGGTTTGCAAGTTGAGACTGTATGAAGGATGCCTGGCTGCCACTGTCAACCAAGGCTTTGACATAAATATATTGACCAAATTTGTCAATGAGCCTCATCCTGATAGTAGGTAAAAGCACATCTCTAGACTGCTGGTTGCAATGCATACCAACATGTTCCTCTTTGGGACTATCTTTGTGCAATAGAGTATTATGGTTAGATTTACAAATCTTACATCTAAAATGAAATCTGCATTTATTTTTATGAGGCCTAAGGCACAAAATGCATAAATTTTTAGATGTTGCAAATTCAAGGCGATCCCCTATAGCCGCTGTTTGAAATTTAGGGCATAAATAAATAGGGTGATCTAGGTTATTACAATAATCACACTTATTTTGTGTTGGTGAGCTATGTGAAGACACATTGTTCACCTTAAATGTATTGGATTTTCCTTTAGTACACTCATAGGGAGTACTTTTTATCGAAGGACTATCCTCAAGCGCTATAGCACGCCTTTCTAAAAATGAAATAAACTCATTCATATTGGGCAAATCATCAGGGTTTTCCCTATCAAGATGATAGGCCCTACATGTAAAGGAATCTAATTTTCGACTTAATATTGATATTAATAGCATATCCCACTGATTAATTGGCTGATCTAAATTCTTAAGAGCATAAAGCTGCTGTTGCACCTCTGAAATAAAGGCTCTTATGGAACTAGCTGTACCCTTTTGCATTTGGGGTAAGTCTAAAAGAACAGTGATGTGATTAGCTATAAGTCTAGATTTATTGTCATAGCGCTTCTTGAGAAGAATTAATGACTCAGGATAAGACTCATTGACAAGTGGCAAATTGACAATGACAGACAAAGCATCCCCCAACAAATATTTTCGGAGGTAAAACAGCTTTTGAATACTAGACAAAGATTTATTATTATCAATTATTGCCGAAAACAAATCCATAAATGGCTTAAATTTTGTAAAATCTTTCCCATCAAAGGTAGGAATTTCAATACTCGGAAGCTTTGAATTTGAAACATTAGTATGATTTGTATTTTCAGACAATGCTTGCAAAGCTTCATTCAGTTTAACTAAAATAGAGTAATATCTACATTCAATATCTGAACCATCTTCTTTGTCTTCGGGGTCAATGCATAAGATATCAATGTTTGTGTCTTCATAGATTTTTAAAGTACTCACAAGCTTGTCCCGTCTAGCCTCCAGCATCACTCTGCTTGCTGCCAATAGACCTGCCGGGTCATTTACAAACTTTTCGATGCGAGATATTGTACCCTTTAACGCCGCACGCCTACTACGTAAACGTGGAAGTTGCTCCGCCATTGTATTTACGCACTAAATTCGCACTATCACAATCACAAATTGCCCATACACTTTAATAATTTGCCGCACTCAACGCTTTGAAGGTTATGTTGTTGTTTTGCAAACGATGACAGACTGACTGAATGACAGCGCGAAATCAAAGATGGCCTCCGAATGAAGTTCCGCTCTGCAGACTCAAGGCTACCAACCTCAGCACGATGCTCTCTTTGCGCGTTGAAATTGGCGGTAACCTCAGCTTACCAAAGAAAAAACATGGCGGGTAGTAATAATAATAAATAATAATAATAAATTCTTTATTTGTAAATCAACGTTGTACAGTGATACAGTGATTGGGACCACCCAGTAGACAAATTAATTGTGCCTGTGTCAGGTGGACCCGCTCTTCCATAGCTAGTATTATTCTAAATCTATTTATTATATAATAATTTTGTTTATGTTGTAAGAATGCATGTGTGGGAGCGATTATGTGTGTATGTGTGTATGTGTGTGTGTGTGTATATGTGTGTATGTGTGTATGTGTGTGCATGTGTGTGTGTCATACTTTTATTTATCATTTCAGCTTATACATTTTAGTAAGTTTTCTATTTGTATATAGCTATTTGTTTTTAACCAATGGGTAATAATTTTCTTAGATTCACGAAGATTCACCGAATAAATGTCAAGTTTCTTATTTAACTGGTTGTATATATACGTAGATTGAACATCAAATTGTCGTTTAGCGAAAGCTGTTTTGGTTATATTCCTTTTAATAACGTTATCCTTTCTTCTCCCTTGAATCTGTGTAGGATCAAAAGATAGTTTACTGTGTAATTTTAAGGTAGCAAACAAAATATAAAGTTGCCTCACAGATAGTAGGTCGGCTATTTTATAGAGTTCACTAGTTGGAAAGGTAAAGGGCTTAAAAAACATAATCTTTAATAGACATCGTTGACTTCTTTCGACTTCTAAAAATTTGGTTTTTGATGCACCACCCCATAAAGAAATGCAGTATCCTAATACAGACTGTGCCAGTGAAATATATATCTTATTTAGTAGCTGTTTAGTTGTAATATAGCGTAACGTTTTGAAGACCCATATAAGTTTCCGGATCCTTTCCGAGACGTACTCAATTTGGGGGTGCCAGGAAAGGTGTTGATCCAACACTACTCCTAAATATTTGATAGTGGTAACCACCTCTAAGGGTACACAGTTACAGTTTTCTTTATTTGCACTTAGACTACATTGATGAATTTTTAACGATAAGTTTTTATTGGGTTGAGTTCTTTTGTTTATCGTGAAGCATATATAATTAGTTTTATGTACATTTAGTGTAAGGAGATTATGATTGAGCCAATTTGATACAATAGCAAGTCCTGATTCAGCCTTCTTGTATACTGAACTCCAAGAGTCTTCCGAAAAGACAATGGCTGTATCGTCGGCGTAGGAGAAAACTTTGCCGCCATCGATGTTTAAGTTTGTTAATTGGTTTATATAAATTAGAAAAAGTGTTGGACCAAGCACACTTCCTTGCGGCACGCCAAAGGTTACTTCAGAGTCTTCACTATAATAATCGCCTATTTTTATCCTCTGTGTACGTCCATGAAGATAACTTTTCATCAGTTCAAGCTGCGTCCCTCTAATTCCAATATTTTCTAGTTTTTGTATAAGAATGGAAGGGGAGACGGTGTCAAAAGCCTTTTTTAAGTCGAGAAAGACTGTAAGGCACTTTCTGCCCACATCCAATTGTCTAGTAATTAATGAGCTCATAGCTCCGACTGCGTCTTCCGTGCATAATTTTTGTCTAAAGCCATATTGAGAGTCAGAGATAATGTTGTTTCTGTTCAAATAGCTAATTAATCGAGCATTTATTAATTTTTCTATGATTTTCGAAATGGACGGAAGTACTGATATAGGCCTATAATTATTGACATCGTCTGCCCTCCCATTCTTGTATACTGGTGTAACAATCGCTTTCTTTAGATGCGATGGAAATACCCCAGTTCTGAAGCACATATTGGCTAAATGACTGATGATTGGGGATATATAGGACACGGATATTTTTAGCATCTTAGTTGGAATATTATCCCATCCAGGAGAACTATCAGATTTTAGGGACATTATAATACTTCCAACCTCAGAGGGATCGGTATCCATGAGGACAAAAGAAGATCCTTGAGTGAAAGATTCATTCTCGAAAGGCATTGCTTTTACTGTGATCCTTTGAATTTGCTTTAATTATATCCTTTGCTAGTTCTTTACCTATATTGGCAAAAAAATTATTCACGTAGTTTATAGATGCTATAGGAGATGCCTTCGTATGAAGAAGTTTATTACATTGGGATTTAGGCTTTTTGAGATGTGTAACACTTTTTATAGCTGACCATAATGTTTTGTTATTTTTAGTAGCTTTAGCTAATAGTTCTTTTTCATATTTCCACTTTAACTTTTTAATTAATTTATTACAATAGTTGCGATATCTTACGAATGTAACTCTCAGAACCTCGTTATAGGGATCTCTCCTTAATTTCAATTGCATCCCGTTTCTATTTCTAATACAACGCAGGACTCCAGCTGTAATCCATGGTTTAATGATGCGTTGTTTACTCGACAGTATCTTTTTGTATTTACCATCATTTAGTGCTTCTTTAAGTATAAGAGTTAGCTGCTCTAATACTGTATTAGGATTTTTACAAAGTAGAAGGTTTTCTATGTTTTTTTCTAAAAGACTTTTATAGGCTTTATCATAGTCGATAAGTTCAATAGTTTTAGAGAAGCTTTTTAAAGATTTTATTTTAGTTATATTCAGGAATATGGTGTAGTGGTCTGTAATTGTAGTGTTAAGTACCACGACTGAGGCAGATAGTTTTCTTTTGTCAGTCTTTAAAATAAAATGGTCAAGACAGCTATTTCCTCTAGTCGGCAGTTTATGCCCCGGTAGCAAACTGTGTGTAGTTAGCATATTAAGGTAGTTGATTCTATTATTACATTCATAAGTGGTCGCATTTTGTTTAGAAATAAGATTAATATTGATGTCACCAGTGACAATTATATTGTTATATGATTTTAACGTTTCCAAGTGTGTATTTAATGAGTTAATGAAGTTAGCAGCATTAAGCTGTGAAGGAGACCGATAGATGCCTAATATAATATGGTTTAGAGTATTTATTTGAATACAAGATGCATGTTCTAGAGTTACTTCTCTAATATCACTAGTTAAATTGGCCTTTACATATACAACAACCCCGTCATTTTGGTTAAGTTTGTTTGTTGTAACTACTACTTTATAGTTTGGTAAGAGCGGGATAGGTTTGTTAACGTCAAGTCTACATTCAGTTAGAACAAGCACGTCAATGTCGATTTTTAGTTCAGCTAGTGTTACACAAAAGTCATCTAGATTGCGATAAATACTTCTTATATTTTGGCTAACAATTGTTAGGTCTGATTTATGGACGTTAATAAGTTTGGTAAGATTCTGGACATCACACGTCAGAGAATTAGCAACTTCTATTTTGTCTATGTCATCTAGAATATCAAATGAATTAGCCATATTTTAAAAAGAATTTAAGTAAGGTAAGGTGTAATGATCCGGTGCTAAATAGAGCCTTCGTGAGAGACTTGTATTTGACATTCTATAGTCTGTACAAGTAATATGGGTATTACGGTAGTATGTGTTTGTATTGTTAAGCCTTTTTCTATTAAGATGTAGATATATATGGGCGTAATTTAAATTATATTTGTATTTTAAGTAGTGTGTAAATGTGTGTAAGTGTTTGTATATATGTGTGTTTTTTTGTGAGTATATGAGTAAATTATCTATGAAGTATGCAAATAGTGTATACAATAAGTTTTCTAACATTGCAAGTATGATACTAATATTATTTAATACTGCAAACAGCAATAAGATAGTATTTGTTTTACAGTTAATAGCAGTCTTTAAATATTTTATAATATTGATTGTAAAATGACCGAAGTAATAACGTAATAATAGTCATGTCTTATTTAGTAACGCTTGAATTTGTGCTTCGGTTTTTATTAAAATTACTGGAGAGTTATCTTCTTTGCGTAGGTAAACTCGTCCATAGGCAGTCCAGCAATACTTAAAGATCTTCGTTTTCACAAGATCTCGCGCTAAAAAGTGTAATCGCGCAGCTCTGGCAGTCAGTTGCTCTGTTACATATACAGCGTTATCTTCGGAAAAATGTAGACCAAGGTGCTTTGCACTCAGCTTAATTTTATTTTTAAAGTTAAACGCCTTACAGCTTTTTAAGATTTCATTTTTTACAAGGGTAGAAGATGTTTCCACGATAATAGGAGTATTTTTATCATCATCTCTCTTCCCACGGATTCGGTATACATCCTTAATGTCGGATCTATTAATTTGACAACCAATTTTATTAGACATACAAAGAACCATCTCAATTAAATCGCTTTTAGACTCGTCTGACTTCTTAGGCACATTTTTTATCTCAAAGTTAGATTTGCCACTATCCAGTTGAATATTTTCCAACTTTTCCTCCAACAATGATATGTATTTTCTATCTTCTTTTCTCGCATTCTCTAGCCCTTCAATTTTTTTCTTGAGTTCATCATTCTGAGTTGATAAAAATGCAATCGTGTTTTCAATATTTACATTAGTTCTTTGAATATCTTTCAAAGTGACTGCATGCTTTTTAAATTCTTGTTCCTGAGATCTCATCATAGACGAAAACATCTCCTTCATTTCATCCTTAAACTTGGATAGTTCATCGGCAACATCGTTATTACGTTTTCGTTTAATACGAGAAGATATACATTGTGGTGGAGTCACACTCGATTGAATTGGTTTGTTAAGTTCCGAATCAGACATAGATTTGTCAAGACGGCTCATTTCTGAAGTTGTGTAAAGTATTGTGAGATACTAGGAACTTATAAGTCCATAGAAGTTATGCCAGTCTTATAAAATACTCTGCCGATGCTCGTATCTTCGTCAGGGTAGGTTATTTTATACACAGAAGTACCAGGAAACTATGTTACGTAAGGAGATGTCATTTAAGTAAGTTAGTATCCACCACAAATAGGTTCTTGCTCTTTTCAATAGTTTTCAAAATTCAATTACCGCACGAAGCGTAGTATTTCTATCAGTAAGTACTAGGAGCTCAGAATATATAAAGAGGTAGTGTGTAGGTACTTTTAATTCCTAGTATTTCTACACAATCTTTTGCTTCGAATATGAACTGAAAACACTTCTTTCGATTGAAAGGAAGAAATGCGCTTCCATTACCCAATAATAAAGCGATAATCGTAATTTTATAGTTGTAATCGCTAAGTAGATGTCTTCTCGGCTCGTGGCGACAAGGTCCGCCACCGAGTTAAAATCACTTTTTCCACTCGCGAATATACTAATCTTCACTTTGCCGAAGGACCACTTGCATGTTCAATAAATGAAACACGCAGAATATATGAAATAGTTATATTTACTATTTTTAAAACATAATGAAAAATTTACACTGCGCCCGGTCCAAATGCCTTTGGGAGAGAGAGCGTGTTGCCATTACAAAATCCTTAATACTACACTAAAATTAGTGTTGCAATTTTTATATAATAAATTTCTACTTTAATTAAATAATTTCTACTGTTCTGTATTGAACACTTAAACCACTGACTGAACCGATTTAGATGAAATTTGGTGTTGAGATAGTTTGAGTCCCGGGAAAGGACATAGCATACTTTTCATTGCAAAAGTCATCCTTTAAGGGGATGAAAAGGGGTGTGGAAGTTTGTATGGGGAATGTGGGAATCAATAGACGCTGAACCGCTTTAGATGAAATTTGGCATGGATCCGTCTAAAGCAGTGTTGTTGTGGGGAAGGATGTAAGCAGATTTAATAAAAACAAGCTACCCAAATTACTAGTTCCATGCAGACAAAGTCCGGGTAAAAGCTAGTTAATAAATAAACCACACCTCGCGACAACATTTCAACCCACCAGTCCTAACAGAATCACCGAGTTCGTCTTGTAATTATTTGCTTATTTATCATTTTAACTCGGTCTCAACTTTTGCAATCCGGGATGAATCAGGCCGCGGGCAGAATAATAATGGTTGCGCTCAGCCTCCGATTAGATTACTGGCTGTATCGTCTTGGCTTAACTCTGGCAAATGTTTAACAATGATGGCGGGTACTTGGACCTGCTTGGGGCAAACAAAGTTACGTTCGAACAAGTTGCAAGGGTGCAAGTTCTACAACACACCTTGATTCCACTTTCTTGGTAATGTTATGGCTTGAATTGGAAGTTGTTTGTTTATTCGTAGGTCGTTTGCGATTATTGTTGAAAATATTTAGTTGGTTTGGTTGGTAGTAGGTTGCAAATCGAACCGTTACTTATATTAGTTTGATTATTCATATAAACTGGAACACAAGCAACACATTGATTTTTTTATTAAATATAAAACAAACAACACAAAGCTACCAATTATAAGAAAATCCATCACGTAATATAATTTTTTACCGCGTACTTGAAAGGAAAACGATGTTTTTACTTCTGCAACTACTCATAAGCAAACGCGACACGTTCGCTCGTTGGCGGCGATGCGAACAGATTTTTTCTCGCCGAAGTTTGATTGCTTCCAGAAACTTTGATCAGAGGCTATGAGCTGTTTCAAATTTGGACATTTTCAATATGAAAACTGATCAGTTCATACAACGGCCGAAGTTTCCTAACGCTCAGAAAAAAACTCCCTCTTGAAATTGAGAAAAAGCAATCGGGAGTCTAGATTAATTTGTTAAATTTTAATGGAAATTCGTAGCTTTGAAACGGCAATTATGTCATGTATATGTATATTTTCATAAATCACTGGTTCATTTATTTGTTCAAACAATCATCATACAATTCACACTTAACATGCCATTTCAGAGTCTAAGCTGTTCTAGGTTATGATTACAATGACGCTTTTATGACAACCGGAACTCCGTACCCAGGTTGCCCCAAGATGTTTTCCTTTACCGTAAGACCGTCGGAAAAAAGGAAAAAATCAAAAAACCAAAAACACATTAGTACATGACGGGCCGCGGACCTACCGATTAGAAGGTCAGTTCTGAGTCCACAGCACCACCGACGCTACTCAATATTATATGCACCTCCCGATGATATAGAACGCTACCTCATTACAAAAAGACCGCAGCAATCTACAAAATACACCTATGGTGTAATTATTATACATAAAGTATGTAAGTGAAATATGCCCTGGATACATAAGATGACCGGATCCATTCAGAATCGCCTTGACGCCACATTCTGTTTAGATAACAACAACAAAACCGACAGAACAAAAAGTAAACCCAACAGAAAACTCTACATTTCACTTATAAAGTAAATTTTGTTAACTCACAACTTCCCCTCAGCCTCAGTTTTCTTGAGCAAGAATTTCTTATATAAAGAGTAGATCCAATAAAATACATTTCATTTTACAAATAGCCTTTCAGGTTTTTATATTGAGTGTTGAAAAGAAAGCCCCAGGGCTAATAAAGCGAAGTGACGTCGACAGAATCGCGATCACGAAGCTAGAAGTGGGGAGAATTTAAATCAAAAGGAGCGTATCCAATTTAGATATTTACATACGGATTTGAGCTACTCCTGGAGTTTTCGTTCAATCCCAAACAATAAATTGTTGAGGGACTTGTGAATGGAAATGTAGAGTTGCGTAGAGTGCCGTTTGAATGAAAATGTAGAGACGCTGTCGTTGAGGATATGACAAAAATAGTAATGAGGGCAATATCATACAATGTGGACTATTTGTCAACGTGTGTGTGTATTGCAGAAAAGCATGATTACTTTCTTAAAAGCGCTAACAGCAGTTTACATCATGATCTATTTGGAGTTTTGCGCTTGATCTCGCTCCAAGCCTTGCCAATGTTCTTGGCCTCGTCTGCTATAGTTCGCCGCCGGGTTTGTTTGGGAGGACTACGTATGCGTTTTCTTGGGGATTTTAATCCAGTGCCTGCTTAAGGATGTGGTCGGAGTTCCATCGAAGAGTATGGCGTTGGAGTTTCGTGGTATCGTTTCTACAGTTGTTCGTTGGAGATTTTCTCAGGCCGGTATATACAAAGGGTTCGGCGATGGCAGCAGTTGACGACGACCTGCAGTCGATGCGAGATATTTTCGGACCTTCCACGTTTCGCACCCATAAAGCGGTACGGCTTTCACTTTGTACCCGAAGGTTTTAAGCTTGACGCTTCAAGTCAATTTTCGTGTCATACAGGTGGTACTTGTGCAAATACAGCTCGGACCTTGGCAATGCGTGAAGTAATGTCCTCTTAAGTAATCCTTCCTTATCGTGATTTAAGCAGAGTGATACGAAGCTCGACTAGGTCGAGACTTCGAGCTTTACTAATTTTTAAGGAGAAGAAGAGGATGGCTTGGGCTCATCGCGCGTTGCGGAGTCGACGTTGATATTAAGAAGCCTACGTTCCTCCATCGGGGGTGGACAGGTTTCAGTGGTTTAGTCGGTAAGGAAAAACTGGGACCGTAAATAATGAGGGATCTCAGGATAGTGAAGGATTTTGAATGTGAGGATAATAAAATAGAATAATGTTCACATTTCTGCGTTTTTAATAAGGAAAAAATTAAAATAATACGTGTCCAATATTTTCTCATGATCCGCAAGACGAATATCAAAACAAAGTTTTGACAACATCCCTATTGCATCGGACGCGAAACAAACGATGTACACAGTGATCGCACAAAGCGTTTAATATGCGATCACTGCGCACGCACGGCTTATCTACGCGAGCAGCGCAGGAAGATTTATTTGCATCGAATCGGATAAATTAACCCGAGCGGTTGTTGTTTACAAATTGAACGGCACCCCGCTCCGCGGCGTTTATTTATGCGGCCGATAGGTGCAATGCAGTTGTAATTGTCCTTTTTTATACAAAATGGGAAAGCTCGGTGACGTAGTGGCTCGAACGCGTTGGTTTTGATATTGAAAACAAAGCGGTCTTTGCCATGCCTGGACCCTAGATGGGTGACCAAAACTTTGTGACCTCACGTTCCTTCGTGCTTCGGAAGGCACGTTAAGCCGTTGGTATCGATTGCTATAGTTTCTTCCTACTATCCGCAATGGGCCAGCGTGGTGGTATTATTGCCCATACTTCTCGTGTGTTTCTTCCGTCTAGGTAGGCCTGTGCCCAATAGTAGGATGTATAGGTTGTGATGATGATGATACAAAATGGGTGGCATGGGCCGTTGCAGGTTTAACAGAAATGACTTCATATAGAACAGAACTTGTGGAATTAAATCTCTCTTCCAGTTGCAATGATTTAGAATTCCTCATTAAGGAACGTTATAGAATCCATGCCTTGGGTATGGCACAAATATTGGAAGAATTTTTCTATTTCTTCGTCTCGCCAACCATACCAACATTTGGTTATAATGGTCGAATCGCGAGAGATGCGCGCGAAATCTGTGGCTGTATTTTAAAGCGCGCATTTTTTTTCCCTTCACCACTCCCTATGCGTACTTCTCCCCTTTTCTGAACCCCGACTCTTATGCCATTAGTACGACTGGTTCCGAATACTAAGCCTGAATCAAATTACAAAGTGTATGGATCCTATAAAGCGATCCGTATATTTTTTTACGTACGACACTACAGATCTTGGCTTTCATTTCGCCTGATTGTAAGTGATGAGAAGGCCGAAAGTGAAAGCGAGCTTCACCTGGACTCCTCAACAACTAACTCTCTATCTTACTTCTAATTGTCGGAACACAACAATGCTACTAATATTGCTATTTTGAAAAAATATAAATATCTTGGTAATCCCATTATCCCATTTTTCATATACCAATACAATGATTTTAAACCCCTCAATTGAGTTAAGGAATAAATATTTTCTGTTGCTAATGTCTATATAAATCGAAACAACATTTATTAGTAATTCTGGTTCGCTGCTTCTTCAGCGTCGTGCGTAACGCCGCTCACCGCACGTTCCGCGATCTGCTACCTTCCATCATTGTCCAGCCCAGCCCCCGTAGCACGTCCACCAAAACACGATATAATAAAGCGATTTATCGCGGTGAACTGTCAAAATACGATGAAACCCTATTTTATTTTGACAGTTTACCGCCATAAACCACTTTATCATATCGTGTTTGGGCGGACGTGCTAGGGGGGCTGACTATGATATGGAGCGAAAGCTCACCAATCGCAGCAATCACAGGACCCATTATTGCACGTGCGTCCTGAACCAACTCTCTTTCTTCCTCAGTATGTTTTATCATTTCTAACCACCCATCATAATCTTGCACGCAAAGAACGTACTAAACCTTTTCAATTTAACGCCAAGCGCACACTACTGCGCCAGCAAGTTTCCCATGATGTGTAATAAACAAGCTTACGGAGCTCCTAATCCTACAAGAGCTCTCAGACAGAATTAATCAAAAAAATCTATGCCACCAACATCTGGTACGTTTACACCTTTCCTGATATTGATATCGACGAAACTTCTCTGGTTTTCTAAACCATGTATCAGGTAGCTGCGCCGTCATTAAACGATAATTGTCACTCATACGTGACACACTTTTACACGAAGAAAAACAAGTTTTGGCGAGAGCAATATCTGTCTCCTGCCGACCTTTATAATCCCCGAAGAATCCGCTCAATTGGATCATTTGGGATTTTCGCGACGCCCCAAATCGTCTGCGGATTTCACGAGATCATTCTTGAAACAAAACTACGTACTTAATTTTATTCCACTTTCTGTTAACACGTATGAAGAAATTAGGTTTTGCACGCGGTTCTGGCTGCTTTGACGATAAAGCCACAATTGGTTTTGTTTTTCACTATGTCATGACGATAAATAAAGATTTGGGGCTTAGGACTACAAATAATTATGACAAAATTTGTAATAACTAAACAATTTTATTAATTTTCATAGCCAACCAATAAAAACTTTAAACGCACTCATACGTTATTGAAATGTAGAATCAAATAAAAGTGTTCATTATTTTATCTGCTGGAAAAAAATTTACCGTTACTTCTGACAAAGCTTCACTTAAGCGCCTCAAGAATCTACTCATTATGTCAAACTCTACTTCTTCCTTTCCCTTCTTCATTCTATCCTCATCTATCCCCACGTATCCTGTTACCTGATATCATGCTTTGTCCTCAACTCCTCAATCCTAACCCGAACCTACGCTCATCAAATGACTTGTCACTTGTCCTCCCTCCCCATTCCTCCAGGTAAAGTCCAGCAAACTGTGGAACTCCCTACCCGAAGCCATCAGACGTGCACCATCGCACGCATGCATCGCAATGCATCGGCATTCTAGCGTGCAATAAAAAAATATTTCCTGCAGGTAGACAAAGAAATATCTCCAACCTTATATATGTACCTATTTGATGATATCTTTATTTATTTGATGAAGTATATTTATTCGATATGTGTAGTTTACGTATTTTATTATCAAAATATAAATTCAAGTTAAATATTTAAAACTGTTGTGAAATAGGTTTCAGTGATATTTTACCCGTCAAATACTTTACAATTTAAGCTTTCCTTTACCCACCGGTTGCCTGGAAGAGATTGCTGCTTTGCCAATAAGGCCGCCGTTTGTTTTTCCTATTACATTTTTCTCTACGTATATTGTTATTTAGACAATAAAGTATTCGTTCATTCATACAAAGCTAATAAGTTTGTTGTGCCTATTCTTCTTATTAGTTAAAACACGTCCAAAATGGCTGGTAAGTAATAGTAGATTTTACAACAAGTGCACAAAACGAACCATTTTTATCGGAACTTTGCTTTTCACTTCGATTGCGAGGAAATAAAACAGTAGTAAAACATAGCATTTCTTTATGTCTCGAAAAACACAAGGCAAATAAATTAAAGTAAATATAATAAAATAACAAATTCTATCTATGAACTTCTTATTGTGTTTGGCTGTACGGCACAGTTTCTTTGCCATAATATAGATACATTTATGTATGAGTAGATACATTAATGCACTTCGAACTAAATTCGATTTTGTGCAGCCTATATCCTGCACAAATAAGTACTTTCAGAGCATGAGAAGTGAAAAAGTAATTGACGATCGAAAGATTGAAAAGAGCTTTCCATCAAATCATATTTGAATAAAGATGATTAAGATAGGACAGATTGAAAAGTCTCCCTTTTATGTTTGAAGTTAGTTTAATAAAAGGCTCCAATACCCCTAATATAGAACGCCCCCCTAAATATTTTTGCAGCTCTATTAACAATGTGAAATGGAGTATTTACGGGTCGAATACGGAAACTATCATTTCACTCCACGAGCTAACGCATCTGCGGGTCAAATGACTGAAAAGCCGCACAGAATAACAACAGTCGTTAAAAAAACTTGATATCACTATACTGTTATCTTTGTTTAACTATTATCTTGTATTAACAAGGATATTTTTAATTGTTAAGGAGTAGGTATATAGCAAAACTTCCAACAAAAAATTTCGGTAGTTGGTACTAACTAAGCAGGCCAATGGTGCACCGCCCGCCCTCCCTCAATCACATGCGACAAAGGAATATCACTAATTAGTACCACACCAACTTGCAACTACTTAGATTCGACGCGTTGCGCCACTACACGTGGCATCCTCAGCATGTTGTCGCCTTCGCTGCGCTCCGACGACTGAGCAACGTGTGAACGAGCCGGCCTTTTTAATGATCGTTAGTTCATGCGAGTGTAAAAAGAATTTATTTATTTTAGTATAAAAGTTCTGTTATAAATTTACAGTTTTCTGATTTTTCCTTAACATGTGTTACCTTGATTCTTACCAAATATCGTGATTCTAGCTCAACGGAAAGTATCCTTTAAAAGGTTTTGATTGCGTTGATTTTGCACAGCTTAATAGTAAATAGTAGATTTAAAGTATTTGATTAATCTTTAATCATTGTCCAGTTAAGATAAAAAAAATTGACCTTTCGAGTTTCTTGCCTGTTCTTCTCGAGAAGGCTCTCCCAATTTCCGAACAGGTGTAGATTCAACTTTTTTTTTCATTGCTACCTACTTATTTGCAGACATCTTGAGTAGGTATATTCAGGATGTATGCACATACAAGGTTAAATATGTTATTTTAAATTAGAATTTTTTTTGCTTTGTTTTGACGTCAATAAGTGCCTGAAAAGGCCTAAGTTGAATAAAGATTTTTGAATTTGAAAGTTCCAGAGTCAATACGAGGCTCCGCTGTGATGGCTGTAATACAAAGCAGTGATAGAACACATTAGTAAGCAATCATAATAATCAGTTTACGCCCCCAGCTAGCAGACACCCACAGCACAGACTAGCAGCCACAAAGTTCGATCTTAAGTCATCGTCTATTCTCATTTAACTACAACATTTAACTCGTTTTCTAAAACACGTTCTCCAATCTAGATCACGCTCTCTAAATAGGCCTCTGATTTCAGTATACCTTAGCGGCGTTAGTATTAAGTTAGCATTCTGCAAGGTTCCTTTGTCATTGTACTGAGTCCGTCCGAACCTCGACGCTGGCAGCACGCCAGCACCGCGAGGTTTGTCTAGTCATTCAGTTATAGAAACACTTAAATAACAGTCTGCGAAGTAACTTCGAAAGTGACTTACCGATTCGTTGGTGGTCTCCTCACTCCTCAGGCCTGACCTTCTCGGCGCACTTTACTGGTCAACGGAAGAGGCTGTCGCTTCATTCTTCTCGCTTTTTCTGTTATAAGGTAGAAAAAAGACGCACTGTCCCTGATGTTAAATGGAAATGCCTAGAATAGCAGATCCACTGAACTAGTGACCTTATCCAACGTCAACTATATTTACCCTTGTATCTTTCATGAAGAAGACTCACGCGCAGTTATCTATTTCTTTGAGAAATAAGATATTTTTAATTTCTTTTTATTTTGATGACTTTGTCCGAAATGTATTTGCACGAATATTCTTCAGAGCACAGGACATTCTATAATGCTAGTTTTAAGTCTTCCGTGTAAAATCAAAATCACAATATTATTTATACAAACATGACTCGATAAAAACTCTACTAAATTGTCAATTTTCAAGCAATCAACTTGTTAAAACTATCGTGACTACTACTGAGGACCCTTCTTCAGTAACCGACATACTTCGTGAGTATATCTAGATATTATCTTAATTTTCAAGCAAGTTTTTTAAGTTGATAAGAAGAATTGGCGCAAGAAACTTATCAGCTTTATCAGAAATAAGGACATTTACAATATATTATGTCGTTAACGTTTGTTTTAATTACTTTTACATGCTACAGCTTAACTCCAAGTATTGGTTATGTATGACTATTTAAATAGTCATCATTAACCTTGTAATAACTTATAACTTTTTCTCATAAGTACCTTTTAGCCTGCTCTTTCAACTTTTGAACTTTTCATGTCAAATCAGCAACACTGTGGATCTTTGTTGTAGGAAACTATATATTTCCTCATAAAAGAGCCTCTAGTTTTTTGAGTCCTGAACGTTGGAGTAGCAAGTTTTATTCTTGTGTCTATTTGGCAATCATGTAAGTTTTTATCAAATGTGTCACAGTTCATTAAAATTATATTTTTATAAATGTACTGACCTATGTTTATGACGTATATTGTCTGTTGTCAGTGGATATCTGACAAAATATCAGTAGTGTCATTCTGTAAAAACTCACTTTAAGCTTCGAATCTGATACCGCAGTGAGTTCTTAGATTGGCATTCTCAAAATTCGAATGTAGATTCGAAGTTACTAGAAACTATTAAGTAATCTGTGCTACAGCGCTACACTTGCGAGCGTGGCAGCGAGTGGAACTAGAGTGACCGTGAGATTTTGACATTATAAGTATGGGATGACGTACAGATCAAAAAACAATTATTGGAAGATGTTCCTATTTCAGACAAGCAAGATTTTGAATGCCATCACTACAATCAAAGAACAATAAATCAGTTACTACCAAAAATAAAAGCGAGCAATATTCAAGCCCTGATCCCATTTAATGGTGAAGTTGAATGAAGAGATGAAGTTTCCGTCCGGAGTTATTTCGATTTGCGCGAAGATAAAACTCGAGGCTTCGGTCCGGTCGGGCCATCAACGGATACGCCCGTATTATATATTTATGGCCAATGATTCTAGCGGCGGCGACTTTTCAAACTTTTACTGCGTCCAGACATTTTATGGTGCAATAACGGCGAATGCTTGAGTCAAAGCTACACAGCGAGGTTCTTCAATTTTCAGAGCCGGAACTGCTTTATTGTCAGATTATAATTTAAAATTATTATGACCTACTTATGATATGACTGCGACCGCATCCGTGGTTCTCTCTTTGATTTGGTTGGTAGTGGGGCTTTTGAGCCCACCTGGCTTGCTACCACTGACTATATCTCTTTTCTATCATGTAGCCATAATACGAGTGACAATGTTGTGTTCCGGCAATTAGAGGTAAGATAGTCAGTCCCTCAGTTCTTGAGAAGTCCAATTGATGTTCGATTCCGTCTTCGGTCTTATCATCAGTTACTATTAGGTGATGTGAAGGCTTTCCTGTTGTGTGGAAGAGAAAAAACAATATACGGTTTTTTGAAAATATATCAGGCTTGAGGGTGTACTCGTAGGAGGCTCAATGACCACTGAAATCCTAGCCAAACTTATCCACTCTACGACAAAGCTTTGACGTGCCATATCACCATCTCAACCCTACTGCGTTAATTACCAGGCATATTACCTCCAAAATTTCGACTTTTATCACCAGCTATGTTTGGTAGGAGTGCCAGATTTTGGACCCTTTTACAAGTTTTAACACTGCAAGGTGCGGGTAAGTGCACCAGAGTCTTGAGACGTTATTTCATCAGTCCAACCCTTTTACGTCCAACTGCTGGGAGCACGGGTCGTTCTTTTGATGAGAAGGAATTGGTCAAGATCACATTGACCAGACAGTATAGTGTAGGTTGTTTTCCCATCTTATTTTTTATATACAAGGTTTACCAACAAGCCGGCTGCCCATCTGACGGTAAGCGGCTACAGTCGCCTATAGTACATGTGGGTCCTGTGAGATTTGCAAATCTACAACCCTTCTAAGGACGCTAATGTACGTTGCCAACTTGTGACATAAGATGTCAAGTCACAGTGCCCAGTAATTTCACTGCCTGTCTTACCCTTCAAACCGAAACACTGCTAATTGGCGGCAGAAATAGAAAGATCGAGGTTTCCATGCAGACGACTCTGATACAGAGTCTCCCAAGAATTTGGAACCTTTGACTATAATGCACAGTATTGCCATAGTTTGTTAAACTGTGGTATTGCACAGTGCGGGCTGGTGGGAGTACCAGTGGCTCGTCTATCAATCTAAGAGCATGAATGGAGAGCCTTGACAATGTGACAATTCAAAAACAATAACAAAGTTCGATAAGAATAAAATGTAACAACAATGAACTGAACAAATCGATCAAAGTCGATATATACTCGTAAGTTGGTAGACCAATTGATTCGCAATGAATCGATGAAGTTGCGAATTGCTTTTTGTCGTAACTTTCATAAACTACTCAAAACAACTCATTTTCCAAAATGAAATAAAAATATTAATTTTAATCATTCATTTTACCATTTCTTTTCCATATTATCTCACTTTTGAGCACTTAGATAACCAATGTTGATTCTTACAGAAAGAACAATTTAGCACAGCGTTCGCTAGGAATTTGTTGTCGTTATCTCAGAGACGATGACGAATTAAGTTATTGTTTCGCTATGAAACGATTGCCACTTGTCTAAGCCCCCAGGCGAGGTTGTCTTGAGACTTGTCTAGATGCTATTTGGAGCCCTTACGCTCACGTTAAATTCAATACAATTGATCCAGCTTTCATTAACTTTTAAATCAATAATCCGCTTGATCTCGAATTATCTCCATAGTTACCTAGCGACTAGAAGACATGTTAGTAACCTTGTGTCGGCTCAGGGAACAATCCGCGGCTTATCCCGCGATAACATCGGCTCGCAGCTCGTGTGAAGTTTATCTGAGCGAGCACTCGTGGCGTACGTTCACATAATAATTAATTGTTGTGATTTACAGACATGCTTAACTAGACAACATAAATCCATTACGGAGATGGCAATTTTTAGATATTTTTATACAGCTAACTTGGCAAATAAGCAGACTGCTCACCTGATGTTATGTGGCTAAAGTAAAAATTTGTAAATCTACAAGGACTCCATGTGTGTTGTCAACTTGTGACTAAAGGTGTCAAGTCGCAGTGCCCAGTAATTTCACTGCCTGTCTTACACTTCAAACCGGAATACAGCAATGCAAGCATCGCGTTACCCGCAAAGACGACTCTAGTGCTTAGTCTCCCTCTGTAAGCTTAAAACTTTAAGTTGCCAATATTTCTCTATCTTTATTGTTTTTGAGTTTATGCAGTGCCAAACGACACAGAGACATTTATCTATAGTTTAGTTGACTGCGGACATTGGCTTGGTAAGTATAACTTTTCGATGCGGGTTGTCTAGATTGAAGACTTCAATTTGATTAGTGTCATCTGAGTAATATAAGAATAAGCTCCTCATCACCCCCCTGTCAGGAAGGTACCTTACCTAGTTCCATAAGAGACTAAATACAGACAGACGGAGACCTAAGAATAAAATAACCTTAAGCATATTAAACCTTCTTTTCTTCGAAATCAACTTCTGATTTTTTTTCCAATCTTATCGTCGGTATTGCGTTTTTTTCTGCTTTTATTTTGTTGGTACTTACATTTTTTATCTTTTACTTATTTTTACTTAGAGGAGAGCTTTATTCTATCTTGTTTTGTCAATGCGGGTGTTCGAACCTCAAGCCCCCTCCCTTACCTGCGCTAATGACTTCGGATGACGATAAAGATAAATCGAGACCAATTGAAACAGTTTTAATCGAGGAGCATCGTTTTTCCCTTTCGCACGCGAAGTATATACAAGCGGCGTCTATTTGAATACATGTCTATGTTGTCAGTTTGTCACTCCAAATTTTAGCCGGTTGTAGGGATATTGCCAATAATCTGACTAGCGCGTGAGCCTCGTTGTAACGTTTGGTCTTTGTCTGTTGACGTTGTTTTGAGGTGGTGATACCTGTAAGTAACAAGTCCTTTGTATCAAAAGCTGTGAGCAGAGCTATTTTCGGCTCATATCGACTAGATTGCTTCTGCTGAGAGTAGGCTTCATACAGAAAATTGGGGTTTTGGGTCACGATGACAATTTTACTAGGGTAGTAGAATACCAGAAGGGCTACTTCTTAAGTCCGTTATAAAAGTTTTGAGCATCAAAATCGTCGTTCATTTTTGTATGCTGTCATAAGGCCCAGCCCAGCCTGTTGGAGCAGTATTTCTCACAGTCGGAGGACAGACCCGTTAATAGCAGTGAGACATGTATAGATTGAAGTGACGTGATAGTGGGGTATTTAATTGGTTTAAACCATCCAGTTCTGTTTCAATTTCTGACGCAGGATCGAATTTCTAATTTCACATACGCGACACTACAGACCCCTGCTGTTAACCAGGGAGCCCCTTCACGTGAATAAATATATTTCATCTCGCCAAAAAACCCTTCTTTATTTCCCCTAGAAACAAGTTCTTTCAGATTGTTCTCTATTCCATCCATATTCATCTGTTCTCCGAATTGCGTTCTTTTTACGAGGAGGTATTGACATGCTATCTCAAAGTTTCTTTCGAAGTTTCCTGGTTGGAAGTTGGCAGTAAATTAACGTAAGAGATATTTAATACTAATATTAATAAAAAAAATTTAATATAATAATAATTAAAAATTAAATAAAATTTTTGTAATAAAATTTTCAAAAATTAAGTGCTTTATAGTATGTACTAACCGATGAATTGAAATCACTTAGGGAAATCTTTAAAGTCTCAGCTTTATATTCTAGACGAGAAAGCCGCCATTTTTTAAAATATGTTCCATAGAGAAAGGTGCTCAGTTTGTTGATCTGAACAATCGCTTCAAATATCATCACAAAGTTTTGGAGAAAATACGAAAAATACGATAAAACATGGGAAAGCTCCGCGTGGAAAACTAATGGTACATCTCACTCAATCAAAGCCACCGCAGACTACTTTCCAAACGATAAACTTTTATTCGACGTTCCATTCCGAGAACCATTCAATAAAAACAAATTAAAAACAATGACTCGACGAGGCGAAATCGTATCGAAAACATCTGTAATATAGCCACGAACGAAGCAAGCGCCTCCACTTCCTCGCGTACAGACGTGAAGCTTTGAATTCGAGCTGCACTTGAAACAGGACACTTACTTCGTAGAACCGTCTTAATATGATTTATGTGGGGGCTTTAACGCGCCCTCAATAATGACAACATTAAGGTCTCGTAACTTTGAACGATGACTGGGATTTTTATGGCGGCCGTCCTCGTGAAGAATTAAGTTTCTGGAGAGCGTAGCGCGAATATTTTACAAGGTGGCTTTGTTTCGACAGTCATACAATTTTTAAATGTTTTGGTTAAAGTTGTAGTTTTTTTTAAGGTTTTATTTAGCTTTCACTGTTTGTTGTTGTTGTTTAGAAACGAACAAAGAACACCGATTCATCCCAGTGATGGTACGCGAGGCTGTTGAGATTCAAAAACACCCGAATTTCAATGGAGTTAATAGTTAGAGAAGTCCGACTGCTTTAAAATTATTATTTTTTTTTTTTTAAATTTATTCATGAACAAACAGTTGCCTAAATACAAAAGAACATCTTAAAAATAACTTATTTTAAAAACCTATAGTCCCCTATATTATAAAAACATATAAAGTTGTACTTTAAAAGCGCTTTTACTCCACTATTTAAAAAAAAAAATCTAATATTACTATTCCATATCATTAAAAAAAAATAAAGATGAGATTTGATTTTTAAAATTAACCAAACTAGTATTAAAAATATCCAAATCACTATGTTTCTCATTGTACACGGTACAGGCCCTTTTAATAAAACTATTTTTAGCGTAGTAAGTGTTAGTAGGTTTCACTGCAAACAAATATTTTCTACAAACATTTCTTTCCTTTTTACGAGGAATACGGAAATAAATTTGTTCCAATAGGGAAGGAGCATCCACCATATTGTTTAGTAGTTTATATAAATAAGAAGCATCTAAAAGGTCGCAACGTTGCTGTAGACTGTTCACTTTATAAAATGAAAGGGATGATTCATAGTCATTGTCATGGTTACCAATTCTATAATTTAAGCATCTAAGGAACTTCTTTTGTAACTTTTCTATTTTATTTTGATGAATTTTTTGGAAGGGATTCCATACTGTACTTGTAAATTCCAATCTACTTCGTACGAAACTGTTAAACAGAAGCTTATACGTAGACGCAGATTTAAAGGGTTTTCCCACGCGTAATATGAATCCCAAAAGCTTGAATGAACGATTTACTATTTTGTCTATGTGAGGTACAAAGGACAGTCTGGAGTCCATTATTACGCCAAGATCCCTAATTTCACTCACGCGCTTAAATTCCATTCCAAAAATTTTATAAGAGAATTTTATTGGACTTTTTTTCCTAGTAAAAGAGATAACTTGACATTTCTCCGGATTCAAAAATAAATTATTATTGTTGCAAAAGTTAATAAAACTGTCCAGGTCTTTTTGTAGAAGCAAAGCATCATTATCGTTTTTTACAATTCTAAACAGTTTTGTATCATCCGCATATAATAACATATTAGAGTTATTAATTGATTTTATAAGATCATTTACATATATAATAAACAGTAAAGGTCCTAAATGTGAGCCCTGTGGGACTCCTGAAGGTATCTTTTTGTACATTGAACAGTAACCGCTTAGTACTACAGCCTGACTACGATTTTTAATGTATGACCGTATCCATCTAAATAAGTCGCCATGGATTCCGAGCTGCCAGAGCTTAAAAAGCAATTTGTCGTGAGAAATTTTGTCAAAAGCTTTAGCGAAATCTGTATATATAGCATCTACCTGTGTATTGTTATCCATTGCTGAAAGTATTTCCTCTGTAAAACTAATTAAATTGCTATCCACGCCCCGCTTTTTAATAAATCCGTGTTGATTTGGAACTATGATATAATGCAAAACCCCGAAAAGCTGATCTGTTATAATCTTTTCCTGTATTTTAGCAAATTGACACAGTTTTGAAATCGGCCTATAATTTACTACATTATCGCTAACACTACCTTTAGGAATAGGTGTGATCCAAGCACGTTTCCAGTCAAGAGGCACGCATCCACTGTTAAGAGATAAATTAAAAATATGCGTGAGAGGGCAAGCTAAAGAATCGGCGCAGTTACGGATAAGTACTGGATGAATGCCATCTGGTCCTGCACCCTTATTAATGTTAATTTTATTTAAATATTCATTAACTAACTTAACGTTAATTTCAATTGTACCTATGTCCAAAAGAGCATTATTGGGAGGAGTCCATAAACTAGAAGACGATGGTCCTGAGTCATCAACAAACACGGAATAGAAGTGATCATTAAAGAAATTACAAATTTCTCTAACGTCATTACTGCTTTGTCCGTTGTAAGTCATGGTTTGTGGTAAACTGTTGTTAGCCCTTATAGCTTTAATGTAGCTCCAAAAGAACTTAGGGTTAGTTTTTATTTTGTCTTCTGTACGTTTTATATAATCCTGATAACATTCAATAACTAAACGTTTCGCCCGCTTTCTCAAAACTTTAAAACTTTGATAATCAAGAGGATTGTTATACAGTTTCCATAACTTATGATATTTCCTTTTCTCATTTAGTATTTTTATAAGAGACTTAGTATACCATATAGGAAAAGGTTTTGTAGATCTTAACATCTGAAAAGGAACAAATTTCAACATGACATCTCTTAAAATATCGTACAATTTTGAAACACATTCTTCTAAGTTTAAACTTTTAAATAAATCACCCCAATTTATAGAAGCAAGTTCATTATTAATTGAAACATAATCGGCTCTATAAAAATTATAGCAACGCCTAGGAGCTGATGTTATAGGATTAAAACGTCACGTCCGGTAAAGAGTAAACACTTACTGTAATTGCTGCATATTTTATAAAAAGATTTTGACCATATTAGTGCACCATTCCCATTAAAACTGATGTGAAGATTCAAACATAACAAAGAACTTTCAAAATCACCACTGGAAATCACTGTAACTGCATACTTGAAGATAAATACTGTTTTGGTGAGCGTATAAAAAATCTGTTAATATTCAAAGTATACTCTTAGATTCACGTGATATTTTTTGCACTGTTTTAATTCGTTCTGAGTAGCTATGACGTGCTAAATCAAGAAACAGCTGATTGGCGTTTTGATTTTGACAATTTGACAACCAATACAACATACCCGCAAAAAAGAAAAACAAAGGAAGTCAAGCCACAGACTAAATAAATTTCACTGAACTTGGAAAAGCAAAGGGTTCTAAATTTATACGGCTTCAGCTATCGCTGCAATTTTATTGCCTTGCCATTTGCCTTCACAGATCAAACAATTACCTGCTTTATTTATTGCTATTTTATATTGTATGCATGCTATATTTCTATATCATCTGAAAGGAACCATCTAATACCATAGTTGAATTCCACTATGAATAACACTGATATACATTTGGACACCGAGAATGTAACTATCCGCACACAACGATACAAGCCACCAACAAGATCTTCTTCATTGACAAATCTGTCCAAAGAAACGATTTTTGATACGACGATGATGAGCTTGCCAAACAGCTCATTAAATGAATCCTTAAGTGCTATAGAACTTTATGAAAAAATAAAAAACCTTACAGAACAACTAGAAAATGTAACTCAACAATTGAATAGCGCTCACCAGGAAATTGAAAACTTGCACAGCGAAAACTATCGTCTGAAAACTGATCTTAACAAGAGCCTTAATGCTATAGAAAATTATAAAAAGGTCAGCATTGTGGATCAAATCAATGGAACACCGTTAGTAGGATCAAAAAAGAAAAAAGCCCAAAGAATCAGTGTCCAGACTACAATGAATGCATCAAAAAACTCGGAATCTGAAAAAAAACAAGAGGATTACGAACTCTACACACAAAACAACTTGAGAGAACACTCTGCTAGTCACTCAACAAGCTCCAAAAATTTACCAACCAACAATGGCGGAATCAAAAGAAAACTATATATCTTGAGTAACAGGCACTATACAGGAACGATACACTCTGCCGAAAATATATTCTCAGCAGATTTCAATATATGCCGTTTTCTATCACCGAACTCAGGAATTCAACAGCTACTAGCTTCTTTGAGATATAAATTGTCAAACTTTACTATTGATGATTATTGTATAATTGTATTGGGCGAGACTGACTTAAAATCTAACCATAACCCCATTGAACTGATCAATACAATTAAGAAATCAATACAAGAAATAAACTACACTAATGTCATTATATGTACACCTACATATATACAAGGAGCGCCTATATACAATTATAAAACTGAGATGTTCAATAGTTTGTTGTATTTGGAGCTACAAAATCACGACTACGTACACTTTTTTGACTCTAACACATGTTTGACCTATGAAATGTTATCCAACCTGACTGGTAGAATTAATAACTTAGGATTAGTAAATATTTTTCAAACTATAATGAACCAAATTAAAATCGACATTGAAAGATTCCCTTTAACGACTAATGATGACTGCAACGAAGCCATTGAGAGTAAATCTGGAACACGTGGGTCTGTGTCTGAAACTGGTGACAACTCTGCTGATCATTTATTTCGTATATAATAATTTAAATATATTACATCAAAATATAGACGGACTTATGAGTAAATCAAATTCACTTTTAATAAATTTAGAGTCTTTAAAAGAGTCAGATAAAACTATTGATATTCTTTGTATCACGGAACATAACATGATGGAAACTGACCTACATCGCCTGAGTCTTACAAACTACAAGTTGATGTCATACTTCTGTAGGCAGCAGCATAGGGGTGGTTCTTGTATTCTTATCAGAAACAGCTATGAATGTGAAAATATGCCAAATATAATTAAGCAGTCAGTATGTGGTGTGATTGAATGTTCCGCGATAAAAATAGTACAACACAAAATGGTTATTTTATGTATTTACAGACCTCCCCGGTCTAGAGCAGAATCTCTGAATTTATTTCTTACTAGACTCGATGAAATATTAAATATGATCACTAGTACTAACACCAACTATAAAATTATTATTTGTGGTGACTTTAATATTGACATTTTGAAAAACAATAAAATTACCAAACATTTTGACGAAATATTATCGACATATAATTTAAAATTTCACTTTAAAGCGCCTACAAGACCACGTAGTAACACTTGTATTGACAACATTATCCATAATATACGTGGAACTAAAGGAGCTATTACTGAGTTAGCTTTATCGGATCACACAGCTCAAATAGTCAATGTGCCTGTGAAAAGAACATGTAGACTGAAGCATTGGTTCACATATCGACGCGATCTCTCTCGTGATAACCTACGGAAGTTCAGAGACTGCATAAAGAGTCTCAGCTTTAAAGAAATATATGAAACAGAAGATCCAAACGATGCTTTTAATATCTTCCATGACTATTTTACGCTATTTTGCAATCTGTGTTTCCCAAACAAGAGACTTAAAATCTTATCTTATAGCAAACCCAAATGGATCTCGAAAGGCATCAAAGCATGCAGTAAAAAAAGACGAGATCTATTATGGAAATACCGTATATCGCCAACTATAGTTAATAAATCAACCTTTGTTAATTACACAAAAAAGTACAAAAAAATTATTAAACTAACTCAGAAAACACAAAACGAACACTACATAAATACATCAAGCAATAAATCGCAAGCAACATGGAGAATTATTAACAGATACAACAACAATACGCCAAAAGAAAATATTTCTTGTATTATAAACAATGACATACATATAACTAAGCCGACAAACATAGCTAATACCTTTAATAATTTTTTTATTGACTCCATTAGTACTAATATTAATAATAATAATCCAAAATTAAATAATATACGACATAATCAATTCCGATCAATATTTCTATCACCAACCATACCAGATGACATTATAAAAACTATCAAAACCTTAAAAAACACAAGCAGTGTAGGCCATGATAACGTGTCAACCAAAGCTATCAAGCATGTAGGAGATATTATTGCACCTACATTAAGTCATATTATTAATCTATGTATGGAACATGGAATATTTCCCGACAGATTGAAATTAACAATCACTATACCAATATATAAAAAAGACAACAGAAAACTGCTGAAAAACTATCGCCCTATTGCATTAATATCTATATTTTCCAAGATCATAGAGAAAATTATAAATGGCAAATTTTACAATTACTTTGAAGCGAATGATATATTTACAAAACATCAATATGGTTTTCGAAAGGGTAGATCTATGAATATGGCAATTTACGATTTTGTAGAAAAAGTAATTAGTAACGTAGACAAACGAAAACCGACATTAGCTATTTACATGGATATGACTAAAGCTTTTGATAATGTTAACCATAAAATACTGCTTATGAAACTTGAAGCATACGGCATAAGAGGTAATGCTATAAAACTAATTGAATCTTATTTAAATAACAGAAAGCAAATTACACACATTAATAAAATTAGCCCTACAACTGGAATTAACACAACTTATGCTTCAAACGAAAGGTCTGTCTACTATGGAGTTCCACAAGGCAGTGTTTTAGGACCATTGCTATTTAATATGTATATAAATGACCTTCCTAATGTAATTAACCACTCCATGACGATTTTTGCCGATGACAGCACTATTTTATTTACATATGATAATTCACATGATGTAGAATATGATATTAATAATACTTTAACATTAATAATCAAATGGTTGACATTGAATAATTTGACGATTAACCTGACAAAAACGTACTTGATGAACTTTAAGCTTCGCAATAATTTCCCGTTAAATTTTGACATTAACTATTTAGGAAACTCAATAAAAGAAGTGGACATAACAAAATTTTTAGGACTAACGATAGATAATAAGTTGACATGGAAATTTCATATTGATAATCTAGTAAAAAAATTAAACCAATTTTCATATGCTTTGTATAAATTAAGATATGTTAGTAACTTAAAAACACTCTTAACAGCATACTACGGATATGTGGCATCTATATTAAGATATGGGATAATATTTTGGGGCAATAGCACTGACAAGCAAAGAGTCTTCAAGGCGCAAAAAAGATGTGTAAGATCAATGTTTGGCTTGATGCAAGAAGACTCATGTCAACCCTATTTTAGGAAATATAAAATTTTAACACTCACATCCATATATATTAGTGAGCTAGCAAACTTTTACAGAAATAATTCACACAACTTTAAAGCGTACACTAGCGGAAGTCGACATGAAGGCAAACTGAAGTTAATTCATAGTTATAAGACCTCTTTACATAGAATTAGTGTTAATTGTATGCTACCCACTGTGTATAATAAAATACCATTGTCAATCAGATCAATACCTGAAAACCAAAAGTTTAAAACTACCCTCAATGGCTTTCTTGCTGAAAAAACCTATTATAATCTTAAGGATTTTCTAAATGACAAATAAATAGTATTGACATTATGAATTGAATTTATAATTTTGACATTAATTATTATTATTATTATTATTTTTTAAGCCATTTTGTATCCATTGACATTCTATTATAGTATATTTGACTCACTTATTAATCGAACACTCCTTAGTATGGCAGATTATTTGACTTAAAAATTAAACATGATTATAATCAACTTTGACATTTTCGCAATACTATTCTTTTTCCTTCTTTTACTAATTTCTATTTTGTATTACCTTTCAATGAAATATTATTATTGTCAATAACATTAGAATAGTAGTTATAGTCTGTAATTCTGTTGACATTTATTTTAAATTCATATAATATGATTGTTTAAGTACTAAGATAACATAATTAATTTGTAAATTAAAATTAATTTAGATTTTCACCTCCTTTTCCTCATATGCCTATAAGATAAGGCGAGACATGGCTGTACCTTATTACTCTTAAAATCTATGTTTATACCCATGTATTATGAGCAAATAAATGAATTATGAATTATGAATTATGAATTAAAATGATTAAGGAGAACATTAATTTTAATTGACTTATGATGGGCGTCTTCTTGAGTCAAAGGTTCAGGACATCTCGTAACTTGGCAATGATAATTACTCATTACCAAGTCTAAGGTTCGATTATGAATGTTACGAACATTGTTATATTGATGCACACCAGTAAACGCCAAAAAATTTTTTAAAGATTTCACCGCAACATCGCTGTTCATCTGTAACGATAAACTGAGTGTGCTAGTTTCTTGCCAAACTGCATTTGAAATATTAAAGTCGCCCGCCAGTAAAAACACATCATTAGGCCTCTCATTCAACAAATCCCCAGCAATGTTAAAAAATTCTTCGAGTGCGTCACGATAGCCCGGCCCGTGCGGTAAGTAAATACAAGCAATGTTCAGATATCTTTTATTTTTATCTAAGGGTATCGATATCCAAACACATTCAGAGGAAGTTCGCGATGGAATCGGCCACCCCCGAAGCATCGGCATTAAATTAGTGCGTATCGCAACCATGACCCCACCACCACGCGTGACACCGGTTTCTGCATATGAACGATCACAACGAAACACTGTATATCTATTATCAAAATATTCACGATCGTAAAAATCTGGCGTTAACCAACTTTCAGTGATACATATAAAATCGTAGTCATTTCTGGCCGTCTGAGGTAAAAAATCATGAGATTTTGTGCGTAAACCCCTAACATTTTGGTAATAGCCTAACAATAATCTATCCCTGGAATCCATTGGAAATTGTAGGTATTGTTATGAATTTGTTAGTTATCATTGGATTAACTAATAAAAACAATTTTATGAAACATATAAAGTAGTTAAAGTTTTGAATGAACGTATTGCCTCGTAACAAGAAAACATATTTTTTTCGATTTTTGCAGTAAATAAAAAAAAAGAATTTAGGGCGTACCGCTAAGTTTGACACAAAACAAATATTATTAGTATAAAAATGGGATATGAAATATAAACATTTATCAAATAATAAGAAAAGTCTTATAAACACAAACGTTACCAACAAGACTAACAAAATAACTAAATAATATATTTTTTTAGTGCAAACGTCTAAAAAACTAAAGCCTAATAGTCACTTTAACTTTGAAATGTCAGCCTCATTCTTAATAACAATAGCCTTGGACTTGTCATTTTTTCGCATTAGTATTTTACAGTCTCTAACCCACAGATAAGAATAGTCTAATTCCGTTTTAACTTGTCTTGCACGTTTCAGTAATAACTTGTTTAGCGGTGTAAGGTGATCTGACACGTAAATATTCTGCGATGGACCCGAGACGTTTATATCGGCAGTAGTTAGACCGCGCCGTGAGCGCACTGCCGCCAGGAATTGATCCTTACAAAATCTACGGGTGAATTTGGCAATGATCGCTGGTGGACGTGAGGCATTCGATTCCCCGTGCGAATTCTGTGCTTCAAATCTTCGTACACGCGTGACTCCATCAATATCACGGTCATCAAATGAGTAGCCAACCTTATTGCTAATGGCTCGCAATAATGTTAAAATGTTTTCACCAGCAGAAAAAGGGATTCCTGATATTTTTACGTTGTTCATCCTCGCCAACTGATCCCGTTGCTGTAACTCAAGCTCCAATGCCGATATCGAGCTATTCGCAAAATCTAAATCTTGCTTTAGTTTAGGAATTACAGCGGTTTTATTTTCACACGATATAATACGATCCTCCATGTCACTAAATCGAGATTCCATTTCGCCTAACTTGGTATTGATTTCCTGTATGCTATCTGTAACTTTTTGGATATCAGATCTCATACCAATAAAATCATTCCTAAACGCTCGTAGCTCTTGTAAGACGGCTGTAATACTTACATCAGCAGTATTGACAGGCATACAATCAGAGCTGACTTCGTCACAAGACATATCGGCAACCGCTGACGGACTCTCGAATTGTGTTCGAGTAGGAGTTTCATCACCTCTTAAACGTTTATTAGCCATAGCGCAGACTGGGCAGATCCACTTATGCTTAATATCCATAAAAATATTTTGCGTCATATTTAGACACTTATAATGATAAACTTCATTACAAGTAATACATGCTAAAACCTCTCCTCGGTTTATCTTATTTTTACCCGCAATACAATTCATTTTTTGTAATATTTTTAGTATGTTGACTCTCAGAGAAAAAGTCAAAACGTTACGTATTAACGGCGAGTCTGCGTTATTACTCTTTGGGCGTTGACGCAATGAGCGGTATGTAAACGATACGCACGCTACTGTCGTACTCGCGTGGTATGCACGAAGGCGTTTGTAACGGCGAAATTCACTTGCAGGACGCACGATAACAAAACAATTGCAGGTAGTGTCAACACTGAGATTTATATTAGCTGATGATTATTTCGATATAAAATTGCACAAAAATCACACAAAACACTGACAAATCCACAGGTTGCTGTTCAATACACAATTACTTTATAGATTTAAATAGAACTTTGCAGTTTTAACAATTTTTAAAGCATAATTTATTAGGGAGCTCGCACTAAGACAACTCAAGTAATTTACCGTAATGGCAAAGATGAAAATTATGAAAATAATAAAACTACAAGACCATCCACAGACTGCTAAAACCAGAAATATCGTGACATCTGTTTGCGTGAAACCACATTAATATGATCAATATGTAAAATAATAGATCTGATGGGTTAGTCTATAACACCACCTTTAGTCATCCGGTCACCACAAATGCTGAAAGCATACATAAAAAAATAGATATAGCCGAACATAGAACCTCCTTCTTTTTCGAAGTCGGTTAATAAGACAAATTAGAAAGGCTTTTAAATTTCGTTTGAAACAGCAAAAGTTTATCTCGCGAATAGTCTCAGACAGATTATTGCACATTCTAGCGCCATCTAGAGTAGGTTAAGCCTTCCCCAATTCAACTCGTCTTTTACCGTACATGCTGCCGAAATGGATTGCCTGCTTCTGTTCATTACAGACCCACAGCTCTATCCTTCAGCCGCCTCTTACAAGAATCCACCTTTCAAATTTGTCATGAGAATAATTATAGTGTGCAAATATAGATTTATTTGTGTGTGTATAAGTTTAATACATATTATTACACATTATGAATGAATGAATAAATGAATGAATATCTTTATTGTTTCTAAAATAAAAACTTTACAATAATTTAAAGGAGACAATTGAAATAATTATGTTGATTAAAGACGGCCAAGTGCGAGATGGGTTTGCACACCCAGGGCGTATACAAACTTATCTTAGTATAAAGGCTACTTTTGAACCAGTAGACAAATTTTGTGTTGCTCTTCAGACAAAAAAACTAACCAACTTTTTCTAGGAGAACAATAATTAAATCACGAAAAAAAACAGCTGTTCCATACACCTAGGTTTAGTGGATTTTTATTTTTTAACAATTGTATGGAATAACAGATTTTGCTTTGCGATTTAAAGGTGAATGAAAATGTAGGCCCCTAAATGTAATGAGTTGGGATTTAGTCCAATGATTAGTTTATATATTTTTTTATAAAATAACAAAAATCTGCATAAATTCGCAATCTACACGCAGAGAAATATGAAAATGATTATTTTTGTGAGATAATCGAATATTTTAATATTTGTTTAATCGATTACTCAATTACAGAAAGAAAACCTTTGCGCGAAGTATTAAGATATTCAAAGTAATTAAAATACACCATACATAATATCTAAAAAAATCAATAAAATATAGTAAGTATAAAATCGTATATTAATAAAAAACGTGTGTGAACAACTATAGATTAACGATTTCATACCTATCGATTTTAATCAGTCCATAGGTTTATTAATAAGTCCATGAATGAGTCCCGTATTTAGTCTATGGCACTGACATGACACTTGCTTGCTTTGCTCAAGTCTACTCACTCACTCGTTCCGTTCATGTTTCCCGCGTTTACCATTTTGACATTAATGATTGTGCTTTTCCGTTTATTTCCTGATTTTAAAACACCATTTCTTTGTTATTTACGGATTCCGAACCTGCCTACCTTGTACGGACCCTTAGACATTGAAGATTGTCCGTACGTTTGACTTGGAATTGTTATTTTGAATTTTACGTCGGCTTGTAAATTAGATATTGTTGAAACTGGATCGCTGTGTCAACTAAGGAATAGTAACTAGTCACTGCAATAATATACTCTACATCGATTAAGCAATTAAAGATTGCAACAAAACCTCACTTTATTAAAACTCCAATATCTCGGCTTTCAGATTGTCGAAACTTACAGAATTTCCAGTGACGATTTATAAGTTTGAACCTTTTAATTAACACCATTTTTATCTTTTTACATACTACGCCCTTATTTTTAGGGAATTGTTTCAATCTCCTTTGACTCCTGCTTCAAAAGTAGCCTTGTATAAGTTCCAAACTGCTTAAATTTTTACGTAATATGATGCTTCTTGCCATATTTCATGTTTCTAGGTCAACGGTTAGTAGTACTCTAAAGTGCAATCAATGGTGCAAACGAAACTACTGTTTCGTTTGCATCATTGATAAATAATAATTGATTCCTTTGTGAAATCGCAAAATTTGCAAAAATATGCGACATAAACAATCATATCTTTTGGTCGCGTTGCCTTACAAGTTAGATTTTTTGCAGTTAAAAGAGGCCGTAAATTCGAGTATTTCGTACAATTTTTTTTTAAAGTACAAAGTTTGATATCTCTATGCGTTCTTGAGAGAAGGGTCTCGGCAGACAGACGGACAGGCGGACAACGAGGTGATCCTATAAGGATTCCGTTTTTTCCTTCTGAGTTACGGAACCCTAGTTTAATGTTATTTTATGCAAACTCTTCCAGTATTTACTATAACGCAAACAATGCGGTTATAGATATAATAACCGCACTATTTGCGTTATAAAACACGCGTGTGTTATGAGCTGCTTTATGTTTCTAAAACCGGTGAAATTAAATCCACTTTACGAGCAAATGTGATGAAAATTATATTATTATTAATAAATTTAAACGAAAGTAACTCCCCAGATATTACAATTATAATCTTTTTCTCGGGTCCATTTTTGTTGTTTGCGTGCTTTTTTCAATGAAATAAACAGATTTTAATTTATTTTTTAGTTACCTATAACAAAATATTTCCACTACTACTGGTTCGGCTGAAAGGGAATTCTCTAAGAGATTAATCCCCATTTATACCCGTATAGCATATTCCATATAGGTACTCCTTTCGATAGCATTAAGCTTGCGAACACTCCGCTCGATAACGCGTGCATATTCTACATTGCCTGGCTGGGTGCATCGCCCGGCAAAGCCTCCGGGATCTGTTTGTGTTGGCTGGGATCTGACAGGCTATACTAGTTGTGTAAATACGAGCGCTGTATTTCTTCCCATAACTTTTAGGGCTGCACTTAGTTTGGGGTAGATGCCAAGAGAGCGGCTGAATTTGTCATCCAACGCCAGCGAACTGTTTTTGCAAGTTCTGATTTTATTGGTAACAGTATTGGTAACAGTTCTGATTTTATTGGACGTTTTTCTGTGTACCTGCTCAAGGACATGCGGAGAAGTGCTCGGGGATGTTATTTCCCTTTAAATTACTGGTAAAATACACTCACAGGAAATTTAATTGAAATCTAGGATGCATGTCTTGGCGTATAGCTTAGAACAAAACTATTTATATTCACCTGTTTGTGCTTTTGTAACTAAATTCTGTTATGTGTCTTACAAAATAAAATAAAATAAAGTACCAGACCAGAGGTTAGTTAAAACTTTGTTCTAGAGTCGCCTGCATACTTCTTACCTATTTCTGCCTCCAAGCAGCAGTGTTTACATTGCTGTGATCCGGTTTGAAGGGACGTGCCGTGAAACTCGGAACAATAACTAAAGCAATGATAATAATCCTTTAGTTATTCTTCTGAGCCGTGAAATTACTGGATTCTGTGACATATGTTACTTGTTGGTAACGTCAAGGAATTTATATGGCGACGTACGAGCATGTACAGCCGACTTCAAAAATAGATAAGTATTTTTAAGCATTTTATTACCATGTCACACCAACTATTCCTTTTATTTAGTATGGTCACACCTATATTGCATTGTTAATAGTTGGTGTGATGCGTTAGTAAAATGTTTATCTACTTTTGAAGCCGGCTGTACATTGTGGTATACACGGGGTTGTAGACTTGATAATCACACAGGAGCCGCGTGATCTCTATGCTATGTTTGGCAACTTAACAAAGTAAAAATCGGTTTAATTTTAAACTCCACTACCGAAGCTAAGCATGAGAGCTGTTGATTTTATTCGAATTTTATTATCACAACAGGGAATTTTGCATTGAGATTTTGTATATTAGGTATGTATACCGGGTATCAGTGACGGTGTCCCTTTTCTTTTAACAGTGAGTTCAGACCAATGTTAATATTTGTTTACCGATGTTTATTTTTCCCGGAAAAGCTTTTAAAGCGAAAAAAAGGAGTTTTCGTTTTTAATTTATATTCATGTTACGCAATGTATGACGCGCCAGCATCATTTTTGTTCCGCTCACACCGGTGCGTTGACGTTCGACGACCCAAACAGCTGATTCCGTGCGCAGTATGATGGAAATGTGTTACGATTTACATTGCGAAGTTAATTTTTTGTGTATTTATTATGGTTTTTTGACAGAATATAATTTGAAAACGTTAACTTAGTTATATTACACCACAAAAAAGAAAAAATATATATAAAAATTCGGAAAATTTATGATTTTTCCGGGAGAAAATTTCAGTGATTTTCAAATTAGGATCATGGTCTGAACTCACTGTTAAAAGAAATGGGACACCGTCACTTATACCCGGTATACTACAACGTTGTTCTTCCAACAGTCATTGCTCCATCATTCCAAAATTGTTACATCGATTGCACCTGCTTTCTACATTGCAAAAAAATTGCCAATGGCATTGCAAAAAAATTTGCCAAATTTAGTCCACCAATGTACATGAAGAATCAATAGGAATGAAATCATTAAATCACCTGATAATATATGTTCATTGGTTATTAAATTGTCCTTGTAAAGGACATTGGGCACTTACTTTACATTTACATTTTACCCACGGCGAACAAAAATAAAATTTGATTAGATGTATAGGTAATAACATCTAGATTATAATGGGATAAGTCGCATATCTGTGGGTCGTGGAATTAACACGAAAATGCCCGTAATATTATAAAAAAATAATACTAATTTTTTACTTGTTTTCTTGCAAAAGTCAAAAAGATATAAAGGTAACATAAAGGAAAAACATATTTTTATTCAGCTGCATCCAAAGACAAGGCACAGGGAGATAACAGTAGGTAGTTAAACAGATCACACAACGGAAGACATGACAGCTTTTCGCGCGGTCGTCGTGTCAGTCGATTTGTTTCAATCAAGTGCGCATGAATGGAAAACTTTTTTGGATGCGTTCCGTTACACTCACTACACTACTGTTTTTTTACATACGACAAGAAAGCTCTGGCCTTCATCCCACCTGATGGTAAGTGAAGATGTGGTCGAAGGTGGAAGCGAGCTTCACCTGGACTCCTCAACAACTGAGGAACTGGCTTTCGTACCTCTAATTGTCGGAACACAACAATGCTATTAACATTGTTATTATGGCGAAATACTTAGATAAGACGGCGGTATCTAGCCAGGTGGACTCAGAAGCACTACCATCGACCAAACCGAGCAGAAAAACTTCTGCACCCATAGGGAATTGAACCCCAGACCTCCCAATCAACAACGTCTCAACCACTGGACCACGAAGGCGGTTAAAGGTTTTTTGTTATTTTTTAGTAAGTCTTAAAAGTAGGTAGATTAGTCTTGGTTTTAAAAGTAAAAGTAACTTTCTGGCAACGCTGTCAACTGGCGCAAGCGCACGTGACATAACCCGTTTTACGAGACTATGCGAGAGAGAGGGAGAGGGAATGAGACGAACAAAACATTCCAACCGCATTACAGGTATAATGCAGATGATAAATACCATGACGTGATATTTTAATTTGCTGGATGGTCATTTTTAGGGTTCCGTAGTAAACAAGGCACCCTTATAGTTTCGCCATGTCTGTCTGTCTGTCCGCGGTTTTACTCAGAGACTATTAGTACTAGAAAGCTGTAATTTTGTATGGGTATGTATATTATTCATGGCAAAAAAGTGGTAGAAAAAAATATTGAAAGATTTTTTTTTTAGGGTAGCTCCCATACAAGTGGGAGTATTTTTTTTTTCTCGACTAACCCATCGTGTGGAGTATTGGTGAATAGGCCTTTAAAAAATAATGTAAGGTTCACAACCTTCCTCTTATTACAAGTAGTAGGTAAGTATATAAAAATCAACGAAATACTCGCATGTTACAAACACTGATAACTCCCGTTTCCCATTGATCTGAATTGAAATAACTACAGAAAATGAAAGCTGGATAAAAGCAGCAGGAGCCAATTAAAAGTATTTTGGTTTTCAAAAACCGGGTAAAAAATGCCCAATACCAGTATTCTTTCACACGACAACACACTGCTCATCAACAAACTAAATCAAGCATGCTTTATTGAAGGGATAACCGTATCAACCTTTGATATTGGGCCTCTAATAAGCCCTATAACTGGTTTAGTTGCATGGGTTAATTTGCCTCAATATAACAAGCCCAGTGACCTGAGAACGCTTAGGAACCGACGCTGAATTGAATATCTCAATATAATACAAGATATTGTTAGAATCTTACCTCACCCTTATCTTGTTCGCATACAACCGACTAAAGTGACTAAAGTTTTCGTTACAAAGGAAAAACGAATGAGTACATGACAATATAAATTGGTATTCTGATAACAACGCTTTTCGTAAAAGAATTAAAGTTATAATGGAATTTGTCAACGTCTTTTGAAGTATTGGAACATAGCTATTCGTTAAACTTTAAGAGTAACGGAACAAATGACATGCAGGAAAAAAGTTCTTCGTGAATTCAGATGCTGGAGGGAGACTCTGTACCAGGGTCGTGTGCTTGGGTACCTCCGTCTTACCTATTTTGCCGCAAAGCAGCAGTGCTTGCATTGCTGTGTTCCGGTTTGAAGGGTAAGATATGGCATTGAAATTACTGGGTACCGTGACATTACATCCTAAGTTGGCAACGTACACTGTTCTTGAGATGGTTGCAGTTTTACTGCGAATCACACAGAAGCCACATGTGACTGTTACCACTTACCATCGACTTACCTAATACTTACCATCAGGTGGGCAATTTGCTTATTTGCCAACTTAGTTGCAATAAAAAAAGCTTCAGAATTAAGGTAATCTTGAACCGGCTATTAGTCAGGATGACCCGAGTAAGTTGGAACTGACACCAACTAACTATAACTTCCAGTGAACTGGATGTGGGTTGGCTGCATTTCTACTTTCGCGTTCCTGCGAAAAAGTTATATTGTTAAAGTTCTCTCCAAAAACTTAGTGCTGGTCGAAGTTTATCATAATAGTCACGAAACTGTGAATAATTAAAAATTTTACACAACTTGTTATAAAAATACCCCGATAAAGAAATTAATTGAAAAACCCGAATATGATATTCCACCCTAGTAAATTTTAAGTCAATCGGAATCGGCATAGACCAGGGATGTTGCGGATGCCAATTTATTCACATCTGCGGATGTGAATGCGGATGCGGATTTTTGAAGGCTCACATCCGCGGATGCGAATGCGGATGCGGATGTTTAAGATGTTATAGAAAAAAAGTATATAAATTAAGAATTAAAATAATAATAGAGTAATTATTAACATTTTTATTAATTACTAGCTTTCCGCTCGCAGCTTCACCCACGATATTTTTGTTTTCCCGTGGAAATCTTATATTTTCCCGTAGGAAAAATAATTTTATAGCATATATTCATCAGGGATAACGTAGGATTTTCAGTGTGAAAGAATTTTTCAAATCGGTCCAGTAGTTTCAGAGCCGATTCAATACAAACAGACAAACAATCAAATTGGCGTTTTGCCGCCTTGATCTCAAATATCTCCTCTATGGTTAGGAATTCCAAATTCAAATTTATACAGCTATTTACTCATTTATTTGTGTTTCGAAAATTATAATTCACTTGTTTTTTCTTCAATTGTTTTTTTTTTTCTTTGCGTCACTCAGTTTACAAAATGGAAAACTTGAAATATCGCGTTATTTACGAGTACGAGTTCCACCGTGGCACCAGCGCTGCAGAAACGGCTCGAAGGATTAATGATGTGTATGGCGACGGTGCCGCACAGTGCGTTTTAGGTTCCAACGTTTTCGTTCTGGAAATTTCGACCTGCAGAACAAACCCCGTGGACAGCCGGAGACCAAAGTTGATAATGAAGAATTGAAGGCTATTGTGGAAGCGGATCCATCGCAAACCACGTCCGAGCTAGCTGCAGGCTGCGGTGTTAGTGATATAACTGTTTTAATCCACTTGAAGTAAGTTGGGAAGGTGAAAAAGCTTGAGCTTGAGTACCTCACGAATTGAGTGAAGCAAATCAACAAACGCGCGTTGACTGCTGCGTTGCATTACTCAACCGGCACAATAATGAAGGGATTTTAAATCGAATCATTACTTGTGATGAAAAGTGGGTCCTGTACGATAATCGTAAGCGTTCATAGCAATGGCTGAACCCTGCCGAACTAGCCAAATCATACCCCAAGCGAAAATTGACACCCAAAAACTGAAAACAAAACAATTGATTAAAAGTCCAAAACAATTGAGGAAAAAATTGAAACGCAAAATTCATACTTTAAACTCGCGCTACTAAATAATTGTTCGCTAGGAACACGTGGAGTGGATAAACGATAAATCTTAGTATTCCACAGCGCAAACGAACACGTAATGATTTATTTACAAGAAAAAAATGATACACCACAACAAACGCGTCGGATCTTGTCACCAATTTTTTCGTTCCCATTGGTTAAAGTTAAGTGCGAACGGCACGCGCCATTCGCCGGCCTCACCCAATTTCTTTCTTGTCGCAACTTGTCTTACATCCGCATGATTATCCGCATTGATTATTGCGGATGCGGATGCAGATGTCCAAATACATGCGGAAGCTCCACATTTGTGGATGCGGATGCGAATATTCGCGACATCCCTAGCAAAGACAAACAAAAATTTTAAAATACTAGTAGGGTTGTGCTTCAAGAATAATTATTTAAATTGTTTTCAAGAGGACTGTGAAGTCCCAATTCATGGCTCGAGTATGCACTTTCAAAAATGCAGTTTGTTGCACACCGCTTAGAGTTAAAAGTCCAAGGCAAGTGCCTATATTTCTTATTGAAATATTGTTTCGGGCGATAACGGTTTTACCCCCCTAAACCTTTACGAAATTAGACACTTTTGTTCTCATTAGATTCAGTATACCTTAATCTATATTTGTACGTTTTGCTTCTTTTTGTATTTCAGTATAATTTAGTCAAGAAAAGATGAAAATGCTCGGGGTAGTTTTTGAGTCTAAAATATAGATATTGACATGCTAATAATTTTTATTCTGCGCAATATTACTTCAAAACCAAAACGTACAAACCTAGATCTTCATTAAATCTACAACATTTTCAAAAGTTATGGAAATTAGACTATGTAAAGAGGGAGAAAAGCGTTATCGCTTTTTGTATAAAAATTTACAGCTTCACAATCCTCTCAAGGAGTTTTGTAACAAGTTTCATAAATTTCCTATTCATAAATATCCCATGCGTGTGATACAAAAGAACCATTTTTGTTAATTGAATAATAGGATTATTAAACTATTTTTACGAATTGCTTTATTCCAAGGTATTGTTATCCGTAATATTATCTGTGGAGTGCGGGTATCCTTCCTTTAAATTGAGTGAGCACAGGAAGGGGCATATAGGTAGGGGATCGAAAACACAATTAATACACTCAACAATTTCAAAAACTCCAGTCCACAATACGTTTACCCTGGCGTAGGAAAAGATAACATTTTGTTATATAGAAGAATTTAATATTTGCCTAGCATATTTGCTTTGCGAATATCTATGGTGTTTGTGTACTTTAAGCGCTCCACACAGAGAAGTGGCAAGCGGGACGGTAGCATTCGGATTTTTTATGTAATGATCGTATTGCTATGGACCGTGCCACACAGAAATCGCCCGCGAAAGGGGCGCGGCATAAGTGAATCTCTTACCGCAGTTCCGCTATCGTCGCGCTTCCGCCTCTGTGTGAGAAGCGCTTTATTGCAAAGCTTTACATATAATAATATACATGAAGCTCCAAAATTATACTGCAAAGGCCACTAAATTCTAAATCGTTTATTCATCAGCATATTGATTCTGCTAGATATATAATTATCAGCATCTATATTTATTCTGTAAGGGATTTCTTCCAAACAGTCTTAAACTGTTTTTGGCATTTAGTATGGTGTAACTCCTAAAGACATTCATATGTTAGCAATCTTTCACATGTTAATCTTTTATTTTTTGTACTTTATTAAGCTACAGTAGTCTTTTATTCACTGATAATAACTGCTTTATTCATAATCTATTTTCAGAAAATCTGTAAATATTTCTAGATTGGATGTTGATACGTAGTTATTAACAGTGAATGAAATACTTCTTTAACCAATAAGATGGTATCCAGTAACTTCACTGCCATATCTTACCCTTCAAACCGGAACAGAGCAATGCAAGTACTGTTGTTTTGCAGCAGAAATAGATAAGATGGAGGTACCCAAGCAGGCACCCTGATACTGAGTCTCCCTCCTCCCTCAGAATTTAATTCAACTTAAACCATTACATGTACTCATGACGTCAAACACAGAAAAAAAAGTTGACTCTACCACTTGTTCGGAAACCAGGGGAGCCTTCTCGAGAAGAACAGGCAAGAAACTCATAAAGACTCGTATTCATCACATCAAAATCAAATCAGCATTGAATGGTAAAACACAGGCGAAACCAAAAGCTCTCAAGAACTCAATAGCTTCTACCAAAACTGTAAGCTGCACATAAAATTGTCGGCCCGGGGGCAAAGTTTGAGGTCGGCATTAACGTTGGCAGTTAATTTGGACTACAATAGTTGGATCGAACTTCGATAAACCCACTTTCCAACCCTTGGAAATTAATTAAGAGCAGTTATTGTTAAAATGAATTATTATTGCGCGACAAAGGACGCAGAAGAAGACAAATTAGTTGGAAGCCCTCGAAATTCATCAAGCGGCTCGTCAAGTGAGGCGGTGGAGTAAGGTCTAGCTATGTTATCTTATATCTGGCAGCTCGCATAACGGTACGCTCGAACGAACGAAGACACACAAAAACAATTTCAACACAATTACTCTGCTGAAAATGGGTTGACATTGGTTATATTTCCAAAGTTTTGTGTTTGACAATCGGATTGCAGGCGTTTTTATATGCCAATTCCTATTTGACTTCATTTTGATCAAAGGTAACTTTCGATTTCGTTAATTGCACCTATAGATAATTGTTCCATTGTATTTAATGTTTTTGTTAAAAATCCGCCACCCACCCATGCTAACATAGTCGCATAAAACTTATGGTGTTACTTAAAGAAGGAGGTTCTCAATTCGATGCGTATGTTTTTTCGAGTATATTACGCGATTACGGCTCCAATTGTGAACCGATTTTAAATTTTTTTTTGTGTTCGATAGAGTATACTCCAAGGGTGGTCTCAAGGTCACCAAAGTAAGGATCTGATGATGGGATCCCATTAAAATCGAGGGAAATCCTTAAATTTTTAAGTATTTCCCACGTGTTTTGTGTGTATGTTACGCGATTACTCCGTTAATTGTTGACCTATTTTCAAAATTGTTTATGTTTTAGATAGAGTATTCTCCTGGGGTGGTTCCAAGGTCACCAATGTCAGGATCTGATGATGGGATCCTATGAAAATCAAGGTAATCCCTAATTTAATACCATCGCACCTAAAGTGAGCTGGTTTTAAATTCACTAAAAAGATTTCATTCATTAAAAATATAAAATATTTTACAATAAATAAACACCGACTTTAAAAAACACAGAAAAATTAAAAATAATATAAGAATATGTACAGACAACATCACACTTCTTTATTGAAGTCGGTGCCAAACGATGTTCTCCTAGAAAGTCTTAAAATTTGGCACCGACTTCAATAAAGAAGTGTGATGTTGTCTGTACCTATTCTTGTATTTTTTTTAAATTTTTCAGTGTTTTTGATGTCGGTTTTTATTTTTTGAAAAATATTTTTTCTTGTTAAACAATCAAATTAGAGGATTTTTGATACATAAATCATTCGTATCGTTGGGCCCAAAATGGGGGATCTCCTTTCCACTCTGATTGGTCGCTTTGTCACCTTGATTGTGTAACTCAAATCTATTGCGGTCACTTATTTTGACAATCGCAGTATATACTGGAGGGTGACTCTGTGCCAGGGTCGTCTGCTTGGGTACCTCCGTCTTACCTATTTCTGCCGCAAAGCAGCAGTACTTATATTGCTGTGTTCCGGTTTGAAGGGTAAGATATGGCAGTAAAATTACTGGGTGCTGTGACTTTACATCTGATGTCATAAGTTGGCAACGTTGCCAACTTGAGGTGGTTCCTGTGGGAGTTGCAGTTTTGCTGCGAATCTCACAGGAGCCACATGTATTATAGGTGACTGTTACCACTTACCATCAGGTAGGCAGTTTGCTTTTTGCCAACTTTTTGCAATAAAAAAACATCCATTACTGCTTTATAAAAATATGTCGGCGCTGAGACTTGTGTTGACGGCGCAATGGGTGTAAATCTAAAGACGATCGTCGTAATTTTTTTCTTAGACAAAAACCCCCTGGGCCGTCCTCGTGCCTCATAATGAGCGTCATCCTTCGCGATTGTCGCAGTCGAATCACGTCGTCACGCAACCGACGACGTGGCGGCAACAATACACTTTCTGGCGTTCTCTCGCCGAATGAGGCATCTGACAATAATCGTTTCATAGCTCCATTTTATTCGCGAACGCAACGTGCGTCTCGACGGAGAAAAATATTTGATATAATACATAAGTGGGTTTTATGATTTTGGTTAAAAAAGCCACAAGCCACTCTAACCACAGAATACGTAGGTACAGAAGTTGCACTCCTTTGATCTTGAAAAAAGCCGAATAACTAAACTATGAACATGTAATCTGAATCACACCTTAACGCCCCGCGTAACGCCTCGCGTACTCCGACAGTTAGAGGTAAGATTGCCAGTTCCATAGTTGTTGAGGAGTCCAGATAAAAATAGTTTCCATCACCCTTAAAGATTTACAATAAACTCCCAAACGATATTAAGTAGTGTGCATGGTGATATGTTTTCATTAAAGCAAAAGTTATTTAACTATATTATTGACCATTCATTCTATACATATATATAGCGTAAGAGATTTTTTACAACACAAAGAATAGTTATTAAAATTTAACTTTTATTTATAAGTCCAGTTTGTTAAAGTTCTAAATTTTTATAAGTATTTTTAAAACATGTAGATACACCTGAAAAGGTAAAATTTAGTTGTTCTTCATATGTATAAAGCAAATCTATCCGCTAATTTGTACCTAAATTTATATCTACAATAAATTCATTTCATTTCATTTCATTTCATACTATAGCTGAATTTCTCACATGAAATGAAATTGATTTACAAGTGATAGAAATTGACTCACTTTAATAATTTTTATGTTCAGTTTGACTGCGTGCAACAAAAGTGAAATTTTTTATTTATATTTAGACATTCTTATATACTAAGTTCTAATGTAGGGCGTGCTATATTTTTGTGTTTTAGGAAAATAAACTCGTACTCGATGTAATAACAATAATTACGAGTCCGGCAATCCCATTCCCGCCGAGGTATGTATAGTGCTTTTCTCAATAATTGCGAGGAAATAATGAAAAACGTAATACTGGAATTAATTATGAAATTCAGTGTAACAATAATACCATATAAATAAAAACCTTTCACATTAAAATATTGTTTAAAGTTGTCTATTTACTTATTCAAATATTTATAATTGCCGTGATCTTCGTATCACTTCGCTTTATGATGTGTAAATAAACAGGAAGTTTATTATTAATAGTAGGTACCTAATAATAATAAACTTCCTCTCTCTTGTTCAACGATTGCGTGCCCAACGGGTCCATAATGATTTTATTTTTTGTGAACCACTTAAAAGATTTTGAATTGAATTGGAAACAAATGAGTAGGTATAGTATGAATAAAAAACAAATCAAGCAATTAATTAATTATAGTAGCCTAGCATTTAGTAATACTTTTTAATTTTCAATTAGTACAAAGGAAACAAAGCCCATACAGCCCTATCATATTTTACGCAAAAAATGTAATACTGCAGATTATGACTTTTTTCTCTCGCAACGAAAATTAAGCATATTTTCGTGTGATTTTATACCAAAATTTTAATAAAATTGTTGTCATAATAATATACTTACAACGTGTCTCTTAATAACTCCCCATAAAAATTATAATATTCATTTAACCGAAAAGAATGTGTCAACTTTAATAACTTGTCATATCAATCGAATTTAATTGTCAAATTTATGAAAATTCAGTTTTAGAACAGTTTTAGGCTGGCACTTTTGAGAGTTTAAATAAAATTAAATATTATAATTTTTATGGGGAGATATGAGACACGTTGTATATGCTCTAAGAGTGCATTTTTTATATTGTGGTAGCAATTGGCTGTATGACAAGTTACATAATTCAAGTTATAGATAAATTAAAAAACATTAGAGCAGCGGCCAAAAATGAATTTTCATACTTACTTTCCTGGCCTAGGCCGATAAAGTAATGCATAAGCCAATAATTACAAACTTTTTGTCTTCTTTTTACTACAATAATGCCTACATTTCCGAGCATGTTTGAGAAAAAGCAATTATATTCCAAAATAATAAAATTTATAATGACAAACCGCCAATTTGACAATATGAAAGTGAAAACTACTTTTGAATGACAGAACTAATGAAAAGGGTACATGAGAGGCTAGTGGTAGAAACCAAAGATAGGACGGGCGGTAGCGAGCGATCTCCGCGCTATATTCTTAAAATTGTCCCTCGTTGGGCGCCAATTACAGCGTCAGCTCACCACAGCTCATATACGTCCCCACCGAGGGACACGAGCCTAACCTAACATGTTAGGGCGATTAGGCCTTAGTCAAACCACCCAGTTCGGATTGGTTGACTTCACATACACCTTTGAATTACTTTGCAGACGAATGCAGGTTTCCTCACGATGTTTTCCTTCACCGTAGGAGCGTCAGATAAATGTATGTATGATGTTCGTGAAACGAAAAACACAGTGGTACATTGCCGGATCGGTCGCGGGCCTCCCGATTCTACTCGGAGCACAGTCCAGTGCTGAGACCACAGCGCCACCGACGCTCTTTTTTTCATCAATTCCAGCGTAGTGCGCGCTGTTATTATTGCGTGTTTTAGATAAAATCTCGGATTCGATGTCAAAAGCACGTTAATTTATCCGTGTTAAAAGCAACTGTATCTCAAAATAATATCCGTTATAATGACAACCGTCATTTTGACAATATAGCAGTAAAAACTATTTTAAAATTACAAAATTAATAAAAAGGTTACATGAGAGGGCTAGCTATAAAGTATAAGTTTATTGTGATAAATTCATTAAAACAACTACTTTAAAGTTGATAAAAGCGGATTGTTACGTAAAATATTTTGTTTTAGATTAACGTATTTGACGAGAATATTTAACACTTGAAAGACTTTGGTGATTCATTTTTACTAAAGATGCCCCGAGTAGCATAATTTGCCTAGTTACTGAGTACCGAGTAAGTATTACTCCGTTTCGTTTTTACTTAGCCGACTACTCGGCCGAGTAACTTGGTTCGAGATTATTTCTTTCCTCGCCTCGGTTATTTGTTTACAAATATACGGGTGAAGGGACTGTTTCCAAATTTATTGTAAAATATCTAAGTAGTTTTTTAAAATAAAATCTTATACTTTTAAACATAGTTCACATGAAATCCACTTAGTTTTAGAGATGAGGGGACGAACTTTTATTTTAATTCATCCAAAACTTCATCCCATTTGCTTAATCCAGCCACCAACTTTTCAACTCAACTCTCGTGCTGAAAATTTGCCCATAAATTTACTAATTAATTTTTTGTCTCATTACTTGCCATCATTAGTCATTTCTCTTTTCTACTTAAAATTACAATCAAAATATACTTATGAAAAGAGCGTATTAAAAAGTATCTGATTATAATATGACAGAAAAACTGCTTAGGTTTAAAAATATTGTCATTTTTAACGTTCATAAGTATAGGATAGGTAGTTATCTTTTATTTATTTTCAATGAATAACTGATTGAGTAACTGTATCGACCACATCTACAGGCATTTCAATATATATTTTGATAAAACCATAGCCATGTTTGTGGAAAAACTCTCTTTGTAATGTAATGAAAACGATTTTTTTTACATTTTATGTGCGGTAGCGTATGTATACATTTACGAAAGTTCTATTTCACCGATAATCGAGTGGGCCGGGATAAAACGATATTTTTTGACCAACTTTTTGTAGTTCGCGTGCGTTGCAACGTAGAACTCCATTATGTTTCATTTTCTACAGTGTAAAAATCGGTCACCAATAGATGGTAGTGTGCGTTCGCGCTAAGCTAAAGGAAGACTAAAGAAAGCAAAAAATAGACTTTCCTAGTTTCCTGTTTGTTCTTCTCGAGAAGGTTCTCCCAAACTATCAACATATTTGAATATTGTTTGACGTCAATAAGTGCATATAAAATTCATGTTGAAGGAAGATTTTTAAATTTGATTTTTCAATTCAATCTTAAAATCCAATTTCGTATCACAAATACGATTAGTATTATATCACATGCGCCATGATAATTTTGTTTCCCACCAGTCTGTCTCTCAGGTACTCTCAACAGCATGTAAAAACTTTGAATCGAATAAAGGTTTCGCCTTTGTAGACCCTCAGCAAAATCACGAGTTCATCTTCAAAATCTCGACCAGCCCCTGCCGCGGACGAGTTAACTGTTGTTGCCGTCCGAGGGCACTTGCGAATCAATTTGGAGGTGCTCGCCGGCGCTCGTTAGAACTGCTAAGCACCTGTTAATTACGAACATTCCAGCGACTTGAGTATCGCCCCGGAATACCTAATTTGTCGCTAGAGTTTAAGGGCCGCAACTAACACAATTGACTGGTTTTATTGCGTAACTTTCATTTTGTTGTGCTATGTGACCAGAAGGAGACTCTATACTAGAGTCGTATGTATATAGGTCCTCCATATTACCTACTTCTGTTACCAAGCAGCGGTGCTTGCATTGCTGTGTTCCGGTTTGAAGGCTAAGACAGGCAGTGAAATTACTGGGTACTGTGACTTGACATCTTATGTCACAGTTTGGTATCATAAGTTGCCTAACTGTAGTTCGTTGGGGAGATCGTTGAGTTCTTGTAGGGGTTGAAAATTTGCACCTCTTACAGGAACCACATGTACTATAGGCGACTGTAGTTCCTTACCATCAGGTGGGCAGCCTGCTTGATTACCAACTTAGTTGTATAAAAAGAAACTTCGGCAGTACACTGTTTTATAATCAACAAAATATTTTTATTTTTTTTATTTTATTTATTAAGGGATAACAAACAGTTACAGTATACAGGTTATATATAAAATTACATCAAATCATAAATATGTTATCTTTACCAGATAATTGTACCAATGTGTTTTTCGAATTTCATATGTACAATTATTCGACACTCCTACGGCGAAGGAAAGCATCGTGAGGCGTATTTAAAATCGATCAATTTGCACTGGACCGGCGTGGTTAACTTAGGACTAAACACCCTTAAGCCTAAACAGCGCTCGGTGAAATGACTGTCCGAACCTGAATTTGCCTCCACGGAGGCGGATAGGTTCCGGAAGATGGTCTAGCTGAGGTAGGTGGACACCAACGGAATAGCCGTCTGGTGTCACCGAGTCCAATAGCATATCCAAGCGGGCCGCCTTGGTGGGCTGTTATTGTGGTGGTGTAATGTATGACATAAATATACACTCAAAACTCATATTTTTGCTTAAATTTCAACCCAAATTCAATAGGCTTAAATTTCAACTACAATATAAAAGGAAATTGTTTAAACAGCTAAACTAATTAATGATAATCCCGTAGTAGATTATCTTTCATCTAGTATTCACAGAGCACATTCAAACACCCAACGTGGCAAACAAAATTTTTATTTGAATACAGCAAAACCTCTCCTATTTGAAACCTTCAGCCAACATGCAACGATGGTCTGACAAAACAAATTAGAATCTATAACGCTAACCATAAAGGTCATGGCGTAAGCAAAAACTGAATTGTTGCTCGTCTACGATGATTTCGCGTTTAGTGTACACCAGAATTAACGTAAAAACCGAATTCTAGGTGAAAAAAAGGGCTCGCGTGTCACCGTGACCGTGTTATTGTTCTGTAAAAAGCCTTTAAAGTGCCCTTAATTATTACGAACCTTCGGTTTAACTCTTTTTTTAAAACACGACTCTGTGAATAGATGTTTTGTATTTACAAGACTGGTATATTGGAAAGTGCTGATGGTAAGTCGATCGGGGTGTATGCAATTTTGGTCCATGCTACCGAACTGACCCCCTAGACAATATTATAGTTTTCGATAATCGATATATCATTCGATTTTTGAAGTAGAAAACTTGCCGACCTCGGAGCCAAGAAGAAAGCTTTTAATAAAGCCGCCAAGTCCTGCAAAAAAGCACTGAAGAAGGCTCGCTTCGACCACATTGGTCGTATTGGGGCCAGACTCTCATCATACCCATCGGGAAACAGAGCCTTTTGGTCCCTTGCCAAATCGGTCGAGACGAACTTCTGCCGGCCATCACTACCACCCCTTCAGAAGCCTGATGGATCACTGGCTAAGGATAAGGCAAATCTATTTGCCTCTCTTTTTGCGGAAAACTCGCACCAAGACCCCACAAGCCAACCTCCACCCACATTACCCTCAAACAGTTCCGCAATGCCGGAGATTCGCATCCACCAGAAGGAGGTTCTTCTATCGCTGAGGGGTCTGAACGTGAACAAAGCTAGTGGCCCAGATGGAATTCCTGCGGTAGTCCTTAAAACTTGTGCTCCCGAGTTGTCTCCTGTTCTCACACGCCTATACCGTCTCTCTCTGAGCACCGGTCTAGTTCCAAGATCTTGGAAGCTTGCTAATGTGCAGCCAGTACAAGGCAAAAAGGGAAGTCGTGCTGACCCATCAAATTACAGGCCAATAGCTATTACCTCCATTCTCTGTAAGAGTATGGAGCGTGTACTGAATGCTCGTCTTATTGGCTACCTAGAAGGTAACGACCTCCTCAGTGACCGGCAGTACGGTTTTCGGCCAAGACGGTCTACCGGGGACCTTCTAGTGTATGCCACACACCTCTGGAGCGAAGCGATTGAGAAGTACGGTGAAGCTCTCGCGGTTTCACTGGACATCTCAAAGGCATTTGATAGGGTCTGGCACGACGGCTTGCTTAGCAAGCTTCCTTCATATGGACTACCCCCAAACCTTTGCTCTTGGATAACTGATTTCCTGAGGAACAGATCGATTCGGGTAGTCATTGATGGCTGCTCGTCTGATCCCTTGGCTATCGATGCCGGAGTCCCCCAGGGATCGGTCCTCTCTGCAACACTTTTTCTGCTACACATCAACGATCTGTTGAAACCCGGTATCTTTGGGTACGCAGACGATAGCACAGTTGCAGAGAGATATATGTCCGATGCTAAGGCTGGGAAGACCGAAATTGAGCTGCTCAGAGCGAACATGGTGGAACGCGTGAACTCAATCCTGCAAAAAGTTTCGGATTGGGGGGAAGCTAACAGAGTCGAGTTCAATGCCTCCAAGACCCAGGCGTGTCTTTTCAGCTCCAAGCGGAACCCGTTCAACTTGGTTCCCACATTCCGAAGTGTACCCTTGCCTTTAACGGACCATTTAAGCCTACTGGGTATCGACCTTTCACCGAACCTTAACTTTGGGCATTCTATTGAGGCGAAGGCGGCTACTGCAGCTAAAAAGCTTGGCATACTCTCGAAGGTTAGGCGGTATTTCACGCCGGGGCAGCTTCTTACACTTTATCAAGCACAGGTCTGGTCGTGCATGGAATACTGCAGCTACCTTTGGGATGGCTCTGCTAAGTACCAGTTATCTGCCCTTGACTCGGTGGAGCGCCGGGCGAAGAGGTTGATCGGTGAAGACACTCTGAAAATTTCAAATTTCCAGAGTCTTGAACATCGCACGCAGTGGCCCGTTTATCGGTTTTTTACAGGCTACATTTCGGAGAGTGTTCCTAAGAGCTGTTTGATCTTATTCCACCATCTCCCTTTTACTACCGAAGCACCCGGAGAACGGCAAAGACCCACCCCTACGTAGTAGAAATTCCACTGCTCCGCACGAAGCGTTTCGCTTCCACTTTTTTAATGCGTACTGCAAAGGAATGGAATTCTTTGCCGTCCTCTGTGTTCCCACCTCATTACAACCCGGGTCTTTTCAGGACTAGAGTGAGTCGGCACCTAATGAGTAGGCACGCTCCACCTTAGTCCCCACCTTTGCTTACCATCAAGCAAGTAGCACAAGTGTCTACCCATAAACTATAAAAAAAAAAGATTAAAGGAAGGTGTATGGGATTTGACATAAGCTCTCGCTTAGCTTTCGAGCCCAATTGTCTAATCTTGTCTAATCACATACATTGCTTATTAAGCAACAGCGACAGCTATTATCGAAAGACATCTTGTCTAGGGGGGTTGGTCTCCCCTTTCCATGCAGTTGAGACGGTAACCTATCTTAATTTCGAAACTTTCTTGTTCGAATTTCATTTGTTCGAAAACGGTTCACCGACGTCTTTTTTGCCATACGTATTGTTTGCCATATTTTTAAATCATCGAAATATCATTTGACATAGGTCTTATTTTATACCGAACAACGTTTCACCGATTTTCAAAATATTTCTTTTACTATTGGTCGAAGTTTCTTTTGAACTTTTTTCATTTGCCATATACTTTCACTTCACCAAAACAACCCAAACAACCCCTGCGCAGGGGCGCAGCCCCCCTGCTCGGGGGGGAAAGATGTTACAGGATAAAACGAGATAATAGCTAGGTTAGGTTAGACATTGTGACCACAAACTGCATTTTGCATGCTGCATGCTTGCTTGCTTCTATGTTAGCATGTTTGGAAACACAATACTTCGAACAAATGTTATTTCGGTTAAGCATAACTTCGGTAAAAAAAATTTCGACCAAATGAAACTATGGAATCTGAAAAAAAGTACAAACGGAAATCGGAATTATAGTAATATGGCAATCGTGTTTTAGTCAAATAAAAATATGAAAGATAAAAAAATTGACTAACGTTTTCAACAAAATAATATTCGAACTAAAAAAATTCGTCTTAAGGATAGGTAACCAGTTGAGGCTTGTGAGTGAAGTTATTTTGTACCCTGTCCCCTCTCAGTGTTTCTTTTGTATGTGTTGTATGTCTTGCTCCTGTATATAAATATTTTTTTATACAATCAATAATTCTAAATCAAGTGTGGGGTATACGCATTTAATCATGCTCAGTATCGAACTTAAATCCAGTATTAATGTACCATACACAAACGTCTACAGCTCACAGATTAATCGTATCTTGGATATGCAACGAGATCTTAATCTTGGTGGCTTTAGTAAAGGTGTTGGCTGGGTTATGCATACACGATGTAGACCTATATGCAAAAGTGTAAGCCTACATGCAATAAAATGAAATTGAACAAAAAAAAATCAAGTAGAAATTACTGAAATTCAAGCACGCTAAAAGATTTGAATTTGAAAGAGTTGAATAAAAAGAGTATTTCAAACAAATCTTTCACCTGAACACCGTTAACGCAAAATCCAGCTCATCTATGTAATTAGCAAGCATTATTCAGCGGGGATGGTTACAGGATTACGGGAACGCGACAGGATGGTCGCCAGCCTGACTGCAGCCTGAAATAATTGTTGATGCTTCAATTACAAGCGCTCGGCTGGTTAGCTGACATAATCCTAATTATGCAAAACAATATTTGGAACGCAAACCGTCCATGTCACGTCAACCTGGCTTGGATTAGCTTTACTATGGACGTGAGGTTAGGTGTGGAAACCAGGGCATATGCAAAGATTAATAGATTTGTTAAAAGTTTATAATGTTTTTCATAATATAGCTTAAAAACATTAAGTTCATCATCAATTCTAAACTAAATTATGCAAATTTCGTTCTTGTTAGACTTTTAAGTTCTTATAACAAAGGTAAGCTAATATTTTATTAATTCATATAGTGGACTGCATCATCATCATCCACAGCTCATGTGAAACTGGTGGGTAATGGGCTTAATAAGAAGGATGAAGTTCACTCAAAGGGCAACGGAGAGGGCTTTGCTAAGGGTCTCTACGTGACTGGGTCTGACATTATGAGATTCATAGAAACTATTGTCCATAGTCATCGACATAGCCCAAAAGAACTACAAACGTTAAGTGACAGTGTACAGGACACGTCGCTAGGAGACTGACTGACGTTTTGGTAGAAAGGACCTCGAGTGGTGGCCTCATGGGTAGACCCTCCACAAGGTGGACCGACGATCGGTGAAGGTCGCGAGAAGCCGCTGGATGTGAAAAGCACAGGGCTGATTAGCTTGGAGATCCTTGGATTCCAGACATGAAGATTCGTCTCTCGGCTTAAATGATGATCAATTCGATTACTTTTGCGGTACGGAAACCCTAAAAGAATCGTTTATATTAATGATTTATATCGCTATATACAGTGTTACGGTATGTCGATCTACATACCATAAGAGCTGTAGAGCACCAAAATCTAATTTCAGAATCAAATCCCAAGCGCATAAAACAGTCAGAAACACGCGATTCAAGTGTTCTGTAAATACGGGAAACTGACGTAAAAGCGGGAATAAAAAGCCCGATAATTCCCACTCAGGAGCTGTCGAGCGCCAATAGCACTTAACCGTGGAGTGCGATCGGAATGGCGGACAATCATATTATCATCGGTCGTTAATTCGTCGTGTCGTTAAGTTCCGGCCGGCTTAGGCTTTACGAGGCTCCAGCGAAATGGTTAATGACTTTCAGGGCCTTCAGGGCGACGTGTCGCGGGTGACGATGCGGCCGGCTCGGGACGGAGGCTTATTCCAGCTTGAGAAAGTCGATTGCGATGAATCACTTCATCAGAGTGGCTAGTGCGAGGTGCGAGTTTTATCGAGTTTCACTTGATCACACGCATCGAACGCATAGACGCGAACTTATATGGGATTGAGGCAACGCCGTCTAATAGCTACTAGCTGGTATTACCTAATTCCTTAATAGTTACTAGATGGCACTGCCTCATTCCATAGTAGCAACTAGATGGTACTGCCTCATTCCATAGTAGCAACTAGATGGTACTGCCTCATTCCATAGTAGCTACTAGATGGTACTGCCTCATTCCATAGTAGCAACTAGATGGTACTGCCTCATTCCATAGTAGCTACTAGATGGTACTGCCTCATTCCATAGTAGCAACTAGATGGTACTGCCTCATTCCATAGTAGCAACTAGATGGTACTGCCTCATTCCATAGTAGCAACTAGATGGTACTGCCTCATTCCATAGTAGCAACTAGATGGTACTGCCTCATTCCATAGTAGCTACTAGATGGTACTGCCTCATTCCATAGTAGCTACTAGATGGTACTGCCTCATTCCATAGTAGCAACTAGATGGTACTGCCTCATTCCATAGTAGCAACTAGATGGTACTGCCTCATTCCATAGTAGCAACTAGATGGTACTGCCTCATTCCATAGTAGCTACTAGATGGTACTGCCTCATTCCATAGTAGCAACTAGATGGTACTGCCTCATTCCATAGTAGCTACTAGATGGTACTGCCTCATTCAATAGTAGCTACTAGATGGTACTGCCTCATTCCATAGTAGCAACTAGATGGTACTGCCTCATTCCATAGTAGCTACTAGATGGTACTGCCTCATTCCATAGTAGCAACTAGATGGTACTGCCTCATTCCATAGTAGCTACTAGATGGTACTGCCTCATTCCATAGTAGCTACTAGATGGCACTGCATCATTCCATAGTAGCAACTAGATGGCATTGATTACCTACCTCCTCCTTTTTTGAAGTCGGTTAAAAAGACTCGACAACGGCACAGTGACGCAAGAATAGGGCGCCTCCTTTTTATAGCTGCAGCCATGGGGTTCCGCGATGCTACACGGTAATTAATTTCGACGACGCCAACTTTAAGGACGAGGCAAAACTTCGTCGACGATAAAATGTGATCCAAGTAAATTTCAGCAAAAACGCTGTTTGAGTGCCATTTTAAATCATCAGATTCATTTGCATCTGTTGTCAGACATTTATATATATAAATAAAAATGATCGTCTTGGGTGGGATTTGAACCCGCGACTTCACATAACGCCTAGCCTCTCGACCACCGAGCTCTTACCAGTCCCGGCGAAATCTTTAACTTATTGACCTCTTTTTATCATATTTAAGCCAAACTAGACCGCCTTTATTCACCATCGCAATAGAGTTCATCCGTACCACCTGGAACCGGTCTGGTCTAACACAGTTCGGTTTCAGCGTTCATTTCTTCCACGTACGTGCAGTCTGGAAAGAACTCCCAGCTGTGGTATTTCCTGAGCGCTACGATATGTCCAACTTTAAAAGAGGTTTAAAGTGAAGCACTTCTCTCCAGGTAGGCAGTAACTGAGCAATGCACCTGGCATTGCAGATGTCCATGAGCGGTAGTTATCACTTACCATCTGCAGGCGTAGCACGGGCTGCCAAGACTGGACTCGAGTCACGCATTATCTCACAATTTCAGTGACATGATCTCTATGTCTTAAAGAGTAGCGTATTTAGTGTGACTGACGTGATAATAATTTCTTGACGCTCGTCAAGGAACACGTGAAGAACACACGAGAAGTAAAAAAAATATGAGAATACAAACAGCATTCATTTTTTATTTTGAATCCGATGCGAACGATTGATGATCATGAGTTCAACTTTGACACCGACTTCAAAATAAAAAATATAATATTGTTAGTAATTTAAGGGTTTATTGGCTTGATTTTTCTGGAATCTCATCACCAGATCCCATCACCAAAACCTGCAAACGGATTGAGAAACTCCTCCTTTTTAACCAACTTCACAAAAAAGAAAAGGTTCTCAATTCGATTGTATGTAGATATGTTCTTTTTTTATGTTTGTTATTTGTCATTTTTTAACCGATATGAAAAACATCTTTTTTATTTGAGAGGTTACATTTCCGATTGGCAACATTGTCACCAAAGTCAGGATCTGATGATGGCATCCCAGGAAAATCAAGGGAAACCCTTTAATTTTATAGGCACGTCCAACGTGTTTCATGTTTTTTTCTTAAGCTATTCAGGTTTTTGCACCTGGTAGTCAAGAGCCGAGCTGATGCGGGAAGGATCCTAGACTTTTAGGAGTTTTAAAAATAGTAGGCACGTATTTACCCTCAGTTGTATTCTTTTAATATACTTTGGTGAGCTGGTATTAACTTCACACAAAAGATTAATAAATTCCACAAAATACAAATAAAATAAAAATCGGCTTCAAAACCACAAAAAGTGAAATGTAATGTAAAAATACCACATCACATTTTTTACGGTGCCAAATTTTAACTCGTGATCATCTCGTGATCATCGATCATCCGCTCCGATCCGATTGATGATTCTCCCTGCGTTCCAGATAAAGCACTGCTACTTTCTGAGGCTAACATCTGATGTTAGCCTCGTTTTGCGTTTCTTTTAAGAAATGTTGACATTTTTAGCCGCGCTAATTGTTACAAATGAAACGCAAGGTACTGATTTTTCGTGTTGAATTTTGACACATCACTTAATTAGTCCAGCCACTTAAAATTTTTATAATATAAATCAGAATTGGCTAATACTATAAATATCTTTCAATAAATTTTTTAAATCCGCTAAAAATCCTTTTTGATTCATGAAAAAAAGATTCCAAATGTCAAATTTGAAAGCTGTCAAAAAGTGGTATCAGAGGACCCATCTATTAGCATGGGTATTTGATGCTAGCATTTCGTGTTAAAAATGCTTAAATGAAACGCATGACAACCAGCAAGAAAAACTAGCATCACCGGCTAATGAAACGCAGAGATGCTAAAAATGTTGGTATTTATGGCTAAAAATGCTTATCTGGAACGGGCCGTACGTATTATTATTTTTGTGAAGTCAATTTAAAGGCAAACATAATATGGCAAATTAGGAAACAACTTAGGAACAGGCTATCTTTGGCTCTAAATTGTGGGAACACAACAATGTTAAAAGCATTGTTACATGGCGACTAACTTAGTAAATATGATGGTAGCTAACCAGGTGGGTTCCAAACCAAGCAGAAAACTTCTACCTAATAGTTAAGTAGTATCAAACATAAATCCGTGATTGCAGTGATCGAATTGACTTGAAGATTGCAAGTCTCAACGGGTAGTATCTCTTTTGCGTCAAAACAATTGGAGCTGCAGTGGGAAATTGGAAACGAAGTACGCTTAACTGCTTAGTTTTACCAGCACCTTCGATGGGTAAGTCCCATAATTGTGTTTCGTATTAACCACAACCCCTTGAAACAGCCCACAACTCATTATCAACTCCACTCTCTCTCTGCCACACAGAAACTTCTCAATCCACAAGAGCTTACAGGTAGAGAATAACTTCACCTTTTCGCTCTACAAAACCGTTTGTGGCCAGTTCATTTTTTCGTGTGTGCTTCAACGAGGTTTTGTAAAAGGATTGCACTCCATATTTGCACTAAAAGCGGGGCCTCTGTCGACAAAAAGTTGTCCTCTGATGGCAACGTGCTCGTATTTTACAAAGCATAAAGGTTTACAGCCTTTAGTTCCTTCAACGATGGTGGAGAATGCGATTTGACAATAGCAATTCTCCTCGACTATTATCTAAGTCTTAATAACTTTATGTTAAAACATTAGCTTATGATTTTCATTTATAATCGAAGTTAATATCTTTGCTTAGAATTTGCTTCCAACATCGGTATAATTGCAAGATAACGAAGGACATATCTTTTGATTCAAACACAAAGGAATATGCCAGGTTGAAACAATATCAGCGCTCAGCTCTGATTGATATGTTTCATTAAATTAGACCAATTAATTGGGACAGAAATAATGAGAGTTACGACCAATAACGAGAAAGTGCCATAGCTCATGAAAAACGATTCACTCGAATCCACAATAGCTACAATACGCAGCTAATTACCTACTATGACTAAGACAAATTCTTTACTTTTTAAAGACTCGCGGCTTTTGTATCATTCGTCTGGTATCGACTTGGCATCGAACGTTCGTAGGACATCGTCTGTGCTCGATTTTTATTTATTTTCGTTTCGTTTGCGATGAAAATCAATAGAGCATAACGAAGAAAATCAATTTTATTTTGATTTTTGTCTGAAACAAAACGGATATCATTAGAAATCCAACGCAGATGACGCACAACGACCACTCAAAATGGTGCGTCAAGAGTCAGATATTTAAAAATATATTGCTGATTATTTTGTTTATGTATGTATGTGTAATGTGTATGTTTGTTTATTTCAATTAAATAGGTAACAATCATTTCTTTTTTTTTCATTTCAATGTTGATTTTGGTCAGCCAGTTTAAAAAATTAATACCTGAAGCCAGACTAATTGCATGAAATATACACTGATATTGAGTAAAAAAACCTGTACTCCGTGGTTAGGTGAAAAGAAGACGGAGTCTATAGAATGTTATCAATCGAATTTTACGAGGCCTTACAACAGTTCTTTTGAATAAACTATATTTTTAGCTAACTGCCATTAACTATTTAATAATTATGAAATTCCATAACGCCTAGAGTTAAATATTCTTTCTCGAATCACATATTTCACGAATAAAGCTATCATAAATGAAATTGTTATCAGCTTCAAATGCTTGTCTACTGGTGTATCATTCGCAACAGACTGGGAAGTCCTTGTCAGTGGTTGGAACACTGGCAGTCTGCGGCCAGGCAGGCAGCGCACAAGAATCGGATGTCTTGAAAGACAAGACAAAGATCTTAGCCTAGCCGCAGTCCTCAGTTAAGCACTCGCTTGAACAAAAGGGAATTTCAGGACAATCTCGACACTGGCTTTGCTATTTGACAGGTGATACAGTACGGGAGCTGTTAAAAAGGATTCAGTTGTTGTTGGATTGTGTTAGTTTCGCCTATTCATAAGTTAATACTCGTATGAGTAATTTTATATCTTATGATATAAAAGATCTGACGTATACAAAATTTCACAAAGCACACACATTATGACATAGCTTTATGTTGACATTGTTTCTGACCATGTTCTGCCTGTTTTAATTGTTGTCATTATTGTAATTACATATAGACTACAGGCCCGTAGCAAAAAATGATGGGTCATTTGAACCACTAGGAGACCTATTTAGAAAGATAGAAGGGCATTAAATAATAAGATTCATCACTATGCCGTCACTTGTAAGCTGTCCAACTGAGTGCAGGTGAGAATTCAAAAGTACAATTATAGGGAGTACATTTTGGTCATATATTTTTGTACGGCATTCTTACCATCGATAGATCCATGAAAAATAATAAGAAAACACGTAGTGCCGTACAAAAATAGTGCGCCACAAAGTCGGGATTTTTTTTTTGTTTTCCGGCGATTTTAGGGTAAATTTGGTCATTTGATTCTGTACGGCATCATCGGTTCCGTATCAGTTTCGATACCTCTTCTAATCCATACTTCCGCAACGCCGCCGTACAAATATGATGCGACAAGGGGGAAAAATCGAGGGTTGCAACCCCCTCCCCTTCCGTGGTTCGGGGGGTGATTTGACACAACATAAAATTAAATTATTTTGAAAGTATTTTATGCATAGATAACATTTTTTCACATGCCGTACATTTTTGTTGGTCCAAAGGTTTGTAGGGGGGAAAAAACTTCCGAAAAATCCATATAACGAAATGTACTTCAGTACGATATTTTTTGGACGGCATAGTTCATTTGTATTAAATGCAATCGTCTATAAAAAGTCAATGTCGTATAAATCTGAAAGTTCAACTATACTAATATTATAAAGAGGAAAGATTTCATTGTTTGTTTGTTTGTATTGAATAGGCTTCGAAACTACTGAACCGATTTTGATGAAAGTTGGTATAAGCATAGTTCGAGACCAGGGGAAGAACATAGGGTAATTTTCCTACGGGAAAAATCTGATGGGAAAAGTTTTGATAGGGGAAAAGTTAGTTTAATGCAAACAAAGTTGCATAAGGTCAGCTAGTATTGATATAAAAGTAATAAAAATAATAAATACATATAATTATTCATTAAAATACTTCTGCTTTTCAATGTAAATGTGTACTGCGTACATATCCTCTCCCGTGTCAGTGTCCGACATTCGACCTCCCCTATTTGTGACTGAAGCCAAGACGTGACCAGCGGCGCGCATTCCAGAATGAGGAATCAGGCGAAGGGGCTGATGACGTTATAGGTAAAAAAAATATCCTTACATTTTCAATTTGTACGTAAGACTTTGATTATGTAAACACAATTTTATGATTCAAGAAAATGATAGAGAATTCGGACGTCGATGAGGACGTTGATTCTGATGACGACTCAGTGGCCGATTCAAATAATGAATATTAATTTCAAAGAGAAACCTTATTCTTTCAAATTTGTAAGGATCATTAAAAATACATAAAATTTTTCGATAAAGTTGTAGTACTTTTTATTTCCACAATTAAACAAATTATATCAATGTTTGAAGTAGGTATATTACATCAAAAAGTATACGAAACTGTTGATACTGAAATTGTTAGTTTTCAATTTTTTGATATAATATAAACACTGTTTCAATTTAAATAGACGGCATAATGATTTATATATATTATCAATTGTTCTCTTCAAAAATATGTTAATGCCGTACAGTATCACATGACCATAAAGTACTCCTGAAATTGTAGTGTCATTTTCATCAGCCAAAAAATATGGTCGGCATTAAAATGTACGGCATAATTTTTTCCTAATTTATTTACCTAAATACTATTTAAAACAACGACGATATGTAGTAAATTGCTATATTTCATTAATCTATGATTATTGAAACTTTGACTATAATTTAAAAAATTGCATTTTTTTGCTTTTCTCTATAATTTTTTTTGAACGGCAATATTATATGACACTTGTATTTTTTTTCTATTTATTTGGGTAAAAAAACAGTGACAAAATGTGTAAGTAATACAACATAACTTATACTAAAATACGTACGTATACAGTAGAGATTTATTTACAGTAGGTAGGTACTGGAAGTAATAATTAGGTATTAGCTTAGTAATTATTACTAGTGATGTGTCGTCATATATTATTATATATATGAGATAGGTCTTTCTATGTCGAGATAGGTTAGACTTTAATGAGTAATGAAGGGTTAAACTCTAATTGCCGCCTTCGAGCGCAGCAGCAAGTGTTTTATGCAGTTCCTGCTTAAATTGACCTGGACGCAGCGAAAGAATATCTATATGGTTGAAGAACCTGTTGAAAGAATGGACAAGGCGAAAGAGTGGCGATCTTTTACCAGCATTAGTGCGACACCAATTAGTCTCGAATAAATGACACATAGATCTACTATGAGTCCTAGTGGAAACCTTATAGCATATCCTACTGACCAGCGGGATACAATCATACTTGTTGCGACAAATATCGTATAAGATTTTCGCTTCCAGCAGTAGTCGTCTATGTTTGAGAGAAAATAATTTATATTTGTTACAAAGTTGTGAATATGGCCACCTACTACGGAAGCAACGATACTGCATAGATCGCAAGAATTTTCTCTGCAACCTTTCTAAAGATTGAATATATTTATCATAGAAAGGGTTCCAAATAGGCGCGCCGTACTCCAGTTGCGGTCGAATTCGCGAATGATACAGATACAGGTACGTAGAGGGTTTCCTGAATTGTGCCCCAGCATGCATTACAAACCCAAACATCTTAAAGGCTTTACTTATGATGTTATCAATGTGAATGTTAAGATGTAATTTCGTATCAAGTGTAATTCCTAAATCCTTAATGAGTTCTACATTTTCAAGTTGTATGTTAGATAATTTATAATTAAAAGTACTTTTGAATCTTTTTTTTTTGTGAATGTGATGCATTTTATTGTAAAAGCAATTGACAGTAATGAAGTTTTAGTGTAAAAGTTTATCTTTTCTTTTTAGCGCATTTAAATAAAAGCTTGTTTTTTTTCTGGCTGAAATCCGTATTACACAACGTGCGGTCAGGCGGCATAAGTCGAGTGGGCCGGATGGCATCCCAGCAGTGGTGCTGAAGACGTGCGCCCCTGAGCTGACCCCCCGTACTAACGCGCCTTTACCGCCTTTCCTATCAGAACAATAGGGTTCCATCTTCGTGGAAGATTGCTCACGTCCACCCAATTCCCAGAAAAGGTGACCGACCCGACCCGTCAAATTACAGGCCAATAGCGATAACGTCCTTGCTCTCCAAGATTATGGAGCGGGTCATCAACTCCCGCCTCCTACGGTACCTAGAAGAACACCAGCTGATTAGCGACCGACAATACGGCTTCCGTCACGGCCGTTCAGCTAGTGACCTTTTAGTTTATCTGACCCACCGTTGGGCGGAAACCTTGGAGGGCAAAGGTGAGGCTCTCGCCGTTGGACTCGATATCGCTAAATCGTTTGATAGGGTCTGGCATAGAGCTCTTCTCACGAAGTTACCATCATATGGAATCCCCGAGGGACTCTGCAAATGGATAGCCAGCTTCCTGGATGGTAGGGGCATTAAGGTCGTCCTCGACGGCTGCTGCTTCGAAACCATGCCCATAAATGCTGGTGTTCCACAAGTTTCGGTGCTCTCCCCAACCCTGTTCATTCTGCATATCAATGACATGTTGTCAATTGAGAACATACATTGCTATGCAGATAACAGTACGGGTGATGCGCGGTATACCGACCACCAGAATATCCCTCGGAGTTCGTTGCTAGAAAGGCGGTTACAACTTTTGTCTGAAGTCGAAGACTCTCTAGGGCGTGTCTCCGAATGGGGTGCAAAGAACTTGGTTAAGTTCAATCCCACGAAGATACAAGTGTGCGCATTCACCGCGAAGATGGACCCATTTATCGTAGTGCCTCAGTTCCAGGGAGCTACTCTTCGTATGTTCGATGATATTGGAATCCTCGGTGTGGAAATTTCTGCTAAAGTGCAGTTTGGGAGTCATTTGGAGGACAAAGCCAAATTGGCGAGCAAAAAGCTGGGCATCCTGAACAGAGCCAAGCGGTACTTCACTCCAAGCCAGCGGCTAATGCTCTATAAAGCACAAATTCGGCCGCATATGGAGTACTGTTCGCACCTCTGGGCGGGAGCTCCCAAATATCAGCTCGACTCTCTTGACTCCCTGCAAAGGCGTGCATTCCGCATCGTCGGTGATCCCAATATCACGGCCTCAATGGAGACGCTGGAGCAAAGAAGAGACTTTGGTTCTCTCTGGGTGCTCTATCGGCTCTTTAACGGAGAGTGCTCTGAGGAACTGTTTGCAATGGTGCCCTCTTCACCATTTTACCATCGCACCACCCGCCATCGCAGTACCAATCTCGTCTAGTACAGTTCGGTTTCAGCGTTCATTCCTTCCACGTACGTGTAGGCTCTGGAACGAACTCCCAGCTGCGGTGTTTCCTGAGCGCTACGATATGTCCTTCTTCAAACGAGGCTTAAGAAGAGCATTTCTCTCTAGGTATGCAGTGACAGAACTGTGCCCTTGGCATTGCAGATGTCCATGAGCGGTGGTTACCACTTAACATCAGGTGGGCCACTGGCTCGTCTGCCACCGTTAGCAATAAAAAAAAGGTTAGTTTACATTTAATTTTTATAACTATTTATGTAAAAATATCGCTGGCAATGGTAACTACATAACATATTGTAAATGTCCTTACTTCTGCTAAAGCTGATAAGTGTGTTGCGTTCATTCTTATTATAAGCTAAAAGATGTCCTGAATAAAAGTAGGTAAAATGAGTAATAAGTAGGTAAAATATTCAGAAGAGTTTTCTATCAAATTATAATTGAACAAACAATATTTTGATTTCGATTTTCATTATGCAGAGTTGATTATTTTCGAAAATGGCAAATGTTTTTCATGAAACAAGAAAAATTTAATAACAGAAATGTGAGGAAATGTTTTAGCTTGCCGTTCGGTTGACCGGTAGAGAATGCCTTTGACGCATTAAGTCCGTCCTTTTTACTTTATATTTACTTTATGTATAAATTTGAATTAAATAAATAGATAAAATCCAGACGAACTATTCATTTATATTAAATAGTTATTTATGTAATTATTATATATATGAGATGTGTATATTTGTTCATAAACATATTCACCTATTCCAAATACATAAATGTGTAGACCGTAGAGGTAAAATAGGTGACAAATTATATGGACCGTACCAGAGATTACAGGTATATTCGAACAATTGTTATTGTATGGCAATAAAAATTTTCAATAAATTACCTCCTAACATTAGAAAACTGACATTATACTCGAAATTTTTAAAAAATGTATATGACATATTACTAGATAAATTTTATTACCAATTAAATGACTTTTTAAATGATAAGTTCTGACATGGAAAATATTGAAATATAATTTGAGTGCATGTTTGTATTGTCTGTCTGTGTGGCTATTTGTAGTGACATTATTTCTTTTTATTACTATGACTGTATTTAATTTAATTCATACAATTTTATAATGTACACTCTAAATTTATATTGTATTAATGTATTGGCGATATCTGTTAATATTTGCACGTTGACCAAGTCAGCAGAATATGATGGTTTCTTTTATATACAAGATCTAATTGTGACCATATTTATGCAAATAAAGTTTCATTCATTCATTCATGTATATCTACTATTCATACTTAATACATTAAATAAATAAATAATAAATAAAGTCTATAGCATTTCTGCCTCTATCTCTGTTACGCGTTTATTCCTAAGCTATTGAACGAATTTTAATGAAATATGGTATAGGGATATACATCCTGGAAAGGAGCGTAATCTGCAGTCACAGATGAAGTCACGGGAAACAGATAGTCTAATTATAAAACGTACTTTCCCGATATCTCTCGCGTCACTAATGCTCCACTACACAACAAAAAGATTTGATCGATATTGTGTTAAGGTGTGGTACTTACACATTTATTCGTCATCCATAGATGAGCAAGCAAGCGTCTTGAACTTAATACGAAGTGGCACTTCATTTAATAGTTTCTATTTCTGGAGTTACAAATCATGCCTTAGGGGCTATACCTACTAAATATTAATGTATATTAAGCTTGAAGCTTGTCAAACAATATTAAGTGGAATACAGCCACTGCGCTTTCAAAGGATATCTCAGATACCGTCTAGCTATTCCTCAGAGCTGAGTCAATCGACAGATAGCGGCCTCAGTGCACCCCCTTGTGAAAAGCCGGCGTGTTGCAACGTGCTATTGAATTTGCATCAATCCTTCGATTTGATTGCGGCACTGAATAATACATAGAAGACATCCTTTAGCAATCCATGTGTGAAGACAAATCGATCTAACTGGTTGACGATGAATTATTTGGTAAACTCAATTCTATCAAACTGGAAATCATGAACATGTTAACAGGTATCTTAAGATGAGATTGCAGAGTTTTAACATGTTTAATGTTGTTTATATTCTGTAGCGCCTTTTCTTAAATTAAGCGATTCTTTAATTAAATCATATAAAACAAATATACATTAAAATAAGTATTGTGGTCTACTATAACCCAATAATTAGTGCACACAACATGATTTTCTGTCTTCCTTGTACATGCATATATTCCTTGTACATGTATATAATAAATAAAACATTTTATTCGGTTAAGGAATTCCTAGCACACAAGTAGAACATGGATTAATCTAAATTAAATTAGGTAAAATTAAAATGATTTCAAATTTAAATTAAATTAAATTAAATTGAATTGAATTAATGAAATAAAATATTGCAATTAAATAAAATGAATGAAATGACAGTTGAATTGAAATGAATTACCTAATATGAAATAAATTATATTGAATTAAATTAGATATAGGTAAGTAGTATATAAATTTCAATCTAATTAGAGCGACTTGGTTTGAGATTGAATAACACAAGCTAAATTAACCACTTTAAATATATATAGTTATGGACTTAATCAAATTAGATAAATTAAATTAACAAGTTGAATTATTTAAAACACAAATAATAAATAACGTTATTATAATGCTAATTGCGACTCTTTATAATCGATGGGTCACTGATTTTATAAAACCTCTTACATTTGCATGCTGATATTGTTATCTGCTAAATAGGTTAGAACTAATTATATGTATAAGAACGCAATGTACCCTGTTTATAGCAAATAAATGATTTGATTTGATTTGATTCATATACGCGCATTACACACAATATATAAAACTACAAAAAAAAAAAAAACTACAGACTATCGGATGGACCACTATAACTGCAACAGCTGGACTTAAGAGGGCTGTGAAGTGCCAACTCGTGGCTCGAGTATGCTTTCATTCAAATATTCAGTTTGTTGCACACCGCTTAGAGTTGAAGGTCCAAGGCGAGTGACTACATTTCTTATTGAAATAATGTTCCGGGCGATAACGGTTTACCCCCCTAAACCTTTACTACTTACACACTTTTGGATTTATGTAAGCTGATTTAGCTTTGAAGGCTGTATGGCTATATTAGAAAATAAATAATATACGTGCCTTTGCATTTTCTTTTAAGGCGTTAAATAAATTGACAAATACATAAATCACAAGAAACGATTACCTCTCAAATAGGATTTACTTTGCATTTTCATTGGAAATGCAAAGACCAAAAACAAAATTTGTAAATTTGCTTTATTCTCAACTAATTTTCACGAACTCTGCAAGGATTTCTTATTTGGATGTCAATATGTATCTATTAACAGTAAAGAGAACAAAACTAGACATAGAATTGATACAGCTATAACAACTCAACAACATCAGCTTACATTAGTTTCACTCTAATTGAAATTGAAAACTCATTTCAAACGCCTGCTACAAAGTTTTCGTTTGTTACATTTCATGAAACATTTGACAAAATAACGCCGCCAGTACACCTCGCGAGCGACTCAATGCACCGACCAAAAGCAATTTCGTCTAACTCAAACAGAACTTTCCACTGCCAGCGACAGACAAAAGCTTCCGCGGTCGTTGATATAATGACACTGTCAGGACCACTAAAATAAAAGCTCGTTGCTTTGGCTCAACATTTGATTATCCAAAGCTGTGTTCATACGATATAAGTATGTTGCTTATTTGTGCCAGGTTCCGTTTAATACATTTTTATAATAATTAGGACACCGATGTAGACTCATGACCAATGCATTATAAATAAACATATATAATTATAATATCTCAGTTTATTTACTAAACTCGAAACCATGTCAATTCATCTGAGAAACAACGAACAATGTATGAAAATCCATTCCTCAAGGAATCTAAGGGTGTGCCTGACAGGTTTGCCTGTACAGTTCAATTTTAGAGGTAAACCGGAGCGTGTATGTTGCGCAACTGTGCAGGTTTCCACACCTGCAGGCCTATCCTCTAACTTCGGTTGCTAACTAGAACTGTCATTTTTGAAAGAAACTTAACATCCATTACTGCTATCATGAACACCGCCGTAACACATAAGATCACCAAACTAGTAATGGATATTATGAATTTAGATATTTTTTGCCCGTTAGTATACCTGTGCAGTTTAACTGTATAGACAAAACTGAGCGTGTGTGGCGGTCGGGACAAAACAAATAATAAACCGATTTTTAAAATAATTATGCCCTGTATTAAAGGGATCAAATGGTAGCAGTTTTTTTTAAATATAATAATTAATAAAGGGACATATAGGTAGCAGATGGTCGAGAATAAAGCAATGAAAAAAAATGTAATTTAAATCACATCATACATAAACTCTGTTACGCAATTTAACAGTTTTCACGATGTCTACAAAGATTACCAAATTGGGTTTTGATACGTTAGCTACGTATCAAAACCCAATTTGGTAATCTTTGTTAAGAGTGAGTAAAATCTACTTTGGCTTTATAAAGCGTGAGTAAAATCTACTTTTTGTTGGCTTTATAAAGTTGCAATTGCGATTAAGTTCGACCTGGGTAAAACCACGATAGTTTAATTGTCATGTTTCCAACAAGTACCTACGTTGAAGACGCAGTTTTCAATCCTGCGCGATTTGAATTTTTCGTTGTATTAATTTACTCATAAAGAAAACTTTTGTTACACAAACAAATTCAACAACAATTCTAGTGGAATATAAATAAGCCTTCTCAGAATGTTATTTCCGAGAAATATAATAAGCCTTTCGCACTCCCAGACAATTCGGACTATACTCCAAATACTAGACACTAAAGTGAATGATATTGAGAGCAGTTGCCTACCTACAGGCGTTATTAAAACCGGTCTTTGTCACCACATAGTACTCGCAGTTGAGAACGGGTTTGTTGTTTGGCAGTTCGGAGTTCGCAAAGCGGAAACTGAAAGTAGAATGAATAGAAAGCAAAAACTAAACGTTTTGCGAGCCTCAGTCTTTAAAAATGCTAAATGAACTTAAAAATAAAGAAATAGATAAATCAACAATCACATGTACCTATAAAACAACAATCAGTGTGAGAGGGGCAGATTATAAAGATATATATATACTTATATGTCTGTTACTTACGCCACTAATATATTAAATTCTTAGTAGCAGACGGAGCCATGATTTCCATCTGCTTAGTATTAATATTACATTTGGGTATCGCACAAAAATTGGAGCCTATTTCGAGCAACTTGTTAGTTGACTCGTTTTTGTAAAATAAGTTTGGATTTCATATCTTTCCTTTTTTGTTTTCTTCAAATTTAGCATGTTTGTTGGAAAGGTTTGATCCTTACGAATGATCCTTTAAAATGATGCCTCAAAAGAATGATGTTTCCAGATTTTAGCTAATCTGATTCCCGGATGAAACAAGCACATTTTCGAAAATCTACGACTGCAGTTATGCTTCTTTTCAAAAATTTAACAACGTTTAACTTCAGAATTTAGAGTACTTTCCCTCAAGGTGGCGGTACAAAATTCCATATAAAACATACAGATGAGAAAATATAAAGTTATCACTTCATTGTTTATTTTATTTATTTTATAGGTTATTATTATTTATTTTATTTCATTGCACAACAAAAATCGTACAATTAATGGGACTCTGTGTAAGAAACAAATGAAGTAAAAAAAACATTATTATAACACAATTATTTAGGCAAAAAATATTAGTGTGAATGTGATTATAATCTGAACATTTTGATATTTTCTTTTCTCAAAATTAAACTTTTAATCGGTTCAATGGCTTAGGCGAAGAAGAACGGACAGACACTTACTTTAGCATTTCGTATTAGATATCAGAGCTGCTTCAGGGCTCACTCAGTTATCGTTCAAAATGTTTCACGACGCGAGAGGAGATTGAAGCGCTCACGCGAAGCAGCGCCCTTATCAAAGCTCGGTGTACGTTTTTTCTTAACTTGATTGGACTTTTCCTTGTCGAACTAGTTTCAAAGTAGCATCCCTGCGGTTTAAGCGTGTTCAAAGCTAGGGTCAGACTGCTATGCTGTGTCTTGAAACGACACACTATCTATTTATGTGTAATCAGAGGGTAGCTAGCAACCTCAGCGGGCAACTGCAGCCTATACAGGTCTATTGTGGCCAACCCCTCTTTTTAAAGGTCTCCAAATAGGCCTGCAGCATTAAAATAAATATACCATGGCCTTTTTTGGAGACAGAGCCTTTATATCATAAGGTGACCGACTATAGGTCTACACAGAGCTCGGCTCCTTGTGTGGATGAGAGCACTCACGCAAGCAAGCACTCAGAAAAAGTTGTTTTTGTATTCGATAGAGTATACTCCTGGGGTGGCCCCAAGGTCACCAAAGTCAGGGTCTGATGATGGAATCCCATAAAAATCGAGGAAAAACCATAAATTTTAAGGTGTGTCCAACGTGTATTGTGTGTAAGTATGTTACGCGATTACTCCGCCATTGTGGATGAGGAAGGTGAGGTGGTATTAAATTCACTAAAAAATAAAAATATTTTACAAAAAATAAAAACCGACTTCAAAACACTGAAAAGTTAAAAATAATGCCAAATTTTAAGACTTTTTAGGAGATATCGTTTGGCATCGACTTCAATATAGAGGTGTGATGTTGTCTGTGCCTATTCTTACATTGTTTTTAACTTTTCAGTGTTTTTGAAGTCGGTTTTTATTTTTTGTAAAATATTTTTTTTCCTTTTACACCAAGACGTTTTTCAATATTTTAAACTAAAACAAATGTGATAATGTTGTACAGTAAGCTCCCATTCAAGCTTTACATTTACACTACGGTAACCGCCACTATTACGAGCGACATAAGAACGGTCCAAAGGTCGAGCAGTATAGCTTGATGAGGAGCTTACTGTACATAATAAAAGATACATACATAAAAATATACACACTTACATTGTTTAACACATAAACGCACATAAATGAAGCTTACGCTATTTCTTTGGTACATTTTTATGATAAGTGCGTATTTTTTATTTTTTGTACCTACATTAGAAGTATGCAGCTTAAAACTAAAACTTAAAACTTATTTACATTGTCGTGTTAGCTGCGCAAGTTGCCAAAGGGCGTGTTTTCTATACTCTTTGCAATGTCCTATATAGGGTCCATACACGCTTTCAATTTTTTAATACCACGATTGTGGTATCTACCTATGGAAGCAATAAATAAATTAATAAAATAAAAAATAGTGGTGCTCGTCAAAAACGATCGTATTCCAAACTTGAAATATTGATGTCCAATGACGATGGGCTCACTCACAGTACCTCCACCTGGCTTCGTCCGTTCAACAGCAAGACGCATTGACATAATTATAATTATATTCCTATTTAATCCAAGACAACTGTTGTAGTCCCGCCTTTTCCCGCCACAAAATACGCGACATTTAGAGACACCACTAAATATATGAAAGAAAAATACACCTGGCAACTCCACCGTCACCATAGCTCATTCGTTTTTTTTGCGCTCTACGCAGCTGACACATATTTTAACTAATGATGTTTTTCAAAGTGATTTATTTTTCTGAATAAAACTAAAATGCAGAAACGCAGTGCTAAAAACAGAAAATAAGTATGAAAAAGAAAATATGAAGCTTCAAAAGAAAATTGGTTATCTTAATATAAATAAATAACACAACATGTCTTAACAGGTACGTACTGTTATGAATATGCGTCGTAATTTTGTGTTTTGCCTTTAAAATTCGTCGTCGTTATTTAAATTTTATAATAAAATATGTGCTTATATATTTTTCTTAATGAACTGCCTGCTTTCCGTGGGAAATCGTTACCTATCAAGGCAAATAAAAGATGATGTACCTAGGTACCTACTTGATCATGAACTCTGTGGGATGTAGGCATAAGCACAAATACTTTTAAAGGAAATTATGGCATAAAGTATACATTTATGACCAAGTTCACAAAGATTTGCCTTGAAAGATATTTTAATTGACATTGCCTATCTAAGTTTCCTGGTAACTGCAAACTGTTAGATGGTCCATAACATAACATGGAAATTCTTAATATCCTAAACTTGGGATAAATTACTCAAAAAATAAGTCAAAGTGAAGTGACCTTTGCAATAGCTGTAATATCACAAGTATTGACTTCAATTTCCATAAAATCTTCATAAAATATCTGAGTGATGTGGTGATGTCAACTGATGTCTTTAGATTACTATGCAATAAGTATACATTTTCAGTACCTACACCAGGATCAGAAGGAAACTAATATGACTATGCTTTTATAAAAACCTAATAGAAGCTATAAAGATCAATAAGAGGGATGAATATTTGTACTCCAATAAAACTGTAAAATTACAACAAGTATTGACTTCAATTTCCATACAATCTTCATAAAATATCTAAGTGATGTGGTGATGTCAACTGATGTCTTTAGATTACTATGCAATAAGTATACATTTTCAGTACACCAGGATCAGAAGGAAACTAATATGACTATGCTTTTATAAAAACCTAATAGAAGCTATAAAGAGCAATAAGAGGGATGAATATTTGTACTCCAATAAAACTGTAAAATTATTTACAGTCATACAGTAATAAAAAGAATGATAATCATTCTAAAATATAAGCAAGCCATGTACAAGAACCTCAAAAACTTGCTTCTAGTTCAAAAACCTACCAGCAGCCTGTGCGCTGCAATAATTTCTAACAATATCCTCCTCGGAGGGCCTCATAGAGAGAGGGCCAACCTCAACTATCATTCAGGTTTTCAGCAGCCAGTCTCGATCCAATTATCCATAGACCCACAGGTTAGCTTCTCTGGTAGATTTTATGTTTATTTTTACCCACCGTGGTGATTAATAACCCAGGTTCCACAATTTTAAAAGTGGATAAAAGACTATGTAATTTCTTTTTGTTACTATTTTCAATCAAGTTATAATCCACAGAACAATAATAAATATTGTGAAATGGATAATTAAACAAACAAATTAACAACTGGATAGCAGAAATGCTTGTCTCCGTGCAATGTTTTCTAGAGTTTTACAATTCCTAAAAGGATGGTTCCATAGATTTATTTTAAATTAAAATAATTATAATAAGTTTATTGAAAATTGACACTTTTTAATGGGGATTTCATGGCATAGATTTGGTTGAATTAATGCATACTAGTTACATCCAAATTATTAATAACTAAGGAAATACCTAGTTAATTTTTATGTTTGACTAATTGTATGAATACAATTGCTTACCATGTGGGTTAAATACAGTACCATATGCCTTTATTTGTCTCAAGGCAACTTAAGGTGGATTTTTTTTTGAAAAAAAAAAAAGGTTTTAAAATTATTAAATGTTCAGATGACTTGATTAAAATATTAATAAATTTTAGTTATAATGATTTACAACACCCAAGTTTTATTTTTTTTAATACAGATAAGTTTTTTGATAATTTTATTCAATGTGACATAATTTCTAGGTTTTAAAATATATTCCTTAGATATGCCCTTAAAGATTAAGTCCAACAGAAAGTAAATGTATCATACTATTGTCATCATCACTTATAAATAAATTTATTAAACTAGACCACTGCATGGTTTGTAATTTTGCTCAAATGCTAAGTAGTTTAGTTTCACTATGTATGGCAGTTTCTGGTGGAATTGTTTTACACTAAGAGCTCAGATAGATATAAGTTTATAGCTTTGAACGTTTGGGGGGCAATTACAACATGCTTATGTATAAGAAAAGTATTATAAAATGCTTCTGCGATATGGAGCAGGAAACATTTTCTTTAGAAATTTTCTCTGGTGTTTTATCAACTGATATTAATTAAAAGGTACTTATAGTATATATGGTTATAGGAAAAAAGGAAGACAGTATCAATTTCTTAGAACTGTTAGATACATAATTATACATTACGATGTTTTGCTGACCGCGTGGTGAAGTAGATGTGACATTTTATTACAAATAGATAACACCACGCTTTCAATACATATATTAACAGAAAAAGCTCAGTTTAATTTCAATCCAAATGATCTTGCTAAACATTTGGCAGTGGTGTGATACTAGTGGCATCTGATTTTTGCTTTTGTAACGGGATATAATAAAAAGTAGACGTTGCAGAATCACACTGATTTAATTTCGATTTACAATCGGGCAGAGTTCCGTCTTAGAAACAGTAAAACAGAGAAGTGCTCTAAATATGAGATGGCGCGGCATTTTATAGTTTCTCCGATAGTAAGGCGCTAGCTTGGCTTGGCTCTGATTGGCTGGCTTGGGCTGGCTGGCACATGGCTGCACGTGCTTGGCTCAGATTGGCTGGCTTGGGCTGGCTGGCACATCGCTGCACGTGCTTGGCTCTGATTGGCTGGCTTCGATTGGCTGAGGCGGTGTGGCGCGTAACAGTCGGCCGTCCTGAAACAATCATTGCTCCCGCAATGGAAAAACACGTGGTTAGCTTTCAAGTAGGTCAATGAGATCTTCGGTTTCAAGCTGGTCGTCAGAGCTACTGGCACTGTATGATATAGGGTACTGTGATTCTGTGATAGGGCCTCAAGAGTCCGATGCAACCAGGCTAGTAAAGGCCTTGTAGCCTCGGAACCCCTTGATACTGAGGATTCTGTATATGTTATTACCCACACCTTAGTAATGATATATGGGACAGAGTAAATATCATCAAGCTTAGTGCTCACTCTTGTTACACTACTTGTGGGTGCTTGCCGCCAAAGAACTAAATCTCCCTTTCTGTAAATTCGACTAGTTTTCCTTTTTTTTATCGAAGTTACGCTTCATCTTATGGCTTTCTAATTTTAATCGCGCACTAGATCTATTATTACGCCTGATTTCAACCGATTCATTATTACTTTCCTAACATCAAATCATAGGGCTATACGATTATGTTGTACTTTCATTTACAGTATTATTAACACCCAAAACAATGTCAGGTAAGCTATTGGCCCAATTATTAGAAGTCTGGCTAGGATCAATCGCACGTAACGCATTCAGTAAGATCCGGTTCCACTTAATCATTGGCTCGTGGACATGCAACAGATGTCAAAATGTACTTAAATTGCTTGTCAGTTGAATTTTTTTTAAAATATCTGCTGGTAAAAGCTTTGCCATGATCACTGACAAGTTTATGAGGGTAACCAAACAAACTAAATATTTTTTAAAGTTTTCTTATCGTTTTTACTGAATTGACCGTGGGTGGGCTCAGCAATAACAAATTTAGAGAAATTATCCTACTTCTTACTAATATTATAAACGTGAAAGTGTGGATGTTTGGATATTTGGATGTTTGTTACTCAATCACTCAAAAACGGCTGAACGGATTTGGATGAAATTTGGCATGCATGTAGCCTTTGACATGGAAAAGAACGTGACATAGGCTACCTTTTATCCCGATTCCTTAAGTAGTTCCCGAGGGAAAATTAAAAATTGTTCAAAATTGAAGTCCACGCAGACGAAGTCGCGGGCAGAAGCTAGTCTGTAATAACCAACATATATTGATAACCTTTAACATGTATCCCTACTATAATACACTCTAAACCTACACATAGATTCTACTACGGCAAGGGTTTCAAGCTCGTAACTGTGGTATATACTTTCTTCTTTACTCGTTGCCCTACTGAAATACATGACAGGCCTAAGGGAATTATCAGTTTGTTTTTGTAAAAAAAAATACCTGCGATACCGGATTTGCATGTATCGGTGTGAATCTCAGTTGGTAATACAGGGTCATATAAAGCCAGTATTGGCCTTGTACACAAACACAGTTTTAATTGTTGAGAACTATCGACTTGTTCAGTGCCCCATTTCCATAACTGCGTTTTTCTTTGTTAAATCTGTTAAAGGGCGAGCAATTAAATTGCGAAACTTTTAATAAATTTACGGAAATAGCTACATAGCTCTATAAATTGACGTATTTCATGAACACTACTAGGGGTAGGAAACTGTGACACTGCTAACAATTTTGATTCACCTGGTTGAATGCCATTCGAAGATATCTCATGTCCTAAGTATGTAATTTTGTTTTATAAAAATGAACACTTACTCACATTTCACTTTAAATTTTCCGATCTTCATTTATGAAGAACATTTTGTAAAATATCTAAACCTGAGTGAACATCAAAGGAGGGTAGCAACAAATTGTCTAAGAATGCTAAAATTTCATATTTATCGGGAAAGTCATTGTGGGTTTTTGAACTACCGCCTTTTGTGATTGGAATTTCGTATTGAATCTACAACCTTATTCATTATTCGTATAACAACAGACGGTGCGTTATCTAAGCCAAACGGAACACGCGTATATTCAAATACCAATGTGGCGTTATAAAGGCTGTTTTGTGGTTATCTGCAGGGTCGATTTTGACCTGATGGTAACTGTGCCAAATTAAGACTCGTAAAGAAATTCTTAACGGCTAATTTGGATACCTAATCATTGATATTAGGCAAGGGTCAACACAAAGTCTACTGTTGCCGTTCTTTTTTTTACGAATTACGGGAGAAGCAAAACATGATTCAGATTCTTGAACTATACCTGCGTCTAGCAATTCAGACACTTTGGATCTAACTACTGACTATGCGACAAGCTGTAAGGTTGACGGTATATAGGCTGTTCACTTGTTAACTTTATTTTTATGTTTAATAAATCTGTACATCCTAAGTCTTGTGTTTTACTCGCAAAATAGTTAGGGAAATTTATTAGTAAAGCAATCAAATAATCATAATCGGTTTTTATTCAATAGATCTGAACTGATTTCCTCTATGTTTGATGCCCCGATTGTGCTAATATTGGCTTGGCTAGTGTGCAATAGATTATTTTGGCTACAAAGGTAGTGCAATAAAATAATGCGGGCTAACCTGAACCTCCGAAGGCGGTGTAGTAGTGCAGCTGGTGGCTCTGCTCAGCACTTCGCCCCGCTTCTTGCTAACGAGGCAGACATTTTTTTTGTTTCTTTGTCGGCTGACGACATCTTTACTTGACGGGCTTGTTCCAATCCAAATTGACGGTGGCTGGTAGTCATCCATCACACATAGGAAGCCTTCGTATAATTCTTCGGGTCGCTCGCAATGATATGCTCTCGTATTCGCTTGTGTTGGTGATGGTAGACCGCGAATGATGCACGAGATAACTGCGCTGTCTGACAACTTACACCGAAAACACATGGCGACTTTGTCCTGATAATATTTGGTCATCGAATCCATATTTGCGATGTCTGGGAAATGCACGTATCAATATTTGCTTCCAGTCTTCTCAAGAGTAATCGTATTCATCCAGCCGGTTGTACAATCTTCTTGCTTGACCTCCTTAATCTATCTTGTTGATGAAACGACTTCGTGTTTTCACACCATCCATGTGAATTTCGCCAAGTTGATCATTTTTTTTTGAGCCATGCTGTCGCAGTAGTACACTCTTCGCTATCCGGGTCGAACTCGGGGATTAGCAAGGCTGCATGTAACTACGTTTTAGGGTTTTTTTTTATATTTATCCCACTTCTGATATGTAACGGGATATAATAAAAAGTAGACGTTGCAGAATCACACTGATTTAATTTCGATTTACAATCGGGCAGAGTTCCGTCTTAGAAACAGTAAAACAGAGAAGTGTTCTAAATATGAGATGGCGCGGCATTTTATAGTTTCTCCGATAGTAAGGCGCTAGCTTGGCTTGGCTCTGATTGGCTGGCTTGGGCTGGCTGGCACATGGCTGCACGTGCTTGGCTCTGATTGGCTGGCTTGGGCTGGCTGGCAAATCGCTGCACGTGCTTGGCTTCGATTGGCTGAGGCGGTGTGGCGCGTAACACTTTATAATATATAAAATTTAAAGATATGAAATATTAAGCTGATTTTGAATCTTGCAGTCTCAATTCAGATGTAAGTTGGAAACTGTTGCAGGACATAATGTAATTTTAAGATTTGTTATGCATTGAATTATTTGTAACGCATTTCAATAAACAATATATGATTAGATGATAAATAATATATATTTTATAATATGCATTAAATCATGGCATACTCTTATGCTTCAAATGTATACCATAGGATTAATATTTTTATAAAAGGAGAAGAAACTCCTTTTCTTTGATTCTGGTATTTCGGCAGAGTTATAACTGACAGAGCTTAAGGAATCTAAGTATTCCCAGGTTAGACCATTACCACTCAGGCTTACTTCAAAGAAATAATTAATGTTTGAAATCTATCCAATGTAGGTAGGCACCAAAAGTTTTTTTAAATCTTAAATTTCTATCTATTCTTAAAGCAGGAGCATCACATCAATCATGACATTTTCACTGCTCAGCTCTTTCACTAATTATCTAACTATAGGCAATAAAATAGGGTCAGATAATAAAATTAAAAAAAATGGATAAGAACGAGTTAATAAACTATGTCTGGCAATCCCAATGTATGCCAGCACAATGGAATATGGCATATGCAATCCTGCCATAGTTTTATATTTCCCTAAGCATGGGACATCTAGAAAACTGACATTAAAAACTGCTATTATTAGCAAAACCACTGCCCAAAAAGTTACTAATCCTATACATACATAATTATTTATGTATTAATTAATGTTTTCACAAATTAAGATGGCTATTTGAGGAGATTTCTATGACAGCGACACAAGCAAGCAAGCAAGTTGTCTCTTCTCTATGTAAATATTATTCCAGATATTTTACTTCTGAGAACTTTGTTATTGCTTGGTTGTAACAAATAATAAAGGACCATAGAAATAAAGATTAGATAAATTTATTTTAGACTTTTAAAATACTACTTTTCAACCCATTAGTAGATGGCTAAAGCACATAATGGAGGAAAGTTAATTTAATTATTCATCTTTCATATTAATATTCTATTTACTCATAATCCTCCAAATAATATGCTTCAAATTATCATGCATATAGGGCAGGATTAACTGTTGATAATATTCTAAAGGCGAATAATCACTACTTTACATTTTCGTGTGGCGATTATGTACGCTGTCCGTGGGACTGGCTAAAGGACATATATCTATCAAAGCACATTAATGCTTTTAGGGAATCGTTAATTCTACATTTTCGCGTGGCGATATGTAGGTACTCTGTCCGTGGGACAAGTTAAAGGACAAATATATATATCCAGGCATATGAATGATTTTAAGGAATTGTTAATTCTACATTTTCGCGTGGCGATTATGTACTCTGTCCGTGGGACAGTCCAAAGTACAAATAGGTACCTATAAAGGTAAATGATTGATTTCTATAACATTTTCGCGTGGCGATTATGTACTTTGTCCATGGGACAGTCCAAAGTACAAATAGTTATAGAAATCAATCATTTACCTTTATAGGTTATAATAAAGGTAAATGATTGATTTCTATAACATTTTCGCGTGGCGATTATGTAGTCTGTTTGTGGAACAGGCTAAGGCTAAATTATTTTTAATGTATTTGATATTCATTATTAACTTCTGTACAAATATTTCACTAAGGCAAAATTAATTGAGTCTCTATACTGTACTGTGAAATCCCATTAGATTTCAATCAGGAAAGGGAACCGAAACTTACAAAGAGTTAGATTACACATTGGGTGACATATCCCCAATGCCCACTATTGGATGATCTAATATATTATCGACATTTGCCTAATATTATAACATACCACCCCAATTAGATTGGCAAACCTTTTTGTCACGGCTGGTTGTTCTTGATTTCTTACATGTTCAGTAATATTTTGAATTACACTGTTTAGCTAAGAAAGTTTGATAAAGAATGTGTTATCAAATTTATAATTATTAACAACTGTTCACACTAGTGAACATTGTCTACATATATGAAATAAATATTTAATGTTATTGAATATTGATAGTTAGTTGTATACCTATTTATCAAAAACTCTAAACATCTTCAACAGTTGTCTTGGATTAAATAGGAATATAATGATAGGATTAAACGAACTTACCTTAAGTGAAGTTCAATCCATATTATATCAAGTATTTAATCCAAGGAGGAGCATCCCACCCTTCCCTTTTGAAGTAATGAATTACTAACCCAATTATATTTACCTAATACTCTAAACTAATGAGCTATGGTGACGGTGGAGTTGCCAGTTGTATTTTTCTTTCATATATTTAGTGATGTCTCTAAATGTCGCGTATTGTGTGACGGGAAAAAGCGGGACTACAACAGTTGTCTTGGATTAAATACTTCATATAATGGATTGAACTTCACTTAAGGTAAGTTCGTTTAATCCTATCATTATGTAACCTAGACAAGCTGTTGCCCACTTATTGGTATTGACGCATTGTTCACTTTCCTGGTTATGCAAATTATGTTCAACTTCAGCTGGAATTATGCCAGAACTTGTTGTGTCGATTCCACGTGCAATGAACCCTTTTACACTGAGGCTGACGTGTTCAAACTTGCTGCAAACATGTTAGCTCCACTGAGCGGAAATTTCCTTGTGCTAATGCAGATCCCCCATTAGCGATAGAGAGCGTTTGCTTGCGAGAGCTTATGTTATTAGCGGTTTCCTAACCAATCTGTTCCTTTACCCCCTTCTGTGTAATATGTTTCAAATTAATCGCCACGTTTATGGAAATGGCAATCATAAAATTTGCGGCTAGGATGGATGAAAGGTGACTAATAAAAAGATGGCGGACGAAGAGGCAAGTTGGTGAGAGATGATCAAAGGGATATCTGGCTTAAGAGAAAATTGTACAGGCCGTTTTCCATACAGACATGATTTTTTGTTTCCTTCCTGGATAATGGAAATAATTGCTCTGTTTTTACCCAAAAATCCATGGACACTATAAGCATGTTCCTACGAATCAAATTCAATCCAAGTTCAAAAACCTAAAAAATTAACTATATTTTCTGCTGTATTCAAACATCTATCATAATTATCGATCTACACTCGTCCACTGCTGGATTTAGGTCTCTCCTAATGCACGCCACTGTTCCCGATCTTCGGCTACTCTCATCCAGCCCACTCCAGCCAGCCTACGTATATCGTCATCCCATCTTGTCGCAGGGCGTCCCGCACTACGTTTTCGCCACATCCAGCAAACGAATTTTTACAGTTGGACATTTTTTATTCATTGGACATTTTTCTATTTAGACATTATTATTGCAAAGGCTTGGATCGCAGGAAGTAGAAACTGTGCTGTGTTTACTATTATGGTTTTCTTATCTTTCTCTTAGCTTCCGAGCTGGTGTTGATAAGCTACTGGCACGGGTGAAAACCTAGTGGTACCACCGGTTATCATTATTATTATTACAACGATGTCCATTTAACTCACTAAACCTGTTTAAGGACAAATCGATCAAACTTGCATGCGTGTTTGGTCACAAATGTAGGCAAAAAAAACACATTTGCATTAAACCGCAATGCTTCGGAACGAGCACCGTATTGCAGTCAAATTACAAAAACACATATAGCTACACACGAAGTGGCTTTCGGTGTTGTAGTGGCTATTAGGCGATCGTCGGCGCTGTTAGCTCCGTAACTGCGGAATAGTTCACGTGGTTCCCATGTTGCTCCCTATTCCCAGACTAAGCTTCAACCAAAATTTGAGGAATGATGTACAACGCTGCAAGAGTCCAAGCTCCTTACTGATGCGGGGATAGCAAGCAGCAATGCGGCGAAAAACGTTATCAAAAGTTTGTTTTCTTTATATGGTAATCTTCACTTTAAGGTGGGCTAGTTATCGGTTCGGACTAGCTCTTTCGCAAGTAACGTTGAAATTGCGTAGGCGTAAAGCGTAGTGGTTACTGTAGCCCATAAACGTTATAAGATAAATTTATGTATAAGAAATTTATTATGAACATTTTAAATTAGTTATTTAGGGAACGATTTTTGTAAAATAGAAACTTCACACGAACGGAAAGCTATAAATCAACCGAACAGCTTATTAGTCCATTAGAACGTCACACGTTAGATGTATATGTATCAATGATACCAAGAACTGGCAAAGTTTTGCACATACGTGGTACGTGGAAGCTTACATTTGTATTTGTATGGCAGTGTGAAGCACGCAAACTTATCACAGGGTGAGGTGGCAGGTTATAAGGGACAGTTCAATATCTAGAAAAGTTACAGCTTACTTCTCATAAAATATATCAGACTAACAAGTCCCCACGTTTTCAACCTTACTAATGTTATAAACGCGGAAGTTTGTGAGTATGGATGAATGTATGGATGTTTGTTACACTTTCACGCAAAAACTGCTGAATGGATTTCAATGAAATTTTGTTAGTAGACGGATTACGACATGGATTAACATATAGGCTACTTTTTATCCAGGAAAAGTGAGTAGTTACCGCGGGAAGTAGATTTACAGTTTTTCTTTGAACTTTTAAGGCGAAACGTATTTCGCGGGCACAGCTACTGGCATACTTGATACTGGGCATACTAGAGGGAGACTCTGTACCAGGGTCGTCTGCTTAGGTACCTCCGTCTTACCTATTTCTGGCGCAAAGCAGCAGTGCTTGCATTGCTGTGTTCCGGTTTGAAGGGTAAGATATAGCAGTGAAATTACTGGGTACTGTGACTTTACATCTTGTGTCACAAGTTGGCACGTACACTGTGGTTCTTGTGGGGGTTGCAGTTTTGCTGCGAATCTCACAAGAGCCACATGTATTATAGGTGACTGTTACCACTTACCATCAGGTGGGCAGTTTGCTTGTTTGCCAACTTTCTGCAATAAAAAAAACTAATATTATTATAAATGCGAAAGTAACCCTGTACGAATTATGTAAAACGTGATATAATCGAATTCACCTTATAACTGAATTTCACGTAGAAGAAGACGCCGCGCCGGCAACAGCTAGAAAAATATAATTATACTGTGTTTATTTTCACGAGTTTCAAACGTTTTAGTTATTTAGTCCGTACCTTTCGAATACTTAACATTCATCGTCAGCAAACAATTTTTGTAATTCAGTGATAGGAGAGGATCAAAGAAAATAAGAAATTGCAATTAGAAATTAAGCATTAATAACATAATTCAAATTGAAAAACAATACACATAACAATGAAATGGGAAAATAAACAAGATTCGTTTTGGACCTGAGATGAAGCGACAGTTTCAAAACAAGACCTTGCGTCATATACATTTGACAGCACTGATATAAGCTTCCGCAATCCGGGTTGCAATCAAGACCCGGAATAGGAACATGACTAAATAATGCCCTTAATCCCTCACATCGTGTTTAATCTGCCAGCTTAGAGGTACCCGATGTAAGCGTTGGGGCATCGATATGAATTTGGCACAAACACAATCCGTGCCATGACCTTCCACTTATGGTAGGTATTGATCTCAAACGCGCACCTCTCATGATTGGGCTGTAATAACAAGAGCTGATAGTTCGTGTCGCGACCCAATCTGTTGGGATTTAAATAACAATATACCTTCCATTATTTCCATTTTCAGCTATGGAGTTGAAACATGGAACCTGAGGAAGGCTGATCGAGACCGTATGCGTTCGAGATGTGGTGCTGGAGAAGGATGCTCCAGATCCCTTGGACAGCTTTTCGCACCAACCAGTTCATTCTACGTGAACTAGGTGTAAAGACTAGATTGTCTGCTGTGTGCCTTGACAGGGTTTTGAAGTTTTTGACCACATTGCTAGAAAAGATGGTCATAACCTAGAACAACTCTTGGTTACTGGGAAGATAGATAGCAGATGGTCTAGAGGTCGCAGCCCAATGAGATGGTCTGACCAGATCCGCTCATCACTGGACACAAAACTCCACGATGCTCTTCATGCCGCTCACTTCTCATAAAATTACGACTTAAGTTACTGTGATAATCCAAAAGTATTAAGTTGGCTTTCCACATATGTTGTCAATAACAGTTAATCGAAAGCCGACTCTCCACCGAATAAAAATTGCAATTTTTTGTGTTGTCAACAAACTTGACAACTTTTTCGGTGGAGAGCCAACTTTAAAGACTCCATAATTATGTACAAACTGCGAAGAAAGCCTTGTCTCAAGCTGCTCCCTGTAAGAATAGAAAGTGTCAATTCGGAGGATGCCTTCTGTATAAATTCAAAGCCACAACAAGCCAGCAAACTCAACTATTTTAATTTCCTAAGCGGCCAATTCAAAGACCAAAGTGGGTAGCGAGCTCAGCCATGATATCCCGCCGCCTGCACCGGTCAATGAGTAGAGCATGCAGAACCTCATTTCCCGCCTTTGTCGTCACACTCGAAGTTCCGAGAAAGCCTCGACATAATTCAACTTCAACCACGACTTTTGTTTACTATGTTCTCGGAGTGGAGTTCAGGGAACTTACCACGATCGCGTAGAGCTTGATTGAAACAATATTGAAACGGAACACTGCCATTAATATTGTGCTGTCTCACTCACGCTGCACTACTGCAGTATCTGAAATAGCAAAACAAAGTATCAGAAATTTAAAATTTCGTCAGATGGTAAGTGACGACGAAAGCGAGCATCCTTACTTTAACCGCCTCCCTGGTCAAGTGGTTCGGGATTTGACTCCCTAAGGGATCAGAAGTTTGTCTGCTTGGTTTGGTTGATGGTGGGTATTCCGAGCCCGCCTGGCTACCTATCACCGTCTTACCTAAGTTTGTCGCCATAATAATAGTGTTTATAATGTTGCTGTGTTCCGACAATTAAAGATAAGATGGCCAGCTCCTCAGCTGTTGAGGAATGTAGATGAAGCTCGCATTTATCATAGGCTTTATCGTCATTTACCATCAGGTGAGGTGAAGGCCAAGAGCCTCCTTGTTGAAAGAAAGTAAGAAAGAAGAAGAAAAGAAGAAGAAAGAAGAAGTTGTATCTTAAAAGCACCTGGACTCTTATTTTTTTTTGCAGAATGTTGGCAAACAAGCAAACTGCCCACCTGATGGTAAGTGGTAACAGTCGCCTATAATACATGTAGCTCATGTAAGATTCGCAGCAAAACTGCAACCCCCACAAGAACCACAGTGTACGTTGCCAACTTGTGACACCAGATGTAAAGTCACAGTACACAGTAATTTCACTGCCATATCTTACCCTTCAAACCGGAACACAGCAATGCATGCACTGCTGCTTTGCGGGAGAAATAGGTGAGACGGAGGTACCTAAGCAGACGACCCTAGTACAGAGTCTTCCTCCAGTACTTCTCCAGTCTTATATAATACTTGTTTCTTTAAATTGTCATCGAAATTAAGAAATATTTTTTTAATTTTGCAGAGATGATGTTCATAATGTAAAAAACGCGTTGACTTATACTAAATTAAAATCTATGAAGCACCAACAACGTCCGCTAAAATTCACCATAAAAAACAAGATCGCCGCCGTTCGCCGTGAATAAGCATTAAAGCATCATTCTTCGAGTTACCGAGGCCGAATGAGCTGAACTTGAATGAGAACGGGTTTCGGAAATTTGAGCGCCCTTAGGCGACAATTAAATAGAAACTGACGTAATTAGAGCGGTGTAACTGTGGCGAGAATTACCGGGCTAGGGGCTCGGAGACATAGTATAAGCAAGAAAGTAGACCAACTTGAATCAAGTGCGCGCAATAGCAGCTTTTTTAAGCGCAGGCCACATTGCCAGCGGGCGAGCGGGCTGGCAGGCGAAGCAAAGCGATGGAAACTATACGAACTAAGCGAAACTTCCACGAGTGGTTTACATCGCAGGCGGGCGAGCGAGCGAGCGAGCGAGCGGGCTGGCTGAGGCAAAACACGCAGCCAGTGCTCGCTCGTCGTTCCGTCCTTTTCCTGCTCGCGCGCAGTTGCAAGTGTAGGTCTTTGCATTCAAAAGTCGAGTGTCGACTAGTCCGAAAAACATCCCCGAACCGGGGAGGGCAGGCGAGCGAGCGAGCGAACGAACGGGCGAGCATCCTTTTTTCTTTTTTTCATACTTTGATTCACACCGCGAACTACAGAGCTAACGAGGTGAACGAGTAGCTTCGCTGGAATCGTTGGATATTTCGTTCGCTTCGTTCGCATCACTGACGTAGCTTAGGTCTGTAGTTCGCGGTGTAAACCAAAGTGTGAAAAGAGGTGAAACATTGCTCGCTCGTTTCGCTCGTCCACCGCCCGCTGGCAATGTGGCCTGCGCTTCAAGCAGCACTGTCGCGCTTAGTTCAAAAGGAAGCGCTAGCATTTAAATATCGGCGCGCAGCTATACTTACGGGGAGATGCAGTGCCTTGATCTCCGGTCGCTCGCTGGGTCTAGGAGAAGACCCAAATTCCTGGGGTATTTAACCTCGGAGGACCGTGCCTCGATCTTTGAGTAACCGCGTAGGGGATGGCGAAGAAAGGTCCCGTCACTACACTAGCTGCCGCTCGCCGAGAAATTGCCTGGGCAAGGGACGACCAATGCCCGACGCCCACACCCGCCCCTAGTAGATGAAACCCTGACTGGCTGACTGATTAGGCTCTGTGACATTTTAAAGCGATATATTTGCGATGCAAACGCGACCCAGTCACGCCATAGTCGTTTGCATACTGTCGAGTTTGCATGATGACTGTATCGTTGCACCTAGACGACCAGTTACTGTATCCTTTGCATACATGCTGTTGAACTCGATGTACTCGTACAATTAGACAGTAGGCGCCACGTCAAACTCTACATTTGCACTACGACCCTTACCCCTATTACGTGCGCCTTATAACTTACCTCCAACTCTTAAAAAATCAGAGATCCTTTCATCATCAGCTCGGCTCATGACTACTAGACGCAAAGACCTGAATAACTTCAGAAAAAACATGAAACACGTTGGACGTGCCTTAAAATTGAGGGGTTTTCCCCGATTTTCCTGAGATCCCATTGTAATCTTGATTTTAGTGACAATAAGACCAATCGGGAAGTATACTCTCTCTCAAACAAAAAAAACAAATCTATATATATAAAAGAAGACTAGATGTCGCGTGTGTGCCGCGGGGTGCGCGCACCCCGCGGTGGTGGACCCCCCACTTTAGCTTTTGTAATCAAAAGGTTATCGGCTGCGAGTAGGTGCAAAAATGATTTTTTTTTGTCGAAGTTATAAAATTTGCCTAAAAAAGGTGTTCGAATATTCAAAGAACTGGAAAGGATACGTTTTTCTCTGAATGCTCTTTCATTTGATACCCATATTACGTGGATGGCAAAAGAAAATCGATCGGCCAATTTGGAGCGGCGGCCATATTGAATTTGGAGTAATGTCATTGACTGTGTCGTTTTTTACACTCAAAGTCCATTTTTTTGATATCTATATTGCGTGGGTGGCAAATGAAAATCGATCTGTCATTTCGGAGCGGTGGCAACACTGAATCATCATGTGGACGCGTGTGTGCCGCGAGGTGCACGCACCTCGCGGTGGTGTGGTCCTCACATCGCTTTTGTAATAAAAAAAAGTTTTCAGTTGTGATTTGGTGCAAAAATGTATCTTTTTTGAGGTTGATTTAAAATTTGCCAAAGAAAGGTGTTCGATTAACCAAAACGCTGGAAAGGTTATGTTCTACTCTATAAACATTTTTATTTGGAAGCCATGTCCATGTCGCGTGTGTGCCGCGGGGAGCAAGCACCCCGCGGTGGAGTGGTCCACTTAATGTGTTTCTAAGCGAAAGGTTTTCAGTTGCGAGTCGGTGCAAAAAATTTTTCGTTTTTTGAAGTTACATAAAATTTGCCAAAAAATGTGTTAGATTATTCAAAAAATTGGTAAGGTTACGTTCTACTTTGAAAATTCGTTCATTTGATACCCATATTACATAGGTGGCAAAAGAAAAGCGATCCGCCATTTTGGAGCGGCGGCCATAATGAATTTGGAGCAACGTCACTTACTGAATCGTATTCTACACTTAAAATCCTTACATTTGATACCCATATTACATAGGTGGAGAAGGAAAAGCGATTTGACATTTCGGAGCGGCGGCCATATTGAGTTTGAAACAATGTCACTCACTGTATCGTGTTCTACTAATAAAATCCTTACATTTGATACCCATATTACATAGGTGGAGAAGGAAAATCGGTCTGTCATTTCGGAGCGGCGGCCATATTGAATTTGGAGAAACGTCACTTACTGAATCGTATTATGCACTTAAAATCCTTACATTTGATACCCATATTACATAGGTGGAGAAGGAAAAGCGATTTGACATTTCGGAGCGGCGGCCATATTGAGTTTGAAGCAGTATCATTCACTGTATCGTGTTCTACTAATAAAATCCTTACATTTGATACCCATATTGCATAGGTGGCAAAAGAAAATCGATTTGACATTTCGGAGCGGCGGCCATATTGAATTTGGAACAGCGTCACTTACTGAATCGTATTCTACAATTAAAATCCATACATTTGATACCCATATTACATAGGTGGCGAAAGAAAAGCGATTTAACATTTCGGAGCGGCGGCCATATTGAGTTTGAAGCAATATCACTCACTGTATCGTGTTCTACTAATAAAACCCTTACATTTGATACCCATATTGCATAGGTGGTGAAAGGAAAGCGGTCGGCCATTTTGAAGCGGCGGCCATATTGAGTTTGAAACAACGTCACTCACTGCATCGTGTTCTACTATTAAAGCCGTTTCATTTGATACCCATATTGCATAGGTGGCAAAAGAAAATCGATTTGACATGTCGGAGCGGCGGCCATATTGAATTTGAAGCAACGTCACTAACTGTATCGTATTCTACACTTAAAATCCTTAAATTTGATACCCATATTACCGTGCCGCTACCGAAAACCGCACTAAAATAGCAAAAAGCGCAAATTTGGAAACAATGGCCGCCTGGGCCGCCGCCATCTTGAAAAATTTTAATGTCATATTTTTCATGTCAAGCCGACTATATGTGCTATCAAGTGACATTACGAGCTACCCGCTAGCCCTCACACAACCCCGCCAATAAATCGTCAAATTTGGGTTGTCGCTAACAATAAAAACCGTCCCACCTGCCAGTGTTGCCATAACACCAGCTCTAAATGTTAGTAGAAATGATCAGCGACGACTGTTCCACCCCGCTATATCAAAAAAAATTGAAAAAGTCGAAATTTACGTTTTCCCCTAAAACGGAGAAATTACCCCAAAATCGGGGAAAATTACCCCACTATTAGATTTCCCTCGTCGAGCACTACGACAGACCACCCGGTGTTGTCAGTCGAAAAACGCCGGCAACCGCGTCAAAATCGCGAATTAATGCTTTCGAAATTGCAACCCTTAACAAAATGGCCGCCAGCGGAGCCGCCATCTTGAAATGTCAAAGTTTCGGATTTTTCCCGGTAACTACATCATATACGGAGCAGGATGACGTTTACCCCACATGTCCAGCACATCTGGAACGGGGAGATCAATTCGGGTCAATTCGGGTCTACGAAAAAATTCAAACCTCCTTGGCGGCCAGTGTTGCCAGTTGCCGAAAATAAAAATACCAGAAAGTCATAAAGGTCCCAACGCTCTATGGGCGCATGGGGTTAAAAATTGCGAAAAGTCGTTATTTCGATTTTCGAATATTTGGCTCTCCAGAGAGAAAACTACCAAAAACGGTAGAAAATTTTTCACACCTGGCAACACTTTGCGCCGAGCTCTAACCCCGCCTAGAACATTTTACCCCACTCCGAGGCCGCCATCTTGGCGAAAATGCGGTTCAAAAAAGTCAAAAATTTGAGCGTTCCAAGATGGCCGCCGGCGCCGCCGCCATTTTGTTTTTCGCCAATCAGCTACCATATTCAGGAACTGGAGGACGCATTTAAGGGAAATCATCCAAAAAATCAGCCGAAATCCCGGAAATCACGCGCGTGTTCGGTCGCAAACACGGGGCGAAACGGGTTTTTCGATCCAAGATGGCGGCGCGGCCATTTTGTTTTTTCACATTTTAACAAAAGCACCCTATCCCCGGGGGCGAGACGATCACGCGTACCAAAAACCAGCGCGATCGGAGTCGTTTTGGAAATTTTGACATTTCGCGCCGTCGGCCATCTTGGATTTTTCAAATTTTGAATATCGAATCCTGTGTTTTTTAATCAGTAGTCTATCTCTTTCTAACATCCCAACACCCAAAAGTAATCGCAAATGTCCCAAAAATACCCCTAATCAGTCAGTGAGTGAGTGGTAATCCAGCTTTATATAATATAGACTAGATGTCGCGTGTGTGCCGCGGGGTGCGCGCACCCCGCGGTGGTGGACCCCCCACTTTAGCTTTTGTAATCAAAAGGTAATCGGTTGCGAGTCGGTGCAAAAATGTGTCTTTTTTTGCTGAAGTTTAAAAATTTGCCTAAAAAAGGTGTTCGAATATTCAAAAAACTGGAAAGGATACGATCTACTCTGAATGCTCTTTCATGTGATACCCATATAACGTGGGTGGCAAAAGAAAAGGGATCGGCCAATTAGGGGCGGCGGCCGTATTGAATTTGAAGCAATGTCAGTGACTGTATCGTATTTTACACTCAAAGTCCATTAATTTGATACCCATATTCGGTGGGTGGCAAAAAAAAGCGATCTGTCATTTCCATGCGCCGGCAACATTGAATTGTCATGTGGACGCGCGTATGCCGCGAGGTGCACGCACCTCGCGGTGGTGTAGTGCTCACATCGCATTTTGTAATAAAAAAAAAGTTTTCAGTTGCGATTTGGTGCAAAAATGTATCTTTTTTGAGGTCAATTTAAAATTTGCCTAAAAAAGGTGTTCGATTGATCAAAAAGCTGGAAAGGTTATGTTGTACTTTATACGCTCTTTTATTTCGAAGCGATGTCGATGTCGCGTGTGTGCCGCGGGGAGCAAGCACCCCGCGGTGGAATGGTCCACTTAATGTTTTTCTAAGCAAAAGGTTTTCAGTTGCGAGTCGGTGCAAAAAAATTTTCGTTTTTTTAAGTTACATAAAAAATGGTGTTCGATTATTAAAAAAACTGAAAAGGTTACGTTCTACTCTGAAAATCCTTACATTTGATACCCATATTACATAGGTGGAGAAGGAAAAGCGATTTGACATTTCGGAGCGGCGGCCATATTGAGTTTGAAGCAATATCACTCACTGTATCGTGTTCTACTAATAAAATCATTACATTTGATACCCATATTACATAGGTGGCAAAAGAAAAGCGATCCGCCATTTTGGAGCGGCGGCCATATTGAATTTGGAGAAAATTCACTTACTGAATCGTATTCTACACTTAAAATCCTTACATTTGATACCCATATTACATAGGTGGAGAAGGAAAAGCGATTTGACATTTTGGAGCGGCGGCCATATTGAGTTTGAAGCAATGTCACTCACTGTATCGTGTTCTACTAATAAAACCCTTACATTTGATACCCATATTACATAGGTGGAGAAGGAAAAGCGATTTGACATTTCGGAGCGGCGGCCATATTGAGTTTGAAGCAATATCACTCACTGTATCGTGTTCTACTAATAAAACACTTACATTTGATACCCATATTGCATAGGTGGCAAAAGAAAATCCATTTGACATTTTGGAGCGGCGGCCATATTGAATTTGGAGCAACGTTACTTACTTTATCGTATTCTACACTTAAAATCCTTAAATTTGATACCCATATTACCGTGCCGCTACCGAAAACCGCACCGAAGTAGCAAAAAGCGCAAATTTTAAAACAATGGCCGCCAGCGCGTCCGCCATCTTGAAAATTTTAAATGTCAAATTTTTCGTGTAAAGCCGACTATATGTGCTAAAAAGTGATATTACCAGCTGGCCGCTAACCCTCACCTAACTCCGCCAATAAATCGTCAATTTTGTGTTGTCGCTAATGATAAAAACCACCCCAGCTGCCAGTGTTGCCATATCACCGGCCCCAAATGGTGGTAGAAATGATCAGCGACGTCTGTTCCACCCCGATATAAGATAAAAACTCGAAAAAATCTAAATTTACGTTTTCCCCCAAAACGGCGAAATTACCCCAAAATCGGGGAAAATTACCCCACAATTAGATCTCCCTCGGCGAGCACTACGAAAGGCCACCCGGTGTTGTCAGTCGAAAAACGCCGGCAACCGCGTCAAAATCGCTAATTAATGCTTTCGAAATTGCAACCCTTAACAAAATGGCCGCCAGCGGAGCCGCCATATTGAAATTTCAAAGTTTCGGATTTTTCCCGGTAACTACATCATATACGGAGCAGGATGACGTTTACCCCAAGTTGCCAGCTCATCTGGAACGGGGAGATCAATTCGGGTCAATTCGGGTCTACGAAAAAATTCTAACCTCCTTGGCGGCCAGTGTTGCCAGTTGCAGAAAATAAAAATACCAGAAAGTCATAGAGGCCTCGACGCTCTATAGGCGCATGGGGTTGAAAATCGCGAAAAGTCGTTATTTCGATTTTCGACTATTCGGGCCTCCAGAGGAAAAACTACCAAAAACGGTAGAAAATTTTTCACACCTGGCAACACTTTGCGCCGAGTTCTAACCCCGCCTAGAACATTTCATCCCACTCCGAAGCCGCCATCTTGGCGAAAATGCGGTTCGAAAATGTCAAAAATTTGAGCGTTCCAAGATGGCCGCCGGCGTCGCCGCCATTTTGTTTTTCGCCAATCGGCTACCATATTCGGGAACTCGAGGACGCATTTAAGGGAAATCATCCAAAAAATCAGCCAAAATCCCGAAAATCACGCGCGTCTTCGGTCGCAAACACGGGGCGAAACGGGTTTTTCGATCCAAGATGGCGGCGCGGCCATTTTGTTTTTTCACATTTCGACAGAAGCACCCCATCCCCGGGGGCGAAACGATCACGCGTACCAAAAACCAGCGCGATCGGAGTCGTTTTGGAAATTTTGACATTTCGCGCCGGCGGCCATCTTGGATTTTTCAAATTGCAAATATCGAATCCTGTGTCTTTTAATCAGTAGTCCATCTCTTTCTAACATCCCAAAACCCAAAAGTAACTGCAAATGTCCCAAAAATACCCCTAATCAGTCAGTCAGTCAGTCAGTGAGTGGTAATCCAGCTTTATATAGTATAGACTAGATGTCGCGTGTGTGCCGCGGGGTGCGAGCACCCCGCGGAGGTGTTGTTCCACTTTTAGCTTTTGTAATCAAAAGGTTATCGGTTGCGAGTAGGTGCAAAAATGTATTTTTTTTTGTCGAAGTTGTAAAAATTTGCCTAAAAAAGGTGTTCGATTATTAAAAAAACTGGAAAGGATACGATCTACTCGGAATGCTCTTTCATTTGATACCCATATAACGTGGGTAGCAAAAGAAAAGCGATCGTACAATTAGGGGCGGCGGCCATATTGATTTTGAAGCAATGTCATTGACTGTATCGTATTTTACACTCAAAGTCCTTACATTTGATACCCATATTACATAGGTGGCAAAAGAAAAGCGATCCGCCATTTTGGAGCGGCGGCCATATTGAATTTGGAGAAACGTCACTTACTGAATCGTATTCTACACCTAAAATCCTTACATTTGATACCCATATTACATAGGTGGAGAAGGAAAATCGGTCTGTCATTTCGGAGCGGCGGCCATATTGAATTTGGAGAAACGTCACTTACTGAATCGTATTCTACACTTAAAATCCTTACATTTGATACCCATATTACATAGGTGGCAAAAGAAAATCGATTTGACATTTTGGAGCGGCGGCCATATTCAATTTGGAGCAAAGTCACTTACTGTGTTGTATTCTACACTTAAAATCCTTACATTTGATACCCATATTACATAGGTGGCAAAAGAAAAGCGATCCGCCATTTTGGAGCGGCGGCCATATTGAGTTTGAAACAATGTCACTCACTGTATCGTGTTCTACTATTAAAGCCCTGTCATTTGATACCCATATTACATAGGTGGAGAAGGAAAAGCGATTTGACATTTCGAAGCGGCGGCCATATTGAGTTTGAAGCAATATCACTCACTGTATCGTGTTCTACTAAGAAAATCCTTACATTTGATACCCATATTACATAGGTGGCAAAAGAAAAGCGATCCGCCATTTTTGAGCGGCGGCCATATTGAATTTGGAGAAACATCACTTACTGAATCGTATTCTACACCGAAAATCCTTACATTTGATACCCATATTACATAGGTGGAGAAGGAAAATCGGTCTGTCATTTCGGAGCGGCGGCCATATTGAATTTGGAGAAACGTCACTTACTGAATCGTATTCTACACTTAAAATCCTTACATTTGATACCCATATTACATAGATGGAGAAGGAAAAGCGATTTGACATTTCGGAGCGGCGGCCATATTGAGTTTGAAGCAATATCACTCACTGTATCGTGTTCTACTAATAAAATCCTTACATTTGATACCCATATTACATAGGTGGCAAAAGAAAAGCGATCCGCCATTTTTGAGCGGCGGCCATATTGAATTTGGAGAAACATCACTTACTGAATCGTATTCTACACCGAAAATCCTTACATTTGATACCCATTTTACATAGGTGGAGAAGGAAAAGCGATTTGACATTTCGGAGCGGCGGCCATATTGAGTTTGAAGCAATATCACTCACTGTGTCGTGTTCTACTAATAAAATCCTTACATTTGATACCCATATTACATAGGTGGAGAAGGAAAAGCGATTTGACATTTGGGAGCGGCGGCCATATTGAGTTTGAAGCAATATCACTCACTGTATCGTGTTCTACTAATAAAATCCTTACATTTGATACCCATATTGCATAGGCGGTAAAAGGAAAGCGGTCGGCCATTTTGAAGCGGCGGCCATATTGAATTTGGAGAAACGTCACTTACTGAATCGTATTCTACACTTAAAATCCTTACATTTGATACCCATATTACATTGGTGGAGAAGGAAAAGCGATTTGACATTTCGGAGCGGCGGCCATATTGAGTTTGAAGCAATATCACTCACTGTATCGCGTTCTACTAATAAAATCCTTACATTTGATACCCATATTGCATAGGCGGTAAAAGGAAAGCGGTCGGCCATTTTGAAGCGGCGGCCATATTGAGTTTGAAACAATGTCACTCATTTTATCGTGTTCTACTATTAAACGCCTTTCATTTGATACCCATATTGCATAGGTGGCAAATGAAAAGCGATCCGCCATTTTGGAGCGGCGGCCATATTGAATTTGAAACAATGTCACTCACTGTATCGTGTTCTACTATTAAAGCCCTTTCATTTGATACCCATATTACATAGGCGGCAAAAGAAAAGCCATCCGCAATTTCGGAGCGGCGGCCATTTTGATTTTGGAGCAATGTCACTCACTTTGTCGTCTTCTACTCCCAAATCCCTTTCATTTGATACCCATATTGCATAGGTGGCAAAAGAAATGCAATCCGCTATTTTGGAAGCGGCGGCCATATTGGATTTAGACAAAAATCATTTACTTGGTTTTGTTTCACTCTTAAAACCCTTTCATTTGATACCCATATCGCTATGGTTGCAAAAGAAATGTGACCCGACATTTTTTAATGGCAGCCATTTTGAATTCATAGAGATGACGTTACTTGCATCGTGTAGTACTCGCATAACCCTTTCATTTGATACCCATATCACCACTCCGCGGCTGAAAACCGCACCGAAATAGCAAAAAGCGCAAATTTTTAAAAAAAGGCCGCCAGCGCCGCCGCCATCTTGAAAAGTTGAAATGTCAAATTTTTTAAAAATACTTGACTATATTTCCTATCGATTGGTATCACCGGCTGGCCCCTAACCCTAACCAAACCCCGTCAAAAAATCGTCAAATGTGGGTCGTCGCTGACAACAAAAACCGCCCCAGCTGCCAGTGTTGCCATATCTCCGGTCCCAAATGTGGGTAGAAATGATCAGCGACGCCTGTTCCACCCCGCCATATGAAAAAAGTTGAAAAAAGACGAAATTTACGTTTTCCTCCAAAACGGGGAAATTACCCCAAAATCGGGGAAAATTACCCCACGGTTGGATTTCCCTTGGCGAGCACTACGAAAGGCCACCCGGTGTTGTCAGTCGAGAAACGCCGGCAACCGCGTCAAAATCGCGAATTCATGTTTTCGATATTGCAACCCTTAACAAAATGGCCGCCAGCGGAGCCGCCATATTGAAATGTCAAAGTTTCGGATTTTTCCCGGTAACTACATCATATACGGAGCAGGGTGACGTTTACCCCAAGTTGCCAGCTCATCTGGAACGGGGAGATCAATTCGGGTCAAATCGGGTCTACGAAAAAATTCAAACCTCCTTGGCGGCCAGTGTTGCCAGTTGCGGAAAATAAAAATACCAGAAAGTCATAGAGGCCCCGACGCTCTATAGGCGCATGGGGTTGAAAATTGCGAAAAGTTGTTATTTCGATTTTCGACTTTTCGGGCCCCCAGAGGAAAAACTACCAAAAATGCTAGAAAATTTTTCCAACCTGGCAACACTTTGCGCCGAGCTCTAACCCCGCCCAGAACATTTGACCCCACTCCGAGGCCGCCATCTTGGCGAAAATGCGGTTCAAAAATGTCAAAAATTTGAGCGTTCCAAGATGGCCGCCGGCGCCGCCGCCATTTTGTTTTTTGCCCAACCGCGGGCATCACAGTAAACTCCAGGACGCACCCGAGCGGAACCATCAAAAAAATCAGCCGAAATCCCGAAAATCACGCGCGTGTTCGGTCGCAAACACGGGGCGAAACGGGTTTTTCGATCCAAGATGGCGGCGCGGCCATTTTGTTTTTTCACATTTCGACAGAAGCACCCGATCTCTGGGGGCTAAACGATCACGCATCCCAAAAACCAGCGCGATCGGAGCCGTTTTGGAAATTTTGACATTTCGCGCCGGCGGCCATCTTGGATTTTTCAAATTTCGAATATCGCTTTCTACTCGACCGAATCGATCGTGCATCTCGCTCTAACATCCCAAAACCCAAAAGTAACTGCAAATGTCCCAAAAATACCCCTGATCAGTGAGTCAGTGAGTGAGTCAGTCAGTCAGTGGTAATCCAGCTTTATATAGTATAGACTAGATGTCGCGTGTGTGCCGCGGGGTGCGCGCACCCCGCGGTGGTGGACCCCCCACTTTAGCTTTTGTAATCAAAAGGTAATCGGTTGCGAGTCGGTGCAAAAATGTGTCTTTTTTTGCTGAAGTTTAAAAATTTGCCTAAAAAAGGTGTTCGAATATTCAAAAAACTGGAAAGGATACGATCTACTCTGAATGCTCTTTCATTTGATACCCATATAACGTGGGTGGCAAAAGAAAAGGGATCGGCCAATTAAGGGCGGCGGCCGTATTGAATTTGAAGCAATGTCAGTGACTGTATCGTATTTTACACTCAAAGTCCATTAATTTGATACCCACATTCGGTGGGTGGCAAAAAAAAGCGATCTGTCATTTCCATGCGCCGGCAACATTGAATTGTCATGTGGACGCGCGTATGCCGCGAGGTGCACGCACCTCGCGGTGGTGTAGTGCTCACATCGCTTTTGTAATAAAAAAAAAGTTTTCAGTTGCGATTTGGTGCAAAAATGTATCTTTTTTGAGGTCAATTTAAAATTTGCCTAAAAAAGGTGTTCGATTGATCAAAAAACTGGAAAGGTTATGTTGTACTTTATACGCTATTTTATGTCGAAGCGATGTCGATGTCGCGTGTGTGCCGCGGGGAGCAAGCACCCCGCGGTGGAGTGGTCCACTTAATGTTTTTCTAAGCAAAAGGTTTTCAGTTGCGAGTCGGTGCAAAAAAAAATTCGTTCTCTTAAGTTACATAAAAAATGGTGTTCGATTATTAAAAAAAACTGAAAAGGTTACGTTCTACTCTGAAAATCCTTACATTTGATACCCATATTACATAGGTGGAGAAGGAAAAGCGATTTGACATTTCGGAGCGGCGGCCATATTGAGTTTGAAGCAATATCACTCACTGTATCGTGTTCTACTAATAAAATCCTTACATTTGATACCCATATTACATAGGTGGCAAAAGAAAAGCGATCCGCCATTTTGGAGCGGCGGCCATATTGAATTTGGAGAAAATTCACTTACTGAATCGTATTCTACACTTAAAATCCTTTCATTTGATACCCATATTACATAGGTGGAGAAGGAAAAGCGATTTGACATTTCGGAGCGGCGGCTATATTGAGTTTGAAGCAATATCACTCACTGTATCGTGTTCTACTAATAAAATCCTTACATTTGATACCCATATTACACAGGTGGAGAAGGAAAATCGGTCTGTCATTTCGGAGCGGCGGCCATATTGAATTTGGAACAGCGTCACTTACTGAATCGTATTCTACAATTAAAATCCATACATTTGATACCCATATTACATAGGTGGCGAAAGAAAAGCGATTTGACATTTCGGAGCGGCGGCCATATTGAGTTTGAAGCAATATCACTCACTGTATCGTGTTCTACACTTAAAATCCTTACATTTGATACCCATATTACATAAGTGGAGAAGGAAAAGCGATTTGACATTTCGAAGCGGCGGCCATATTGAGTTTGAAGCAATGTCACTCACTGTATCGTGTTCTACTAATAAAACACTTACATTTGATACCCATAATACATAGGTGGAGAAGGAAAAGCGATTTGACATTTCGCAGCGGCGGCCATATTGAGTTTGAAGCAATGTCACTCACTGTATCGTGTTCTACTAATAAAACCCTTACATTTGATACCCATATTGCATAGGTGGTGAAAGGAAAGCGGTCGGCCATTTTGAAGCGGCGGCCATATTGAGTTTGATACAATGTCACTCACTGCATCGTGTTCTACTATTAAAGCCCTTTCATTTGATACCCATATTGCATAGGTGGCAAAAGAAAATCGATTTGACATGTCGGAGCGGCGGCCATATTGAATTTGAAGCAACGTCACTAACTGTATCGTATTCTACACTTAAAATCCTTAAATTTGATACCCATATTACCGTGCCGCTACCGAAAACCGCACTGAAATAGCAAAAAGCGCAAATTTTGAAACAATGGCCGCCTGCGCCGCCGCCATCTTGAAAAATTTAAATGTCATATTTTTCATGTCAAGCCGACTATATGTGCTATCAAGTGACATTACGAGCTACCCGCTAGCCCTCACACAACCCCGCCAATAAATCGTCAAATTTAGGTTGTCGCCAACAATAAAAACCGTCCCACCTGCCAGTGTTGCCATAACACCAGCTCCAAATGTTGGTAGAAATGATCAGCGACGACTGTTCCACCCCGCTATTTCAAAAAAAATTGAAAAAGTCGAAATTTACGTTTTCCCCTATAACGGAGAAATTACCCCAAAATCGGGGAAAATTACCCCACTATTAGATTTCTCTCGGCAAGCACTACGACAGACCACCCAGTGTTGTCAGTCGAAAAACGCCGGCAACCGCTTCAAAATCGCGAATTAATGCCTTAGAAATTGCAACCCTTAACAAAATGGCCGCCAGCGGAGCCGCCATATTGAAATGTCAAAGTTTCGGATTTTTCCCGGTAACTACATCATATACGGAGCAGGATGACGTTTACCCCACATGTCCAGCACATCTGCAACGGGGAGATCAATTCGGGTCAATTCGGGTCTACGAAAAAATTCAAACCTCCTTGGCGGCCAGTGTTGCCAGTTGCGGAAAATAAAAATACCAGAAAGTCATAGAGGCCCCGACGCTCTATAGGCGCATGGGGTTGAAAATCGCGAAAAGTCATTATTTCGATTTTCGACTATTCGGACCTCCAGAGGAAAAACTACCAAAAACGGTAGAAAATTTTTCACACCTGGCAACACTTCGCGCCGAGTTCTAACCCCGCCTAGAACATTTCATCCCATTCCGAAGCCGCCATCTTGGCGAAAATGCGGTTCGAAAATGTCAAAAATTTGAGCGTTCCAAGATGGCCGCCGGCGTCGCCGCCATTTTGTTTTTCGCCAATCGGCTACCATTTTCGGGAACTCGAGGACGCGTTTAAAGGAATTCATCCAAAAAATCAGGCGAAATCCCAAAAATCACGCGCGTGTTCGGTCGCAAACACGGGGCGAAACGGGTTTTTCGATCCAAGATGGCGGCGCGGCCATTTTGTTTTTTCTTATTTTGACAGTTGCACCTCATCCCCGGGAGCGACACGATCAAGAACCATTAAAAAAACCAGCACGCTCGGAGCCATTTTGAAAAAGTTGACATTTCGCGGTGGCGGCCATCTTGGATTTTTCAAATTTCGAATATCGAATCCTGTGTCTTTTAATCAGTAGTCCATCTCTCTCTAACATCTTAACACCCAAAAGTAATCGCAAATGTCCCAAAAATACCCCTGATCAGTCAGTCAGTGAGTGAGTGGTAATCCAGCTTTATATAGTATAGACTAGATGTCGCGTGTGTGCCGCGGGGTGCGAGCACCCCGCGGAGGTGTTGTTCCACTTTTAGCTTTTGTAATCAAAAGGTTATCGGTTGCGAGTAGGTGCAAAAATGTGTCTTTTTTCGCTGAAGTTTAAAAATTTCCCTAAAAAAGGTGTTCGAATATTCAAAAAACTGGAAAGGATACGATCTACTCGGAATGCGCTTTCATTTGATACCCATATAACGTGGGTGGCAAAAGAAAAGCGATCGGCTAATTAGGGGCGGCGGCCATATTGAATTTGAAGTAATGTCATTGACTGTATCGTATTTTACACTAAAATTCCATTCATTTGATACCCATATTCCGTGGGTAACAAAACAAAAGTGATCTGTCATTTCGGAGCGGTGGCAACACTGAATCATCATGTGGACGCGTGTGTGCCGCGAGGTGCAAGCACTTCGCGGTGGTGTAGTCCTCACATCGCTTTTGTAATAAATAAAAAAGATTTCAGTTGCGATTTGGTGCAAAAATGTATCTTTTTCAGGTCAAATTAAAATTTGCCTAAAAAAGGTGTTCGATTGATCAAAAAACTGGAAAGGATACGTTTTTCTCTGAATGCTCTTTCATTTGATACCCATATAACGTGGGTGGCAAAAGAAAAGCGATCTTACAATTAGGGGCGGCGGCCATATTGATTTTGAAGCAATGTCATTGACTGTATCGTATTTTACAATCAAAGTCCTTTCATTTGATACCCATATTCCATGGGTGACAAAACAAAAGCGATCTGTCATTTCGGAGCGGTGGCAACACTGAATTATCAAGTGGACGCATGTGTGCCACGAGGTGCAAGCACCTCGCGGTGGTGTAGTCCTCACATCGCTTTTGTAATAAAAAAAAAAGTTTTCAGTTGCGATTTGGTGCAAAATTGTATTTTTTTTGAGGTCGATTTAAAATTTGCCTAAAAAAGGTGTTCGATTGATGAAAAAGCTGAAAAGGTTATGTTGTACTTTATACGCTCTTTTATTTCGAAGCGATATCGATGTCGCGTGTGTGCCGCGGGGAGCAAGCACCCCGCGGTGGAGTGCCTAAAAATGTGGTCGATTATTAAAAAAACCGGAAAGGTTACATTCTACTCGGAAAAGTCTTTCATTTGAAACCCAATCTATATGGGTTTCAAATGAAAGACTTGAGACGTCACGTGTGTGCCGCGGGGAGCAAGCACCCCGCGGTGGTTCTTCTTCTGGACTTCACTTTTATAATAAAAAAAAAAGGTTTTCAGTTGCGTTTCAGTGGAAACATGTCTTTTTTTCAAATTTGCATTAAAAAAGAAAGGTGTTCGATTATTTAAAAAACTGGAAAGGTTATGATCTACTTCGAAAACTCATTTGAAATCCATATAGATGTCGCGTTTCATACAACTTAACCATCCATTAGATGGCGTTGTTTCGATTTCATAATAATGCTATCTACAGTTTATTACACTTCATAAGTTTGCCTATTATGTTTACTACATAATCGAGATTCTTGAATGCGACCTTAACTATGAGTTTGTTTTGTGTTATAATTAAACTATATTATTCTGTATGTATGTATTGTTTTGTATGATTTTTCTTTTTTTTTTTCGACGACATTACGATGATAAGTACAACATTCATTACCATAGCTCATATAAGTCCCCACCGAGGGGCTCAAGCCTACTAAACCACGCTAGCCTAATGCGGATTGGTCGACTTTAAGAAGTTAGTTAAAGTAATAAATACGGCTTGAAATGCATCGTCCCGCTTCTTATTTCTAATCTAATCTAAACAACTGTTTCAAATCCCCCAAGTCGGTTCTGTGTAGTCATAAAAAAAAATTAACTTAACCTATCTGCAACTGTGTTTGAGGTGCCCGAGTTGGTTCTGGCTGGTCAAAAAATATTTAACTTAACTTATCCAACTATATTTGAGGTAATCAAAGTTAGTTCTGGGTGGTAAAAAATTTTTTTACGCCTATAATTAACATTTGCTGATTCTTTCTAACCTAATTTATTACTTTATCTAAGTCTTGAATGATATTATATAAAATAGCTGGTTAATGTGATTAATTTTGTGTCAATTATCACTTTGTCTAAATTGTGTAGATATTATGCATAATATCCGCATTTATTACTTTCGCTGTGACATATTTACCTATATCATAACAAAAGGATATGAAATGCGAAAGAGGAGAAATGAATTGGTACATGGTAGGATCAAACCCCGGACGTCCCGATAAGCTCAGTGTCTAGTCCACAGCGACACTGACGTTCTTTATAACATCTACATAGTATGGATTCTACTCTAATAACATTGATACAGACTTCAATATTGAGCCACAGCCATAGCATCATGAGCCGGGTCAGTTAGATTCATTATAATTATAAACGTTTTTATTTCTGTTCAGCTTAGTAGTTTTTAAGAGTAGGTAGTTATTTTTAAATTCAATGTGAAATAAAAGGTGTGCGTTTGAGCCGATCCAACGTATGGACGTCTTGACTTTATTTACCAAATTTTATTTTTATTACCAATAGGAAATGTGTTGGAAGCATGAAAGAAACGTGGGTATGCAAATAAACATTGTTAACGTTTGTATTTGCTGTCGTATACAATATGCAACATGTAGTTTTAATGCCCCATTAAGTGGTCGGTCACTATAATCTAAATCTTTTTTTTTTCGGTCGGAGGAATCTCTACGATTCGACAAGGGACTGAAAAGTTGACAAACCCGCCAAAAGGATATGCTTTTGGATTAGGATATAAACCCCATACCTGGCTAAACCACCCTCCAGTAACTTCCACCCCCATAGAGGCACGGCGGGATTCGGGATCGGCGCTAGTCATTCCCCGAACGCACCCCAACCTTACCTAGTTTTTTTATCCTATATTTCTCCTTGCAAGCTAGCAACATGCAGTAGATATAATGTAGTGTGCTTACCCAGTAACGAACCAAATTGTTGTTTTTACACATTTTTTATAGTAGTTTAGGAATTTTTCAGTTTGATGCTTTGCTGTGTATGGTGTCTTAATTTTATCCTAAGTTATTTTCAACTAAATTATGACCAAATTATTGTTTTAATGGTCTTATTGCAATTTAGGAATGGTATAAAATTCCTACGATATGTTCAAAATGCTAAGCAATCTATATGTATTATATGAGGAGTTTAAAAGCAGATGCCACTGTCCATTTTTGGCAAATTGAGAGTGGCTTTTGCTTTTGCATCCCTATTATATAAAATTCTCCAGTTGTCACATATTCCTTGTGGCAACTGGAGACTTCCTTTATACCCCAGGAAAGAGATTCGAGTGTCAATAGATAGCGATATGCCTGCCATCTGGAGATGTTGCAGACATTTAAATTGCTATACTATACGACGTGGATACCTAATTTTGCATAATAATGGATATCCCATAATTTATGCAAAATTTTATTTTGATAGAAAACAGATTTTTTGTGATCAGAATTGACCATCCAGATCTTGCGATTTAACACCATGCGACTTCTTTGTTTTTTTTTAAATCAAAGATCTATGCTAACAAAGTAACAAATCCACTATGCAACTAATGCCTTGAAGAAGGAAATTCGGCGGTGTATTAATGAAATTCAACCACATATTTGCGAAACGGTCACAGAAAATTTCAATAAAAGAATGCGTACTTGTCAGCAAAGCCGTGGTGGCCATTTATCCCATGTAGGTACTATTCCATACATAAACCCAATCTATATACTCTATACGAAGCAATAAAAAAATTAAACTTTCTAATAAAAAATCTGTTTTCTATTAAAATTACATTTTGCGTAAATTATGGGACATTATATAACTACATACAGAGGAAATTATAACTGCCAAGAAAACGCAACGAATTTAAAAAAAAAAACAGTTTTCTAGAAGAAAAAAACATTAGCCAGAAATAAACAGATATTACAGTATTAATTATAATATTTTCTCGGTAATTACAATTGCCTTGCCCTGATTAAAATTATAATTATGCTGTCATCAAAAACTATAGCCATAGAAAAAAGATGTTTGTTTCCATTATTAGGACGAAATCTATTCATATTCAACACTAAACAATAAAATGGCAAGCTTTTGTTTCAAGTTTTATTTCTCATTTCTCAAATTATATATAACACACTTTATAAAAGTTAACACAAAATTGTTGCAAAGTAAATCATGTGAAGTGGGTATCGCTTAGTAACTGCACATAATGAACACCATATGCTCGCAAAATATAGGATACCTAATTTCTAATATATGTTTACTAATGTAATAAACACTTTCAATCTTAGCAAAGGCAATATGTAATATAAGTACAAGCGACAATTAAATTGAATAATTAATTTAATTAGAAATTGATTCTATCACTTGGTCGAAATGCTGACATCTATCTCTCAAGAGCGAGACACGAGTTACTCTTTTCAAATAATGTGTAGCTAATTATTATGTATATTATTAGTAATTTATAATTTAATATTAAAATTAAGAAGGCGTACATTTTACATATATAATAATGTAAAACAAGAGAACAAGTGATCAGTAATTAAACATATCAATTAAAGAGTTTATTACATTTGTAAATAACAATCGAAATTCCCAATAAGGCAGAGGAATAGAATATCGAAATAATACTTAGCATGGTTCAATACAATAGCCTTACAGCAAAATAAACTTGTTCCATAAAATCGATGTTACTCGGCAAACGGTCAAATTAATCTTCAGTTGGTGGCAAAATAGAAGTAAACAGAAATGATGGGAACAAGTTTGTGTTTATTTGCAATAGGCTTGTAAATTGACAATAAATGAGTATGATACTGCATTTTTTCCCCTATTTTCTTTAAACAATTTAAAACATCATTTCTAAAATGCAGCACATATTTTAAGAGTACAATATTATACATTTGAATATAACCACGTGGCCAGTATATTATACAAGAATGGGTATTAATTAACTACACTGAAGTACAAAATCGACCCACTTGTACGCTTTGGTTCAGAGCTTAACAAATCAAAATTTACCATCAAGAAATAATTTCTTTTAACCTTGTGTTGTTAAACAAGAGCCCAGGTTCACATCAGACCAATCTTTACTGTGACATTAAGGTTTATTGATTTTACAAACTGAAAACCAAAATTATTAAAAATAAGTACCAAGATTATAAAAAATCTGTACATATTTTTTTTGGGAAAATTAGCTTAAGTTATTTAGAGTTAATAAATCTGTAGGAATAATAAATTTTTGAATAAACATTGTGGTAGTCAACTTTTAACACTGCACAATCACAGAAATTGCATATAACGTAAAAATGAGAATCAGGATTTTTCTAAGAAATAAGTGTATTGTCAGCTTCTTTTATCCATGTTTAGAATATATTAAAATAATGCTTATGAAATTTTTTATTTTATTTTTAATATACTGATATTTACGAATGAGGTGAACCACTGAGGTGGGTCGATTTCATTGCATGAAAGTGTACATACATCAAAAGTATAATTGCTCTATTCTAATGATGATAACCTTGTTTTAATAATATAATTTTCTAAACTGTTAACATTTAGTTGATCACTTGATACAGATTATAAATAATCAACGAATTATTTAGTTTGTTTTACAATCAATTTCATTTCAAGATAGAAGACCCCCAAAATTACTCTTGAATTATACATTAGTCTCAAATAAGTAATACTTTTATATAATATTGCTAGGCGTAATTTTTTCAATAGGTTGTCTCCCTTATTATAACTTAAGCAATATTATACGACAAAATTTTGTCGATTGATCTGCCTGATTATTGATTGAAATATTTATTGTACATATTTGTAACATAATAATATTTTTCACAAACATGATACGGCATATTATACGAGTACATATATCTTATACAACCATTTTTGGGATAAGTCATACTTGGAGTAGTATTGGGCTAGACAAAGGCAAAAAATGTAATTTAAAAATGAAACGAACTCATTTTATAGCCTGTTCATGATTACTAAAGAAGTAAATTCACTTTATTTGAATTATGACTTAGTACAACAAAAAGAAAACTCCGTTATATAAATCACCAAAGAAAAAGAAATTAATATTTTTGCGCGGCTTTATTATTTTTACTGTCTATTGTTATCCATTTATTATATTTAATTGTATGAGTTCATCGAGTGATGAAGATATTTCAATGCCGGCGGAAATTTAAAAGGGTGTTATTTAAATGGTTAGCATAGTATTCGTATTTTTGTGAGCAGAAATAGCTAATTGATCAGCAGCTCATGGCCAGCAAACATTCCAAAATCAATCAGTAATTTATGTCATTATGTATGGCTGTAATTATTTTTGTACAGCATATTAATTATATAAGCTGCAATGAGCTGCTCCTGTTTAATAAAATTTTGGTTAGCACTCAGATAGCAAAAAAATCATTTTGAACTGCATATAAAAGTAGCAAAAATACTTGTCATGCGCAAAATAAACACAAATTGCCTAATAACGTTTGGCCTAAAACACATATCACCTAAAATCGAAATGCCTAATAACGTTTAGCCTACCTAGAATCATGAAATTTGGCAAGAGAAAAGGAAGTACATAATTCCAGAGATATGAGCATTTGAAATTTGAAAAAACTAACCTCAAAATTAGCAGTTTCCACAAGCAATAAGTATGCATAAAGTCGAGAATACACATAAAGTCGTTTCTGGCGCTTCGCCGGCCGCTGCCGCGGCACGCTCGCTTCGCTCGCTCGGCTCGCGCGCTTGGTTTATGTTCAAACCTACGCTCGTCGCTTCGCTCCTCGCTACCTATTTTTGACCCGCCTACAGTTTCTACATACGCTTTGACGTTTCTAAACTTGTTATTTTCAAAAAGAGGCTAAACGTATTAGGCACTAATAAAATATTTTTTATTGTTATAAAATAAAATTAGTAATTTTGTGCAATCCAATTAGTTATGTTGCTCACCATGTTTTAACTAAGCAAACCAATCCAATACACTGCTTAAAGACATGTTTTCTCTGTTGATCAATCATGAAATCTTGCTGATCAAGTAGTTATTTTGCGAACCAAGTAAGTAGTTTTTTGCGGACTTAATATTTATTATGCAAACTCATGTTATTGTAAGCTGCCTATTTATGATTTAATTTTTAACCATTATCAAAGTTATTTGCGGAACAAGGATTGCTGCCTGTTTTTTTTATTTGCAAACAAAATCTTTGTATGCCAACCAAAATATTTAAATGCTGTTTTTTTGTGGCTCAACAAATTTTATAATTGCTAACCATTTAATTACTTCTCAATTTAAAATTCAGCAAAACATTTATTGTATTTTATTACTGTTTGATTTTCTTGCATGTTTGTGAAAAGTACTATAAGTTCAAGCCGTGACCACAACAGATGGGTTATTGTCTAAGAAAAAATCTATCACGATCGATTATAATTTAACAGCCATTGCACCACGAATACAGGACTCTGCGCCGACATCCTTTTATAAAGGAGCAATGGATGTACAGCGATTGTCAAATTGTAAGCGATCGTGATAGATGTTTTCTTAGACAATATCCCCCTAGAGTATCGGCGGATTTTGTAATGCAGGCGGCCCGCATACCTACGATCATTCAGCGATGCTGGACGCCACGGATCAAGGCAATATAATGTACTATTTCCATAAATAAATGAAAAGGAGCTTAAAGGGCCCGTTATACAAGGAGATTTTTTCGTACGCGAACGACAATTTCTTCTAAGCAATAACATGCTTGCCTAGTGTAAACAAACTATACGAGTTTTGCCTCTCGAATACAATAATTTATCGCTATTTAAACTCTTCTAGGCCGCGAGCCTGTATTAACAAACTATAAGAGTTTCTCTTAAAGAGTCTCGCATCGACACTTGTGATTCTTGCCCAAGCATTGTATAAATAAGTTGAGACACGTAATATGCGTCTATCTATATATATATCTACGATTACTCGCCTGTGGTGTAAACGTTATAAGAGAGATGAGTCTCGTCTGTGATACTCGTATCCAAAAATCGCCTTGATAAATATGTTTTTCTAAAAATGTAAACTACAGGCGATAATTTAATGGCAAATTTTGCCACGAGATAATCACATACAATTTTTCGCCGCTCGAGTGCGAGAAACTCCTTGTGTAACTGAATCTTAAAGCATCTCACCCACAGAGGCGGAAGTGGGGCGGGTAGCGGAATTGCGGTAAGCGATTTACGAAATCGCCGCTTTCACGGGTGTTCACTTCTGTGACGTGGTCCATCCATAGCAACAAGAACATTACAAAAATTTCGCTCCGCTACCGTCCCGCTTGCCGCCTCTGTGTTAATGGCCAATTTCACATATCTTGTCTAAACTTGGGACAATCACAAGTGACATGCTGTTAAATTAATTTCATTAAACACATGAAGTGATATGATACTACTCGTACTTAAGATTGTCCTAAGCCAAGATTACTGAAATTGGCCGCAAGACTATTAAAAAGTTTGTCAATGATAAACAAAAATGGAATAAAGTGTCAACACTCTGTAGGAATATTCTTCCTAGGACTTGTTAAGTAGCAACAGCAACGCTATTGCAAAATTTGGGCAGCTGTTTTCACACGCATTTTTCATCTTGTAAGATATCATATTATGTTCTTCTGTCCAATTTTTTGGTATTCTGAAAATAACAATAAAAATAAATTATTAAAAAGAATAGAATCGAATTATTATTTTATTATCATTAAAATGTTAAAATTAATAAGAATTGACAGCTTTCTCTGAATAAGAAAAACAAAAATCGAAAAATCCGCAACATGTTATTATTTTAGAAATATAAAAAAAAACGATTGATCTTCGACTGAAATTACCTTATATCTCCTTAAATTTTGACAGATTTATATAGCATTTGAAAATAATTCCAGACTGTTTTATTGTCATAATTATAGTGTAATGACAATTCTTAGTGTGTAATTTATTCCTTAATCCTTTACGCGTGACATAATGGGATAATTTTATCTTCATTCTCTTGCAAATCCACATAATTTAACTCCATAATGCATAGCTGGAGTTAGGTACATTTCTTCAAATACTTATACATGGTTATTTATCTAGTTGATTTTCAAGAGATTCTTTTAGTTAAACAAAAATAAATATATTCATCTTATGGAAGTTTAACTTGATTTATCTATGATGGAGTATATTATTTCCTGACACATCTTAGCTCGCTCAATCTGCATACAATGGACATGTATTGTGTTTCATCACTACAGTCAAGGATTTCTTTTCCATACATTTTTCAGCATCTTGTAAGCGTAATTGTAAACATTTTTCTATTCCTTCTTTTTCACGTAGTTTAATAATTGAAGATGTCGAAGGAAGTTTTCTATAGCAGGATTCATATTATTCATTTCTGGAAAATAAGTAATAAAAATTAGTAAAGATATAATATGTTTTAAAAATATGATTTTTGTCAAAGCATAAATTCACAAGTGTTTGATGTATATTTAAATTACCTTTATTCCTTTTACACAGCAGAGATTTGTTTGTTGCTGTTTCTTTCTAGTGCTATTTCATTTTTATGCGGGGAGTGCAGTAGTCATGTCTCATATTATATACTAATATTACAGATGATGAACCTGTAAAATGTAAACAAAACCATAAACTACGAGTATAAACATCATTATCATCATCACAGCTCATTACGCCCCACCGAGGGACTCGAGCTTACCCTATATAGTTAGGGTGATTAGGCCTTCGTGGAGGCACTCGTAAGGCCCTCATTTCCCCCGAGAAAAAAAAGGTGAAAGGCCTTAGTCCAGGGTGAATTAGTCGACTTTACATACACCATCGATTTTCGTCGCAGATGTAGGCAGGTTGCCTCACGATATTTTCCTTTATCGTAAGAGCGTCAGAGAAATGTACATATAAAATTCGAAATGAAAAACACATTGGTACGGCTCCATAATCGATCGCATAAAATGAAAAGGTTTTTTTATATATTTTGAAATTGCATAACGTTTTTCGGCATACTATACTTTTCGTATAACGTTCATACAGAATAAATAATTAGGCATACTTTGTTTTCCCATAAACTCTTTTATAATAATAATAAATAAGCTTAATTTTGTTCTTGCATACCTGTTTTTACTATAATGTTACTAATCATACCATGTATAGGTATATCAACCTAAGACATAAAGTTTAGTAATCATATGTTATAAAAATCTGTAGGTTAGGTGAGAACCTTTTTTTTAAATGCGGGGGATAATCTCTTTACGATTCAACAAGGAGCTGAAAGCTGACAAGGCCGCCCCAAGGATATGCCATTGGTCTCGGGTATAAATCAAATCCCATACCTGGCTAAACCACCCTCCAAGCAACTTCTACATCCGTATAGACAATCAGAATCGGCGTTAGCCATTCCCCGAGTAAGTTAGGTAAGAACCTAATCTAACCTACAGTTTTAGCCAATAAATTTATTTTTCAAGCAGTTTAATGCTCCGCTCTGTATGGTCACAATATCTAACCTAACCTACAGTTTAATCCTATAAGTTCTTTTAATTTTTGCTTGCGGGAGGCGGACTGCACCCCTTGCTCGGAGTGCTCTTTGGGATTTCATCTTTAGGCGTTATTCTTTGTTATACGTATGCCTTTTATTTTTATGCACATTACAATTATGCCAAAGAAAATTTGATTAAATATGTAATATGCCAATGTAATCATTCTGCGTGTATAGAACTTTGCGTATCATTATTTATGCGAAAAAACTTTAGGGCCGAAATTGTTATGCCAAATTATAATATGGCTAAAAAGGTTATGCAACCGTAGGGGCTCCCCATTGGTACATGGCGGTCTCGAAATTTGAACCGCCCGATTGGAAGGCAAGTGCCGAGTCCACAGTGCAAACATACTAAAATAATATGCAGTACTTTCTTTTTTCCTTCATGGAAACAATCTTATAGGTTTGCTAGCAAAAATATCTTTAAAGGTAGATAAGGACCTAAGTAGATTTGTTTTTACTATTTCAAGTGTCTAGATACATAAATTAATATCTTGATTGATTTATACGACATATTATACCTATATGGTGGCACATGTGGTATATAAGTGTAATATGGCCACGGCATACACATATTGTATATGACGTAGCCATATCGTAAAATTGATCATTTCATGATGTGGCCGGTCATTTTATGAAATGGCCAACTAATACTGGCCATATTGTTTAAACGTTAAAGTTTAATGATATGTTCATCCACGTTTGGCCATATCGTTGTCTTAATAAAAATCCCAAATAAGCATGAAACAAGCCTGCAGCGTGAAAGCAAACATGCAACATGCAGTTTGATCACAATATCTAACTTAACCTACAGAATTCATTTATCGAAATATTTGTCCGCCCGTCATAATGCATCACCGAAACAAAATAATATCAGCGCTTCTAGCGGAGAATAATAATATTCACCGCTTCACTCATGTCACCAAGTAGCTAAACGTATCCATATCGTTTAATGTTTGATCATTCATTGATCCGGCCACACCACATCTTGATGTGGCCAGTCGATATTGGCCATTTCATGAAATACAATCATTTCATGAAATAGGTAGTTGACCACATCGTGAAGTGGGCAATTTTACGATCTGGCCACGACATATACATAAAGAATTGCCTGTCTTTAATTTTTTGAAGACGATTATTAAAACATGTTTTTAGAGTATTCTTACCTTCTAAAAATGCAAGTAGGTATGTAAGCTGTTTTTTGCAGTTCGATGGCTGGTAAGTGCGGACTTAAATTTATAACCGCAAATCCGTTGACTTTATAAATTTAAATAAGATCTCTGGTCCAAAGTTTTTTTCAGACATATTTGCATAAAAGTTCTTTCTCTATTAGGATGTGGGAACCTATGCATGTCACCTGTAAAAGCAACAAAGTCATTTCAGCATTTATGTAACACCTTTTAAAAAATAACGTTCGTGATCAATTTTATACTAAACACAAAAATATCACGTGTATAGTATATTTTATGGATAGTTAAAGTAACTAAATTCATCACAACTAAAAACATGTCGCGATTTTGGTTTGACATTGACACTGTTTTAAGCTATGACTGTAATAAATCATCTAATAATTCTTAAATAGCTGCAAAAAATAACATTAAAAACATTAAACATTTTTAATAATTTATTAACACAATTTTGAATGTTCATTTCAAAAGACTAACTTCAGAGAATACACATAGCAAAACATACTCAAAAGAACCACAGATACCTGCATCAAGATAAATAATGGGTAGTATCTCTATATAGTTTGTGATAATGGGCATCGGAAAATATCGGAAACAAAATTTATCAAAGACAATTGACAAAAAGTAGTTTGGCTCTAAAATCATTTATAATTTATCAGTATACTGCCAAGATGTATCGGTCATCTTCGGAAACATGTTATCCTAAGCCCACTGTTCATGTTGAAGTACTGTAATACCTATTGCTTTTGTAATAGTTTTGTGAACATACGTTAGATGTTACCATCTACCATCTTTTCATACGAAAAGGTGATTTCGACAGTTTTCTAAAAACACCAGCCCCCGGGGCTTATTTATAAAATATATATCACGATCAAATCGAATACAAGACACTGTCTGATATAAAAAAAAACCAGCCAAGTGCGAATCGGACTCGCGCACCGAGGGTTCCCTACAAATCTGTAGGTATATAAGTAAAAGTTCACCCATCACGACAATCGAGTAATACCTCTACGCGTTCATGAGGAAAGGGGTAGAAAGTTTAAAATTTTCAAAAATATTTTTATTATATGATGTAACTAAAAATTTACGGTTTTCTCAATTTTTCCTTTATCTGTGCTATAAGACCAAATTTCAAGCTTCGTACCAAATTACAAGATTAGGTTCTGATTTCCTTGCGAGTGTCGAAAATTTGCGGCATAAACGGCCGTATCTTTTGATTGCGTTGGCTTAGAAGTTTGATTTTTTCACAGAGTATTTGATATTAATCTCAGCTTGATACCTCTACGCGTTCCTGAGAAAAAAGGTCTTGACAGACAGACAGACAGACAGACGGACGGACGGACGGACGGACAACAAAGTGATTCTATAAGGGTTCCGTTTTTTCCTTTAGAGGTACGGAACCCTAAAAATAGTGATTAATGTGCTTTGATGCATTTTGACTGTCGAAATCGATTTTAATTAACAGTGATCGCGATTGATTTTTTGTTACAAAATCAAAGAGCTGCTCTATATAGCTAGGTACCTAAGCCACTTACTTGCATTGGTTTTCTTGAAGTCTAAACGGTAGTACATGCCCTTTGCCTATAGCCGGTAGCGTTGGTAGCGTTGGTCAGTCCCAAACCAAGATGTTTTGGCGGTTTCACAAATTAAAATCAGTTCCATCCATGTATCAAATATTACAAACTGAAAATGAGAAAAGAATTATATACAAAAATGAATTAAAAAAACAAAGAGAGTAACGAATTAATACAAATATGTTTATAATTACTTAGTAAGATATGTGTTCATTTTTTCTTCAGCATGTAGTTTCTATTGCATAATAATATACTGTATTAAATCATTATGAAATATGAATTTTAAAAATGTATTTATATTTTAAACTTCAATGTGTTGTAATCTGTAAAATAAAAATAATGTTAATACATATTATCAATTAATAATAAAAAAAAGATAACATTTAGAATTTAAGATATTCAAATTAGGGATTTGGATTTAATCTTAGGCTTATTTGTCCCCTCTAAGCCATTTATTAAATTGTAATTAAATTTTAACAAGGTTCTTTGAGGACATCCGATAGATTTAGAAAACATGGCATTGCGATGATACGGTTCATGCTAGTGAATTATGTAATATTATAGTTTGTGATCAATATTTTATCAAATGAAATACCTTTGTTAGAATGTTTTGTAGATTTCCTATAATAACGGCTGCAGAATATAAAAGGATGTATATACCTATAAGCAAATAAAGTGAGATCTAATTAACAAAAATATATGCCAGTGCCTCGTTAGTTAACAGCAGGGAGCACCACGAGCAGGTGAGGTTGGCAATTGGAAATACAAAAATAATCTCTGTATGAAATTGTATATTTCTTTATTATTTATTTATGATATGGTTTTATGAAACATAATTATTATTTTTGTATTTCCTTTTGCTCCCCGTCTAACTACAAATAAACTAACTAAAGAAATGAAAGTGATGGATGAATTTATATATATAATATTAAGCAATTATGCATTTATATGTAAGCCTAAAAAGTAGCATAGGTACATATAAAAATAAAATATGACATTGTAGTAAAAAAGTGATTACGTACGGTTTGAGTTGACCCCCCCTCCCCCCTCCCATTTGGTGATGAAATGAGGATGAAATGATGAGTATAAATATAATATCAAAACTACTACTAACTACACTAACTACTGTGCAGCAATGTCACCACAGCTATTGAATATTGGATACGATAAGATCAAGTAACTTATGGCCTGATAATTTTGCAATTTTAACGATGAAAAATAATTATCAAGCCATTATAGGCTTCAATAAAAGTCCCTTCATGTATTTTCGAAAAGCAGTGGCAGTTCTCACTTATAAGGATGAAGACCATTACTACCGAGAAAATAACATGGCACCATGACGACATACTCCTAACCATTCGAATGAAATTTTAGATAGCCATGTACTGAGTCACGATTCTTTTTAGAATCGTAACCAAAAGTAACATAGTCGTCATCTCTGTTTGTGATTTTATGTTACACATGTTTGTATCGTTGTTAGACCACGTACGCCACCCGAACGTTCCAAGCGTTTATCAATCGTTTATGGTGGGGCTGTTCTCACGGAGCTGGTGTTGAAACAGCGACCAACTCTAGTTAGAGCTGTTCACGCGAATTGGGTGTGTGGCTTTACGCGTGTGTTGCGGATTCTGCCGGTCGTTGCGGGCTAATGATAGTCGCTAGTGTGTGGATGAGTCTCGATGATAGTGGACTAAACGACACAGTGAATGATTGTCCGATGAAGGTCGTGGAGGATATCGTCCCTGGAGTAGGATGGTAATAAGGTGATAATGTCTGTCAGAGTTGGTAGCAAAGGTATATCGCATTGCATGTGGTCTTTGCTATCAGCGGTACTTATATGCGATGTTGATGATTGTTTAAGGAAAAGCGATGATTTCTTGACGATTGTATGATTGGAAGAATAGCTCAACTGAAATAAGACTATTGTAGTTTATGCAAATTAACGACAAATGGATTCTGGGATGGTTTGGTTGGGTTTCTACTTGAATTGATAATTTAAAATGATACGAAAAATGACAACAATATTATTCTCACAGGTTCTGCAATAGATTATTAAGCGAGGCAACGCACACAGTGACACGTGTAAACATGTATTTCTAAGAAAATAAAACGGATAACATATTTGAGTAAAAATAGATGAGTTTATTTATCAACTTCTATGTAGACAGACAATCTAAGGATTTAGAACAGGTGGCCAAGAAATTATTCACGAAATGTTTAATTACTTACTTATGGAAAAAAATAAAGGTTAAAAAAAAAGTAATAAATGATAGCTATACTTAATGAAGTGATACATCTTTTGAGAGAAATCTTAAAATTATTTATTAACTGATACCTACATTAACAGCAAGAGTATATAAAAATGTAGGTATGTAGGTACATAATATAGACTATAATGAAAAACTGGCATTACAAAACACAATATGTTACCTATCTATCTAATGGTCAACTGGATAATTAAAATTCGCTGACAGCTCAAAATCTCAGCACTTGACTCGGAATGAGCGTTTACTTGTTATAAATAAGATAGTAGGTATAGTAGTCATTGATTTACGTAAATCAATGATAGTAGTGCACAGATGTCAAGCCACCCGCGATGCTACAATGGGAACCACAGGATATCAAAGCGTTTACGGCGTGAGATAAAAAAAGATTATTTCTAGCATTTTCAAATTAAAATTTTACAGTAATCATTCATTGTTATTTATTAAAATCGGTATATTGTGGAACCTTATGCCAAATACTGTTAGAAATAAACAATATTTTAATAAATTTTGATATGAGTCAACTACCCTATTATGTAATGGGAGAAGAATCTAAGCGGTTACAAAGAAATGTAGATTAATCTTATTCTTAAAGAATGCTAGCTTTCGTGTAATACCTATGTAGGTATAACTGATAACGATAATACATGAATAATAAACATTTATTTAATTAGTTACTGGTACATTAATAGAAAGAGCCAATGAAAAAGTACATACATAATAGACTCTAATAAAAGAAAGCATATTTGGCATTACAAAACGTATAACAGTGAACTGTATGTATAGTCCAAAGCTGCTCAGAATCTCAGTATCATGCACTAAGCGTTTACTTGTTGTAAAATAAATAGGTACTATGGTAATGGGGCGCAGAGATGTCGAGCCGCTTAGGATGATCTTAATGTGAGTAACATAATTAAAATATTGATGATAAAATACAAATAGAAAATGTCTAAACGATTATAAATTAATTTTATCTTAAGATAGCACGTTTGTAAGTTACATCGATGTATCTGGGCGAGATAGAATGCAATTTTGATTTTGGTACTCGAAATCTTAACATACGCAGTTAAGTCTATAGTTTAACGGCGTCGGCATTCGTATTCAATCGGCTCTATGTTGCTTTCCTCTGTGCAGACGAATTTTGTCGATGCGACTTATAAAAGTGGTTCCTACTGTAAATGAAGTGATACATATATTGATAATAATCTTAAAACTATTTACTAAGTGTTACTTTAATAACAAGAGTCAGGAAAAATATACACAACTGTAATAAAACAGAAGCATTTTTGGCATTACAAAATATAAAACGGTCAACTGGATACCTTAAAGCCGCTCAAAATCTCAGCATTTCGTATAAAGAGAAAAAAAAGATACCATAGTTGTGGGCCGCAGATGTCGAGCCGCTCGGAGGATGCTTCTGGTGTGAATAACATAAATAATAATATAGATTATAAGATACAAAAAGCAAAAGGTCTAAACGATCTCAAATGAATTAATTTTTATAATGTGCCAATCAGAATATATGATGTTATATTCAATAAAGTGATACATCTATTGAGAAGAATCTTAAATCAATTTTATTTATTTACTGATACATTAACAGTAAATGCCAATAAACATTTACACAACTCTAATGTATTTCTGGCGTTACAAAACATACAACGGTTAACTGAATAGTCCAAAGCCGCCCAAAATATCAGCACCTCGTACCAGTAAATAAAAAATACTATTAAGTAGTGGGGTGCAGAGATATCGAGCCACTCGGGGTACGCCTGATGTGAATTACATAATTATAATATGTTTTATAAAATACAGAACGAAAGAGGTCTAAACGATGACAAATAAATTTAGTTTAATTTTCAAATAAGCTTATTTTCATATGTCCGAAAGAAATAACAAATGGCATACATGACTAATTTCTAAATTTAAGGCACAACTGGCAGCTCTATTTAGAAGTGGTGGATATAAAATGGTTAACAAACTTTTAAAAAAATAAAGGTATATAATAAAAATAGAAATGTTAAAGAAAAGACACAATTTATCAAACTGAAATGGTTCTTAAAAGCTAATTGCAAGTAATAATTTTTTTTTTGTTTTTTTTTTTATTTTTTTTTTCTTTTTTTTGTATTTTTTTGTATTTTTTTGTTTCTTTTTTTTTATATCTTTTGTAAGTTTTTTTTTCTTTTTAATTTCTTTTTGTATCTTTTTTAATATATTTTATTGTAATCTTTTCAACCTTTCTTTTCAAAAATTTTTTTGTTTGTTCTTTTTTTGTTATCTCTTTTTTTTTACTATTCAGTTGACGTGATATTACAATTTATTATGACAAGACAAATAATTTATTATGCATTTATTCTTCTGCAACGCAAGTGGTTTATGTCACCACTCTATTTTTGATTTTTTGTTAAAGGAGAATACTTTTTGGTGAGGAGTTTGAGTTATGACCCATTGGGCGCGCACAGCGCGCAGAGACATACTTGGTCGTGAAAGCTTGCACCCTGTCCAGAGTGTCATAAAAAATTGCATCTGCCCTAGGCAGAAACATGCAAATATGTTCATATTCGTCGAGTGATTTGTGTCTCAATAGGGATCTCCTCCGGTTGCAACAAATGCGTAATGATTCTCCCTCGGTTGCGATACTCAAATTGTATGATGGGAGTGGGTATACTAACATTATGGTCCAGTTGCGTTGCTTCGGTTGATAGAATAATTAAAAATTCATTTGACACATATTTACTAATAAACAATTACTACTAATTAAAATTATTATAAATTATCTACAATTTTGCTTGCAGTGTGTTCCGGGGTAAGTCACATGATTTGCTTAGGATCCGCATGATTTCTACCAAAGTGCTTCCTTGGATGCGATGTAACACCTGGCTTACACACCAGGCATCGTCGTGTTCGTTTCTAGTGGATGTAAAGGCGTTTGGGGGAAATGGGTTCACACTGTACTTGTTTGCTTTATGGTAGAGGTCGTGAATGGTCGCTGTGGTGCTGCACTATCGGGCGGGGCTAGAACTACTGCTCCATCTAGGGAGTTCATCTATTTAATATCTATTGTACAATGATGATTCATATATTTTTCATATAAACATTTTTCATTCGTGAACAATATTTCAATTTAGTTCACAGAGTGCGTAGTCTCTGTAATCTCGACAAGGGATATATAAAGCTATCAAAGAAACGTTAATAAAATTGTTAACCTCACTTGGGACTGACCCAAAACAGTTGTATATCAAGTTACCTACCTATTGCGAATAGTCGTTGGCGCGTTGAAAAATATGATTTGATAATTCAAAAATTGTGACATTTTGGGAGGTGAGCTCCTTGTACGAACAAATTATTATTATCATTTATAAAAGTTTAAGTAACCTAGAGAGTAATAAAAATTGTATTAATTTCTTAACAAATGTAGACACGGCCCTGTATTGTGAGAAATTATCAAAGATATTAAATTTAATTAAATAGATTAAAAAATATATTTATATCTATACTAATATTATAAAGCTGAAGAGATTGTTTGTTTGTTTGCTTGAACGCGCTAATCTCAGGAACGACTTATTCAAATTGAAAAATTCTTTTTGTGTTGGATAGTCCATTTATCGAGGAAGGCTTTAGGCTATATAACATCACGTTACGACTAATAGGAGCTGAACATCAATGACAAATGTTGCAAAAACGGGTAAAAAAATATACGGCGAAACGTAGTTCGCTGGCACAGCTAGTAGTATAATAAATATGTTGTAATGCCTCTGTATATAAGATCCCTATTGCAGTGGATTTGCCTTAAATACAGAATTAGAAGCCCTATTTTTTAACTATTAATATACTTAAAACTTTTTTAAAATATTTTATATGTATAAGCCACATCTTTACAGTAGGCGCCCTTAGTAGCACTTGATGCATAAACGTTAATTCTATTTATATTCATTACAAATAATGTTCACCGTGATTTTTTAATCCTTAGGAAAATATAAACTATCAATACCAAAAATAATTACCTTTTAAATAAAAGGAACGCAATATAAAATAATTATAATTAAATCGATATTGTCGCTTTATCAAATAATTATATATGTTACAGTCCTAATGATTAAACAGCTATTATACATAATAGATAGCTATTATATATATTATCTAGACAATGTAATAAATTAATCACTTTAATTGGATATTATGCATAATAGCATGTGAAAGTTAGTTAAAGTAATAAATACGGTTCGAAATGCATCCCCTCCCGCTTCTTATTCCTAACCAAATCAACTGTTTCAAGTTCCCAAGTCGGTTCTGTGTGGTCATAAAAAAAATTAACTTAACCTGTCTGCAATTGAGTTTAAGATGCCAAGAGTTGCTTCTGGGTGGTCTTAAAAAAAATTTAACTTAACCTATCCAATTATATTTAAGATAATATAATCCGAGTCAGTTCTGGGTAGTCAACAAAAATTTACACCCATAACTAATATTTGCCGATTCTTTCTTACTTAATTTATTACTTTATATTTAAGTCTTCCAAAATGTTATAAAAAATAGCTGGTTAATGTGATTAATTTTGTGTCAATTACCACTGTCCAAATTGAGTAGATATTGGACTCAATTCTGTGCGTCCGCCGTCTAAATAATCTAAAAGTAAAATTTCTAAATTTAAACTTAATTTAAATGGTCGGTTAAGCAAGTGCTATTCTACGGTGACAGGCCAACTAAATTTAGGCAGAGCTTAAACGTAATTCTAAAAAGTCTAAGATTAGTTTTAATTGAGTTTGTGTTGCTGTCGTAAAAATAAATTAATGGATGGATCTTGTTGTTAAAGAAACTAAAACGAGTTTATATTTTTATAACAGTTAATACATTTAATGTACATTTTTATCTTATTTTTAACAATATAATTGTAACTACTAAAATTTTTTTTTATTTTCATATTCATTTAAGGCGAAAACAAACAATTTGGGTAAAATTATAAATTCTACCTCATTTGTTATTTGGATTTGTATTTTTCATTACCAAAATGGCGTATTTTAGCAAGGTTCTAATTTTAATCGGGATGATTTTAGTCGCCGCTAAAAATAGTCAGTTTAGGATGTTTGTTTACGCGTAAAAATTTCATGTCTGGAATAGCGTTTGGACGGCTAATGCTAAGTTGAATTGACCGTCTACAATTAGAAACGTCAGATTCAAATTAGCAATGTCAGTTGAATTTGACAGTTATCGTAGAATAGGATAATGGTTTAGCGGCACCTAAATAAAATTAGGCAATTTAGCGGTCACTTCAGAATTGAGTCCATTATTTATAATAGCTGAATATTATGCATAATATCCGGATTTATTACTGTCGCTGTAAAATATACCTACATATTTATCATTTTTACTTTAAGTAAATATTATTTTTACTAAAATGACTCGAGCTGCACTTTTCAGCTTATTTTATTTATTAACCTATTTTCTTATATTTTAACGCAAATTACGTTATTGAGATATTGATATGGCTTATTTGGTATTTGTTACAAGTAAAACGTACAGGTTGAAAGTGTGTTGAATATGGGTGATTAAAGTAACTTATATTCAGAATCATTAAACATTGTTCATCGTTAAAGGTCATACAGTATAATACACCGATATGGAAATGAAAATAATGCATGTGTGAGGATAGTTTCTTATCTATACATACTTTTAGAACGACTATATAGTTCCTTATGGTCATCATCAGTCAAAAGTCAGTCAGATATAAGCTTTCTTCGAGGATTTTTAAATCAATCGGTTTTGCACCATCTGGCAATGGCTTCCCGCGACTCATCAGATTGTCTACCTTGTGCGGTGATTACCAATATTAAGTTCTCTAATATGCGACTGCCACTCATGTTCTTCATAAAACCTATCAATTTGAAGATGATACACGGAAATTCCAAGTATTATTATCTCTTTTTATCTTATTTTGAGTGACCTTTAATATTGTAAGTAAAGTCCATTCGCTTAAATTCGGTCGACTTTTATAAAAGGAAAACAAAGGATGCCACGTGGGGCGGGCGCACACCCGCTAGTGAATATGGCAATTTTCATCGAAGCGCCAAGTTGTTTGTTGATTCTGTTACGTATACCGTAAATGTTTTTTCGTACTTGGAAGGACAGTGAAATGCCCCAAGATGAAACTTTATGTGAACCAACAATAAAAAAAGACGGGTGTTTTGGAAAACTTGTAAACAATTTATAATAAATATTCATCAGTATTGTATTGAAATTAATGTGTCTGCACATAGACACTTCACAAATGGTGGGGATACCAAGAATCAATATTCATCATCATCATCATCTTTCAAACTCGTGATGATGTTGGATCTATAATAAATACAGGTGGTAATGACTGATTCTACGAGTCACGAAGAATAGTGTTTAATTTTAATTTGCTAACGAGTACCTAATCAATTTTTTTATAAAAAAAATGTTTGTTACTTTAGTTGTGTATTATTTATATTAGAATTTTATTACAATGACCACAATGATGTGCGAGTGCACTGACACTATCTAAGCGAATGGACTTTATTTGATAATAATGAAAAAAAAAATATTTGGAAAAAACTAAAGAAAAATTATCGTAATTATATGAAAGAAATTGGAACTATTGACATGATTATAGACCCGAGGAGTTCAACTTTTCAAACAAGCTCATTTTTGATACCAAGAATCAATATTCATCATCATCATCATCTTTCAAACTCGTGATGATGTTGGATCTATAATAAATACAGGTGGTAATGACTGATTCTACGAGTCACGAAGAATAGTGTTTAATTTTAATTTTAATTATAGACCCGAGGAGTTCAACTTTTCAAACAAGCTCAATTTTGATACCAAGAATCAATATTCATCATCATCATCATCTTTCAAACTCGTGATGATGTTGGATCTATAATAAATACAGGTGGTAATGACTGATTCTACGAGTCACGAAGAATAGTGTTTAATTTTAATTTGCTAACGAGTACCTAATCAATTTTTTTATAAAAAAAATGTTTGTTACTTTAGTTGTGTATTATTTATATTAGAATTTTATTACAATGACCACAATGATGTGCGAGTGCACTGACACTATCTAAGCGAATGGACTTTATTTGATAATAATGAAAAAAAAAATATTTGGAAAAAACTAAAGAAAAATTATCGTAATTATATGAAAAAAATTGGAACTATTGACATGATTATAGACCCGAGGAGTTCAACTTTTCAAACAAGCTCAATTTTGATACCAAGAATCAATATTCATCATCATCATCATCTTTCAAACTCGTGATGATGTTGGATCTATAATAAATACACGTGGTAATGACTGATTCTACGAGTCACGAAGAATAGTGTTTAATTTTAATTTTAATTATAGACCCGAGGAGTTCAACTTTTCAAACAAGCTCAATTTTGATACCAAGAATCAATATTCATCATCATCATCATCTTTCAAACTCGTGATGATGTTGGATCTATAATAAATACAGGTGGTAATGACTGATTCTACGAGTCACGAAGAATAGTGTTTAATTTTAATTTTAATTATAGACCCGAGGAGTTCAACTTTTCAAACAAGCTCAATTTTGATACCAAGAATCAATATTCATCATCATCATATCTTTCAAACTCGTGATGATGTTGGATCTATAATAAATACAGGTGGTAATGACTGATTCTACGAGTCACGAAGAATAGTGTTTAATTTTAATTTTAATTATAGACCCGAGGAGTTCAACTTTTCAAACAAGCTCAATTTTGATACCAAGAATCAATATTCATCATCATCATCATCTTTCAAACTCGTGATGATGTTGGATCTATAATAAATACAGGTGGTAATGACTGATTCTACGAGTCACGAAGAATAGTGTTTAATTTTAATTTTAATTATAGACCCGAGGAGTTCAACTTTTCAAACAAGCTCAATTTTGATACCAAGAATCAATATTCATCATCATCATATCTTTCAAACTCGTGATGATGTTGGATCTATAATAAATACAGGTGGTAATGACTGATTCTACGAGTCACGAAGAATAGTGTTTAATTTTAATTTTAATTATAGACCCGAGGAGTTCAACTTTTCAAACAAGCTCAATTTTGATACCAAGAATCAATATTCATCATCATCATATCTTTCAAACTCGTGATGATGTTGGATCTATAATAAATACAGGTGGTAATGACTGATTCTACGAGTCACGAAGAATAGTGTTTAATTTTAATTTTAATTATAGACCCGAGGAGTTCAACTTTTCAAACAAGCTCAATTTTGATACCAAGAATCAATATTCATCATCATCATATCTTTCAAACTCGTGATGATGTTGGATCTATAATAAATACAGGTGGTAATGACTGATTCTACGAGTCACGAAGAATAGTGTTTAATTTTAATTTTAATTATAGACCCGAGGAGTTCAACTTTTCAAACAAGCTCAATTTTGATACCAAGAATCAATATTCATCATCATCATATCTTTCAAACTCGTGATGATGTTCGATCTATAATAAATACAGGTGGTAATGACTGATTCTACGAGTCACGAAGAATAGTGTTTAATTTTAATTTTAATTATAGACCCGAGGAGTTCAACTTTTCAAACAAGCTCAATTTTGATACCAAGAATCAATATTCATCATCATCATATCTTTCAAACTCGTGATGATGTTGGATCTATAATAAATACAGGTGGTAATGACTGATTCTACGAGTCACGAAGAATAGTGTTTAATTTTAATTTTAATTATAGACCCGAGGAGTTCAACTTTTCAAACAAGCTCAATTTTGATACCAAGAATCAATATTCATCATCATCATATCTTTCAAACTCGTGATGATGTTGGATCTATAATAAATACAGGTGGTAATGACTGATTCTACGAGTCACGAAGAATAGTGTTTAATTTTAATTTTAATTATAGACCCGAGGAGTTCAACTTTTCAAACAAGCTCAATTTTGATACCAAGAATCAATATTCATCATCATCATATCTTTCAAACTCGTGATGATGTTGGATCTATAATAAATACAGGTGGTAATGACTGATTCTACGAGTCACGAAGAATAGTGTTTAATTTTAATTTTAATTATAGACCCGAGGAGTTCAACTTTTCAAACAAGCTCAATTTTGATACCAAGAATCAATATTCATCATCATCATATCTTTCAAACTCGTGATGATGTTGGATCTATAATAAATACAGGTGGTAATGACTGATTCTACGAGTCACGAAGAATAGTGTTTAATTTTAATTATAGACCCGAGGAGTTCAACTTTTCAAACAAGCTCAATTTTGATACCAAGAATCAATATTCATCATCATCATATCTTTCAAACTCGTGATGATGTTGGATCTATAATAAATACAGGTGGTAATGACTGATTCTACGAGTCACGAAGAATAGTGTTTAATTTTAATTTTAATTATAGACCCGAGGAGTTCAACTTTTCAAACAAGCTCATTTTTGATACCAAGAATCAATATTCATCATCATCATATCTTTCAAACTCGTGATGATGTTGGATCTATAATAAATACAGGTGGTAATGACTGATTCTACGAGTCACGAAGAATAGTGTTTAATTTTAATTTTAATTATAGACCCGAGGAGTTCAACTTTTCAAACAAGCTCAATTTTGATACCAAGAATCAATATTCATCATCATCATATCTTTCAAACTCGTGATGATGTTGGATCTATAATAAATACAGGTGGTAATGACTGATTCTACGAGTCACGAAGAATAGTGTTTAATTTTAATTATAGACCCGAGGAGTTCAACTTTTCAAACAAGCTCATTTTTGATACCAAGAATCAATATTCATCATCATCATATCTTTCAAACTCGTGATGATGTTGGATCTATAATAAATACAGGTGGTAATGACTGATTCTACGAGTCACGAAGAATAGTGTTTAATTTTAATTTTAATTATAGACCCGAGGAGTTCAACTTTTCAAACAAGCTCAATTTTGATACCAAGAATCAATATTCATCATCATCATCATCTTTCAAACTCGTGATGATGTTGGATCTATAATAAATACAGGTGGTAATGACTGATTCTACGACTTAAAAAAAAATATTGTACCAATAATATTAAGCGATGAATACAATGCAATTTGAGAATTTTTTTGATTTTATCGTAGTTTTAGTCCAAATATTTGCGAACCTTAGCAGTAATGTTTAAAAGTAAAGACGATTGTTGGAAAAAAACGGTTTATAAGTGGCGGTCACGTATTAGAAAACTCAACATTAGTAGGTTCTTCAGAAAATAGATTGGTGGAATTGGTGATCTGATAAAAGTTGGGGAAATTATTTAATGTGGTCAGCACAAGACCGATGGATTTATTAGAAATCGCTAGAGAGGATAAAATCCCAGCGCATACCGTTGGAAGCGCGGCGGAGCACATTTCTAGACTATTTAATATAAACCGTAATGCCTTGGACAAACGGTAAATAACTGCATTACATAAATACGCGCGCGGATATCGGAGCGCCCACAAGAGCATGCGTGCGAGTAACGCAATTATTGACCGTATGTCCAAGACGTTACGGTTTATATTAAATTGTTGTCTTGAAATGCGCTTCGCCGCGCTTCGAGCAGTGTGCGCTGGGCTTTATTCGTATTTATTTATAATTTATTAGATACACCACCTAAATACTTAATAGATGTGTTTGACTTGTGATGTTTCATTATAGAATAACATTTTCTTAAATGTAATATTTAATAATAAAAAAAAATACCTTTTCTCTCGGCTGAAATGATGAAAATAATGAACTAAGGTCAGGGTGGCTAATTCCGTCTAGGGGGCATCACCGTCTGCTTCGAATTACTCTTGCCAGAACTAACCTATGCTTTTGTTATGTAATGTGGGTAAAACAGGATAGCATCTCCGTTCTAGAGATGGTCGTTATTACGATAGCAGATAATATAATGCATTATATGAACGTAACGAATAACACATTATTGAGCAACGGATTATCCTGCTATCATTATAAACTGCTGTTGATGTTGTAGCGTTGTAGCGCAATGACTGACGTTCCACCCACCGCGCTGTTGCCGATAACGCAACGCGAGAGTGAAGCAAAGAGCGAGAGCGCAATAGGTGTGTACGGGAGATAGCAATATAAACTGCACGAGTCACGTCACGACACGATAATCGCAAACCACAAATTTTTGTGCTTTCTCACATTGACGTAAAGTTCACTTTAAAATGTTTGATGATCGCGACGATTTGAAATAACAGGTGAATAATAATTATTCGTTATACTGCTGTTTTGAATGAGATTGCTGTTTAAAATTTTATTGTTCGTTCAATTCTGTTCTGTTCAGTTCAGCAACAGATCCAATTAGAGAAATTGTGATTATTTTTTGTTACGATTTAATTATTTCAGTGTGTAAGTGCGTAATTAAAAGTTAGCGTAAGTGTAAATAATAATTGTTTTATAGTTAGTGTTAAGTATTTTTAAATATTAAACATGCCGAGAATAAGAGCCCCGATCGCTCCTATTTGGAACTATTTCGATGTTGGTAACAGTGTGAATACGCTGTTGTTCATTGTGCAAAACAGCAGTATAACAGGATAACGAACAGCAGTTTACAATAACAGCTATATGGAAATAACACAGCACTGTTATTCATTATTTGGAAACAGTCGTTACTCTCATCTCTACTCCGTTCTAATCATGTCAGATGGATGGCGTTAGTTGCCATAGATTTTGAATAAACAGCATTTGAAGTTCAGTTGAGTTTCAAAAGTGTTATGTGAGTGAGTTGTGAGAACATTTTAACAAACGTGAATATGATATTATTCGATTTATTGTAATAAAAGATAACTAAGTGTATAGTTTAAAGCATGCTTATACTATTGTACGTTATTGTTTTGCAATAAAACGTTTAAACAGTTAATAATCGTATCTGAAACATTTGTAAGCTTAAAATCGTGAAGTGGCGAATTCCGTCTACATTGAATGGGGCAAATTCATCATATGCCGGATTTTCCCTAAATCAGACATTGTAAACCTTTTTTACCCCTGAAATTTATGTGAAACAAAACAACATACTTTCAAACCGAATGTTATTAGATTTATAGATTTAATTTATTTTACAAATTATACTAAAGATCTAAAGGGCTACCATGAAAAAAATACATATAGAATATGTAATGGTGCCTCTATTATTATATACTACTTTTTGCAAAGTACGTGGTAAAAAGGTCGTAAAATAAATAGAGGTACATACAAGCTGTACTGGCACAATGTTAATTTAAATAAAAAAATCATTGTCTAGCCTTTTTGCTAATTATTATTAAACGACAAATAGTTTTTAAATTTTTCTAGTGATAAAGTATAAGAAAGAATTTATCCTATAATATTTATGTTGATTTTAAAATAATAAGACTGATTGAGAGACTTGAAATTTTTTTTTATAATAAAAACGATTATAATAATTTATTATTTCTTACTGTAATAGTTAAATATTTATTTTATACGGTAACTGTTCCTCATAAATATTCAAGTTAATATTGTAGTAGGTACTGTCGTTAATTTGGTTATAAAGGTATTTGAGATTTGTTTAGAATTTATAAAAAATTATTTTATTTTAAATAGGTACATTACATTGATAACACTAAATGAAAAAAAAAAAAAAAACTGATTCAGATTTAACCAGGTGCTCAAAACTAATAAATAAAGTAACAAATGGTTTGAAATTAAATGTAAAGATTTTTTTTCATTTCATACATCGTATAAACTAAGTAGGTTTCCTATCCCTGGTCTTCGTCAGTATGCCGGAATAGCCCCAAAAAATGTTTTTACGCTTAAAATGAGATCTAGACCCTATTTTTACAAGTGTAAGTTATATAATTTACTGTCGTTCACTAATAAATGTTTCACTTAGGTGTAGTCTCAAATTGCTTTGTTGTTGGCTTAATTATTACTACATGACGGATTTGCCCCGATTTGCGGGAAAATCCGTCTAATGGGAAGGTTTTTAAAAAATGCCGTTTATCTTAAAAAGTTATTAGTGATTAGAAAAAATTATAACTTTAACAAGAAGTTACATAAAATTATATTTGATAGCCACTTAAAATTTAGCAGATATTTAGAAGGTTTGTTTATTATGCTCAATCAAATTTAGGTTTCAAAAAAGTATGCCGGAATTTGCCACCCTGACCTTATATAGTAATAGTAAAAACATATGTATTAAACAAGGAAAATGTTTTTAATTTTTATTCCACTTTGTTAGGTTTATTATGATCATTAACGAATACTTATTAATGATTATGAGTATAATGTATTTTTAATGTAATATAAAGGAATTTGCGCTGTTTTTCTACTTATTTTTAAGCCATTTTTCTACGTGTTCAAAAAATCATGGTGAATTTCAACAAAAGCCTAATAATATGACTTATTTGTGTTTCTACACTTAAGTTTATTTGGTGTACAGAGACGGTATTCCATCAGCTAATCATAAAGTAATAAAAAGAAAAATAGAAATAGAAATACCTATACCTGTCACATTATAAATTTGCAATACTGCGTTATACGTATATTGTAGTTTTATTCTCTATAAATGAATGAAAACGGAAGTTTTGTGCTTGGTTTAGTTAATGGAAAAACTACATTAACACAATTATATCTTTGTTTCAATTAGAATGTTGATGATATTTGAGTTGGACAGTTCCTTAGTGAGTATGGATTACTCACTAAGTGAGTATTTTTTATTTGAGACAAATTTTGTCATTTTTCAGTACAGAAATGAAAGGCTAGTTTTATTGTATTTCAAAATATCTATTAATGTAGGCATAGTAATTCATTAATAACGTATGACATAGTATATTGTTAAATTAGTATTATTTTATAGTATATTGTTAAATTAGTGCAATAAATGGGTTGTAAGTAAAAAAATAAAAATATTTCACTTGTATTAGTAGTAGTACAACGACATTAAGAAGATTATCGCTTGTCGAGCCCTGGTGGATGGAATCATCCTTTAATGAAAAAGGAGACCACCACAACTGATGGCCGACGAGATCATTTTGCAAGAGCAACAGCCCATCTAACACGCAATCACTAAGATTGGATGTTGAGAGCATGACGTGTTGTCTGGTGTGCGGATCGTGTAGTCTTAAAGCGTCATAGAAGAATAGATTTGTTGTGGAATTGTTGTTGAAAATTACTTAAGATTAGAAATATTGTTAATGCTGAATTGCTGCAATAAATGGGGTGTAAGTTAAAAAAGAATAATTGTTCAAAACTATTTAGATTACACATATTGTTAATGTTGAACTATTGCAATAAATGGAGTGTAAGTGAAAAAATAATATTTTATTTGTGTTAGTAGTACAAAAACATTAAGACTGCCGCTTGTCGAATCCTGATGGATGAATTATCCTTTAATGAAAAAGGAGACCACAACTGATGGCCGACGAGACCATTTTGCAAGAGCAACGGCACACTAAGATTGGATGTTGAGGGCATGACAATGTGTTGTCTGGTGTGCGGATTGTGTTGTCTCATAAGCTTCATAGTGAAATAGATTTATTGTCAAGTTATTGTTTAAAACTATTTAGATTAGAAATATTGTTAATGCTGAATTATTGCAATAAACGGTGTGTAAGCGAAAATAATATTTTATTTGTGTTAGTAGTGCAAAGACATTAAGACTGCCGCTTGTCGAGACTTAGTGGATGAATCATTCTTTATTAAAAAAGGAGACCACAACTGATGGCCGACGAGATCACTTTGCAAGAACAACGGCCCATCTAACGTACAATCACTAAAATTGGATGTTGAGGGCATAGGTTGTCTGGTGTGCGGATTGTATAGTCTTGAAGCTTCATAGTAGAATAGATTTGTTGTGGAATTATTGTTGAAAACTATTTAAGAAAAGAAATATTATTAATGCTGAATTACTGCAATAAATGGGGTGTAAGTGAGAAAAGAATTATTGTTCAAAACTATTTAGATTACAAATATTGTTAATGTGGAATTATTGCAAAAACGGAATGTAAATGGAAAAAGTAATATTTTATTTGTGTTAGTAGTATAAAGACATTTAGACTGCCGCTTGTCGAGACCTGGTGGATGAATCATCCTTTAATGAAAAAGGAGACCGCCACAACTGATGGCCGAAGAAATCACAAATATCGCTGAGTATATATAAACACAATTTTAAAGAGATCTTATTTTAAAAGATGTGAATATTTGAATTACAAGTGTATCACTTTTGTTGTTTGAGGTTCACAAAATTTATAAACTACACAATTTTTTGTTTTTTTTTTGCAATTGTTTATAAGTATTTAAATTATTCAGATTTGATTTTATTCAAACGTTATTTTGATTTAAGCAGGATAAGCAAAGTTTTTTCAAATATTAAGGTACCTATTTCAAGAGTTTTTTGAAGTAAGTGTGCTTAATTATAATTTACTATTATTGTTCCTACGCAGTATTGTAAATTATGATTGTATTTAATAATTTATAAAGGCTAATAAGTACTTACTCCTATGCATCCCAAAATAAGAATAATTTTCAACAATATTGTAATTCCATAAAATTTATTGAAATTCAATTATTACAAAATAATTATTAATGGAAACAAGAATCTCAAATTTCTATTCCGCTTATCTGTGTTATATACTCGTACATAATTGCGGGATAAGGTATATGTACAATGAGAAAAAATCAACTTCCTTGCAATTTGAAAAAAATGTGTAGCAATTATCTATAGATATTTTTATTAAAATATATTAACGAAAACTGTAACTAAATAAATTAAAGTATGTACAATAATTGCAATTTATAGAAATCAACAATTTTCTATGCTAACTGTAATTGGTAGATCAAAGCCTTTTGTTTTCCCATTCTTATTTGGAACGCATAGTTAGTATTATAATTAGGTAGTCGTGAAATACAATTAACGTTTATGCATCACATCACAAATTTGACGATATTTATTAAACACACACACACACACATATATATATTATGTATAACTCACGATGCCAACGACTAACCATGTATGTAACCGTAATATTATTATGATATCTATTTCATTAAAGACTCTTGTTATTTGAAGAAAATATGTAGCAATTATCCACAGATATTTTTATTAAAATATATTAAGTCAAACTGTAACTAAATGAATTAAAGTATGTACAATATTTGCAATTTATAGAAATCAATTTTCTATGCTAAATGTAATTGGCAGTTCAACCTTCAACCTAGTTCAGGTATTATTAACAATATTTTACTATATTATTTAAAATGTAAGAATTTTGTATACCTACTTGACCAGTGTGTTTTAAATAAACATTTATTATTTATTTATCACATCACACATTTTACGATATTAATTAAATACATACAGAAACACACACACATATATAAATATAACTCACGACGCCAACGACTAACCATGTAACCGTTATATTATTATGATATCTATTTCATTAAAGACTCTTGTTACCGGACATGGACGACGACCCGATTTAGTCTTCCAATCATACAATCATGAAGAAATCCTAGTGCCATTCCTTAAACAATCATCAACACCGCAAGGCAGTGCCGCTGATAGCAAGGACCACTTACAGTACGATAGCCTCTACTACCCGATCTGACAGACATTACCACCTGATCCATCCTGCTCCAGAGGAAAGACAGCTTCGCGACCTTCATCGGAGAACCATACACAGCGTCGTTTTCGCCCACCACCAACAAGACTTACCCATACACCAACGAACCATCACCAACCTACAACGACCGGCGGAAGCCGCAGCACACACGTAGAGCCATTCACACCTAATCGCGCAAACAGCTCCAACCAGAGCTGGCACCGTTCCCGCAACAACTCTGCGCGAACGCCCTTTCCAGAAACGATTGATAAACGTGGCACGCCCAGGCAACATCGTGTCCCAACAACGACACGTACATAATGTAACACAAATCACTAACAGCGATAACGACGAATGTTACCATCGATAACGATGCTAAAAAGAAGCCTAAAGGCAATGTGACAACAGTACTATACCATCTAAAATCTCGTAACGAATAATTGGGAGCAGATCGTCAGAGCGACACGCCTCCTTCTCAGCAATAAAAATCTTTCAACCTCACAACTGAAAACCCATCACACACGATTCGAAAATACACAGAAGAAACATTTATTGAATCCTTATTTAGCTAAATAATCATTTTTCTATTAAAATTGCAAATTTATCAACCCCACGGTATGAGATATGTTTGAGCAAAAACAAACATTAAAATGATAATTAATTATTATGAAAATAAAAGAAATTCAAAGGGGGTCATCAAGAGGGAGGGGGACTACACTACTCTATACTACAACATGCGTTTCGATAGTTACTTGATGTTATCGTACACAATAGCGAATTGAGTGAATTTAATCATAATTACAAGTGAGTAAATTGCCTAACGAATTCGTCCTATGAGGTGAACAATGTAAAAAAAAAAATACAACGCGTCAGGAATGCTGCTCTACAACAGTTGCGGAAAGACTACATTATTGGCAAATGGTTTATTATTTATTATTTTATCATTACTAACGAGAACTCGAATATTTCTATTTTCATTAACGCGACCTAGAGCGACATATAACTGGCCATGACTAAAAACGTCAGAGCGTAAATCTACGCCTACTCGACTTATGGTCTGGCCCTGACTTTTATGTATAGTCATGGCATATGCAACTTGTAGAGGGAATTGACGACGAGTCATTTCAATAGGGCTTTTTGGTTCGATTGGTGATTTAAAGATGATACGAGGAATGAAATAGACATCATCCTCGCCGGGCCTGCGAACGGTTATTAAACGCGGCGACGCGTTGACTACGATAACTTTCGTCCCGTTAACTAATTTATCAGAAAAGCTGAGATTACGGATGATCATGCACACGCATCCTACCTTCAGCGTCAGATCATGGGGTGGAACACCTTGCGGTTGAAATTTATTTAAAGAGTCCGCGCCTAAAAAGATTTCATCTACATTATCGGTGACAACTTCATCTACGGAATAGAAATGCAATAACTCGTCCTCGAGACGACCTAATATGAGGGAATTGATTTCGCGAACGTTTGCGTTATGGGTAGTTAAGATTGCGCGATGGGCACAAACATCGGGTTCGTCAATGACTACGCTGGGAAAAACAAAATCAATCAAATCGTGCAATTCCGTGACAACTGATATGGAGGATATGTCGACAAGATTTTGCGTTGTACTACCAATTCTATGTCGCTGAGCTTCCAATAAATTGGAGCCCAACTTTAATAAAAACTCTGAATACTGAGGATCGTCTTTGCACCGTTGAGAGGTGCTCAGACGGAAGGATTTTAATTTTTGCCAAAGTGCTGATGATTTGACTGAACAATTTACAACATCTAAATGAGTCCTCGCATTGACAACTACGGGTGGTATCTGACGGAAATCACCAGCAAATATTATGATTTTACCACCGAAAATACTGTCACATTGCATCAGGTCTCGCAAGGAACGATCCAATAAATGGATTAGAAATTTGTGGGCCATGGGCGCCTCATCATAAATTATAACACTGGCGTTATAAATGAGTTCCGCCCGCTGAGAACCGTTTGTGATGTTCCAATACCCCAGATCGTCGACTGGATCTAACGGGAAGCGGAATAAGCTATGCGCGGTGGTTCCTCCGACGTAATTTTGGGCAGCTATACCGGAGCTGGCTGTACACAAGACGATACCGTTTAAATTTACGCGTACGTGTGCAGATATAACATTTAACAATAAAGTTTTACCTGTTCCGGCAGGACCATCGATAAAAAATGCCCTATCATTGCAATCGCGGAAACTATTGTTACTTAAAAGGCTATCTACATAATCGAATACAGCTCTCTGTTCGTCCGATAATTGGGGCAGCCAATTATCAACGAACAGGTTGAGCTGATTTACATCGTGCTCGATACGTTCGCGACCTAATTCGGTAGTATTATCGTCGACCGCTGGCAGACCCTGTTCAACCGCAGACGTCCCATGCTTACGGAGCAACCTATCGATCTGAATGAGAGCTAATTCATGTGATTTGGACTCGTCGTCATCTGGCAAATTCTGTCTAATATCTACGCTCAGTGTTGATTTGTACTTATCCCATATCGACACTACGCGGATTCCGTTTACAGCTAACAAAACGAAAAAACTACGCAGTCTCGCTCCACTTAGGAATGTGGAAGCTTCCTGCATAGCCAATTCGTACTCGGATTCGTCGTTCGCGATACCGACGGCCTTTGCAGCTTCCTGAAAAGTACTACAATCTGGACCACCGAGCGCGTAAAGGTCCTTATAACTGCGACAAGGATACGATGCTAAAAGGAGACGTAAATAAAATTGTTCACCTCGATTGGGGCCGACCCAAAACAACCGCGAAACTAATTCCCCCCTTTGTCGGCGCGTTAAAAATTTATTATTTGGCAATTCAAAAATTTGGACGTTCTTGGAGGTGGGACGCCTTGTATGGACAATGTACTGCTCGTAAAAATCTAAATACGTTAAAGTGTCAAACTCGTCACCTTGAGGACGATTGAAATAAATTAAAAGATCCGAGGAGGCGCCACGTGTAGCTTCGGATTCATTACCGGGCTTAAAAAATACTGAATGCTGTCCTTCAAGGTGGACAGCAAGCTGTTTGACGTTGGGTTCGCGCGCGGTGATATCGAATTCCAAAATACGCCATGTCGCCTCGCAGGACCCAAGGTAACGTTTGGTAACGTACGCTTCTATTTCATTACTGCGATCAGCATCAGTCAGTATTGTTACACGTGACTGATCGGGACCTTTTGTCATATACTTGAACAAATACTTTACTATGGCACGGGCCGAATAAACTAATAAATTAATATGACAGTCATATTTCAAAAGTAGGGCGGCATTGTACGGAACAACCCACGAGTCACTGACAGTGACATCCCTACCCCTGTGTTTAATAGTGGCCGTATTTTGGGAATTGCGCTTATGATGCGTGAAGCCCTTATTATCGATATAGGTGGTGGCAGTGTCCAGTTTAGGGAAGAACTTGAAACACTTTTGTTTTTCCTGATCCCAACATGGGAGATCTAATCTATGAGAGGGACCACAGGGGCCGTGGATCATGTGATCAAGCACGGCCTTTCTTAACCTGCCGCCCGCTTCGGATTCGTCAGGTATGTCAGCTCTTACAAATTTATCAATATCTACGTTTTGTACGGGACCACCACCTTCTACTCTAAAGCAAATATGGGCATGGGGCAGTCCACGTTTTTGGAACTCAATGACATGCATAATATACATGCATTTACCGAACCAGGAGCCTGATCGAAGATCTCTTAAGAGCTGACCAAGTTTTAAATTAAAAACCCTAGCACAAATGAGAGGATGCGGTCTTTGACCGGAAGGAGTGGACTGTTGGATTTCTGGCCATTTGGGATTGCACGTCATCGTGAGAAAATATGATGGAGGCCCTAATCTATTGACTAAAGCTATGGCATCCATATATTTACATTTCATATAACGTGGTCCCCCTGTGTACGAGCTCGGCAAGTAAACTCGCCCGGGTACAATACCGCCCTCCCCTTGAATAGTCTCGTCCTCAATAATTTGTCGCGAAACTTCTACACTATCCTCGATTTCTTGGAGTGGACCTGCCCTAAGTGCGGAATTTGAAGCCCTATTTTGCAAACTATTAATATATCTAAGTCTTTCCTCTGATATTCTATTGAACATGTCAATAGTCCACTCCTCGGAAAGACGACCTATTTCTGAAAATCGAGGCTCCGAAAGCAAAAGGCAACGAACGTATTTATTTTGTGTTAATTTTACGCCTTTTTTATCTAATATATTTGGAAACCATCCCGAGTTTCCTTCAGGATACAGCAAAGGAAATTGAAAACTTTCATACAGTGAACTTAAAATATCCACTGTATGCGGCTTTTTACCGCCGATTTTCCAAATTGCAATACAATTTGGAATATAACGTTCGCTTTCGGTACTTAATATAGCGGCTACTTCGGTCCCTATAGGTACGTCACCCAAAATGTTACCATGGGTCCGTCGAGACGTGCGTTCGAAAATAAGATGAGCCTCATCAGACGGTTCTCGACTGAGGCGTTTAAAACATTCTATGTACGGGTTAACATTATGCAAAAAATTATTAATACACCGGATGACTTGAATGTCTAAACGTTGACCGGACGCCAATCGTTCGCGTTCACTACTATCGTGAATGTATAAGCCAATAGGATTGGTCGTGTCTGTATATGACAGATCGAAAACGCGGTGATATACACGACCCTGAATTTTAAGAAACGATAGCCCGGTCGATGGATGTTGGTAACCATGAGAAACGCCCAAGGCGCTGAATGCAAACAAATTATTATACGCACGCGGGCATTTAATGAATGACGGATGACTATAGAAATCTTCCGTCAAGGGAGCGAAATTTTGAATATTGTAGGCGCCGGCGCCACAACACCACTTGGTTCTATTTTTCTCTTCGAAGAAGAGCCGAGCGCCGCAATGAACACACACGTGAGCCTCCCGCGCAAACAGAGAAGATTTTAGGCAAAACAATTTAACCACATTCAAATCGTCACTACCTTTTTGACCAATCAAATTTGTTTGACGTAATTCAGGCTCTACATTACGATTACTGGTATTATATTTTTGCACTGCTTCTCTGTTTACTGTCGGATTTTTTATATCATAGCGCTTAACAGACTCTCGATGGCTCGATGGATTTTTAACGTTATAACGTTTTACGGCGTCGCGATGAATGTCAGGATTATCTGACGTGTAACGTTTTACGGCGTCGCGATGAACGTCAGGATTATTTGTCACGTAACGTTTAACGGCGTCACGATTAACATCAGGATTTGTTGACGCGTAACGTTTCACGGCGTCGCGATTAACATCAGGATTAGTTGACGCGTAACGTTTTACGGCGTCACGATGAACATCGGGATTATTTGATATGTAACGTTTTACAGCGTCGCGGTTTACTTCCGGTTTTTTTGCGGTGTATCGTTTTACTGCCGCCCTATGTGAAACAATTTTTTTTTGATATTTTTTTATTGCGTCATCTACTAATGAATTTGGTTCAATGACGACAACTGGTTGCATATTTAATTTTGGGTCTGCAATAGTTGATTCACTAAGGCAATATTTTTTCGCGTCGCGCCTAGGGGGACTTGCACTGGAGCACGCTCTTTTTTTACCTCTTTTGATTTTCATAGGTCGACCTTTTTTCGAATCTAAGTTGTCGAAACTCATTTTATTTATAATAACAACGGGTTTTAATGTGGTGAATTTTTCATCTAATTTAGGGTCATAATTATTTATGGAATGAGTTCCGACATGTAATTTATGAATCGAATATTCGGAGGAACCATCAAAGTAGCCGGCGGTGGTGAGAAGTAATTGACCGAGTGACTCTAAACTATTACAAAGAAATAAACGCGACGTGAGGGGCCTACCAATTCGCGTGTTTTTTTCGTCGACACCATGACTGTTAAATAAATAATAATTTGAAGCGTGTCTCCAGAACGAAATAGTATACTGTTGACCAGTAAAAAGATAACTATCGCAATTGTCGTCATGGCCGGAGACGATGTGATTAAATTGTCGCTCTAATATATTCTTTAATTCTATAAATCTATTTTTATCCTGCGCGGATGCGGGGTATAAACCGTTAGCTATCCAGTTGTCATTCATTGATGAAATTTTGACCAAATAGTTCCCTACCTGAAATTCGCTAGACAACTCCTCGGGCAAAAGCATGAATCCAGAGTTTACTGGTCTGACGCGCGAAATTGCTGCTCTTGCTCTCATATAAAGTGAATCTCCACTATTTAAAATTAAGTCTATATCCGCAGTAGTAAAATCATTTCTATTACGAATAACCGAATACGCGGAAGCACATGCTGACATTGCTACACATTGAACACCCCCGCCCAAATATTTGGGGTCGCCTTGATGCGTAGTGCCTAAAACGATGAAATAATATTATTGTTATTAACCGTTTACCATGAAAAATCATTAGGGAATGCGTCATTCAAATCTCAATAATAATTTGAATCAAATCGTTTAGCGCAGAGGTCGAGTGATTACCTACTGCGCAACGGGTTGCGGGTTCGATTTCCGTACAGTACAAATGTTTTGTATGGCTTACAGAAATTTGTTCCGGTCTGGGCGTATGTGCATGTGATATTCTATGTTTGTAACTGCACCCACGACACAGGAGAAATCCTAGTGTGGGGCGACGTTTTTAAAAAAAAAAATAAAGGTATTATAAAATCTAAAAAATATTTGTTAAAAAATCTAATAAATGGTATTCCTATGAAATATACAGGATTTTTATATGAATCATGCATAATGTTGTAAGATTATTTACAGTACACTTGCTCTGAAAGTGTCTGATGACAAGGGCCCACATAGGCACGTTATAATATGTAAACGATTTCGTTCAATTTACAACACTGTACCAACGTCAGTTTCCATTTTAACAAATAGATAATATTTAAAAATAATGTTTTTTTTATTTCCTTGCATCGTGCACTGTTAAACGTTGTACAATACTCGTGTCGATGTAAAATAGGGAATAACCAACTTACTACACTTGTATCGTAAATAACTATTTTGTTCACTGAGAATAGTTATTATGTAGTAACTTTACTATTCTATTCAAAAACAAGTCCTGTATTTATGAAAGCATCTTGTTTAGAAAATACTACACAGAATTTAATTGCGATGCAAAGACGATAATTAAGAACATAAATGAAAACGGAAAATTATTGAATGTAAAATAAAATAGTTATGCTTCAGGAATATAAGATGTTATTATATTATCTCTAGCGCATCCAATAACCCACACAATATGGTCAATTCGTTAGGTTACAGTCAACAGCACATCAGCCTACCACATTTATTTTTCAATCAACTTTGTACTTAACATTAAACAATTTTATTTAAAAATCAATCATAAGAATTACTAAAATTATTACTAAGAAGTTGTTTATTAAATTTATTATTTTACTTAATGACTTGAAAGATAATACAATTAAAGAGTCTACACTGATCATGTTTAGAAAATATAGTAGAAATACTTAGATATGTATTGCTCCTGGGGGAAATAATATTTTGGGAGCAATAGATGGACTAACCGGAGGATGTAAGGCGCCATCAAAAAATATACACAGCCGCTCGGAAAATACACGTATTTTTATACGAGGAAATTACTTTATTTAAATGAACAACTTTATATTAAATGAAAACCCTTTAATTACGTAAGAAAAATATTTAATAATAACTAAGTCAATGCAGTGGTTTGTTGCACAAAGTGTAAATAGGTATATCTTTTTTAGAATGTTTATTTTTTCTTCTTCGACATAGCGAGAAACGAGTAGATCCAGACTGTTTCATTTGGGACTTGAAATTCGCTTTCAGGATTGTCTACCTACACGATTATATCCTTGGGATCCAATGGAGATTTTTCATCTGAATCAAATTGCTATTTGACGCGTTCGCTAGTCGTCCATTGCAATGTTAAAAGCTGTAAAAAATTATGAATAATATAATTGCCACCAATAAAACTACTTTCAATGTATTAAAATAATAAAAAAATAAGAAAGCAAAAAAATACTTACTCAGATGGGCACGTGATGAGCAAAATGCTGCAATTTACGCCACAATTCTACCAGCACAAAAGAGGACACGGGAGTGGGAACGAATAGGTACGTACGAATTTATAGACACCTACTGAGCCACTCGGTGCAGTATGGTATTGTTAGCAAAGAAAACAATCGCATAAAATGTTTGCCCGAGAGATGCTCATAGTGAACCTTTTCACAGGTTAACATAAAATCCCAACATCATCTGATCATGACTTTGTGACAATAACGACTTTCATAAGAAAAAAAATCAAAAGTTACACATACACAAAAATACCTATAGATACAGTTCAGCTGAGGACTTAAGCCTTCTCCTTTTTTTAGACCGCTTAAAATAAGTAGTCTTAATAACAGTTATGCTACTAAAATAGTATAGGTAGGTACCAAATAAAAATGCATCATTATTTCTACAAAAAAATATACCTACTTTGTGCCTGAAGTCAAAAACTGAGACGAGATAAAAAAATATAAAAGCAAAAGAATAGAGCTATTCACAAAAGGTATTTTTTTTATAAGTATGAATATGGCAAAGCTGGCAAATAGACTACCCACTCGATGCTGATGGTAGGTGGTTAGTTATAGTCATAGCCTATGTCACATTTTGGTACCTTCATGTGGTTCTCATAAAATTAAGAAATATGCAAACCCCTACAGGCACCACAAAATACGATGCCACCTTGTGATATTAGACAAACACACACAGTATTTAAGTAATTTTACTGCCATGTCACCCTTCAATCCGGGACATAATAATGCAAGCGTTGCTGCTTTGCGATAGATAGAAAAAGGTAAGATAAGAATTAGGAGTAGGGCAGCAGACGACTCTGGTTCAGTCTCTTTTAAGCAAATAAAAGCAATATTCAAATGTTGCATTTTAGAATACAAAAACATCAGTAATAATATAAATAGCCTTATTTATGAAATAATAACAAAATAGCAGCTCATTGGTCAACAGACTAAAAATATATCATCATCATAAAAATCATGTCAAATTAAAACAGCAAATTTCTTCATGTCATAAAACCTTACTAAATAGCAATTTTCTTCGTGCCTTTCATGCCATAAAACTTCACCATTACCAGATTATATTAATAGCAAGTGTTAATTGCAATATTATGTATTAAAAATTAAAGAACATACAGGTATTAAATTAGTTACTTTTATGAGAAAGAACTTATAGCCAAACAATGTAACAGTATTTTTGAGATTCTCTTATACCCATTTCATGGTCTGCTTTGTTGTAACCTTAAGATTAAAGTTTATTATTGTTCCAATTTCTATATATAACAAATTGACAAATAAATAATAGGTAGGTACACTAACCTGCCCCGAGGCAAACTACGTCGGATGGAGACGGGCTCTGTGCACGTTGCGTAGAAGTCATCTAAAATACACATTATAATTGACATAGGTATAACAAAAAATACAAGAATAAATAAATTAATACCCATACAGTTCCCTAATAAACAGTTAAATAGGTACTACAGCATCGTTTTTACACATGTCTATAATGAACAAGTCGTGTAGTAAACTATCTTAGTGGTGGAGTAGGTAATACGACCTCAGAAAAAGATCTCTCTTTCATTTTTGCCTTTGCACGTAGGTTTTGCCGGTAGGTTTTTTCTGCCGGCGTAGTGAGCCATTATGGCTCACATTTAGTTGCAGTTGGGTTTCTATGCGTTATTATTCTAAGCATTTTAGGCTACACAGGCGATAGGTAGAACAAAAATTAATGATTTGTTATGTGGAATCTATCAGTTTAATACAGTTAGGTAGGTATTTGGTATAATACAGTTTACGAATGTATACTTAAGTGAGTGAATTCACTTAGGTATCGTTGTGCCTAAATGCCATCTATAGGTATTATTATTATACCTACTTTACTATGGATAAAAGATATGTGTGATTCCTAGCTAAGTTTTTGGCTAAAAAATAGTAGGTAGTAGCTTAGTCGCCCGAGGCCAAAGTTTAATAACAAAAATGGCTGCCGTATGCGCAAGTACAATCTTAGACCCTCCCCACTTTATTTGAGTTATAAACCTAGAAATAAACTTAGAGCAATTTAAAATTGGCGAACAAATTTTCTTAATAACACTTGTTTTTGCAATTACCTACGCTTGCGTAGATGACAGTCATTTTTGTCGAAATATAAGTTAGTAGGTAGGTACCGGCGAACTGTAACTTTCTATTTAGATATTTCAATCAAAAACCAAATCACACTACCATAAAATATTAGCAAGATTTTTAGAATGAATTAAACAAAAGACACAAAATATCAATAAAATCCACTAAAATGCATTACAAAATGATATAATAATATTTATCGATCACTTACCTTGTTCGTTCGCGATTGCAGAAAGGAAATGGCGGTTTTTTATCCTTTTTTCCTAGACGGCGTCACATCGCCAAAAATAAGCGCGGCAAATATATAGCATTTTTAAATATCATAGTTCTATCTTCTTCTACACTGGGAAAAACCTTGAAGTTAGAAAGAGACAAAAGAAGTCAATTGATTGACTATTTAATGAAATCTAAACGGATATGAAATAAAAAAAAAACAGTAAGGCAACGAGAAAATGACACTTAAGCTTATATTTAACATAGTGGCTATTCGGACCAGGGGGGTTATTGTCTAAGAAGAAATCTATCACGATCGCTTTGAATTTGCCAATCATTGCGGCGTCAATGCAATACTCTGTGTTGACTGTCTGATAATAAATAGCGATGAATGCATTTTGACTGTCAAATCGAAAGCGATCGTAATAGATTTTTATTACAAAATCAATCGCTATCGTTTTCGTGACATTAGAACAATAGTTCTTATGTCACTTGTTAAAATTATTGTTCTAATGTCACGAAAGCGTTAGCGAGTGATCAGTTTGAGATAGGCGGTAGGGCCGCGGATCCCTATAGCGGTCGACTTGCTATTCGGACCTGAGGCCCTAGATAAATGCCACACACTATAACTTCTCCGCAATCATTCCGCAGAAAAAAATGTATAGAAATTACTTACAGTCTGATTTTTAATTCGACAGAATTCTGACATTTCAGAAGTGTTGCCAACATTGAAAAACTCTTCGTAAACAGGGAGAGCATTTTAGCAAAATAAAAAATAAACCTTTATGGAATTTAAGGTTTCAATTAGAAAAACTAAGACTTAAAAAATAACTGATAATTTTAAAATGGTAATTATTAACATTGTTTAATTTCATATTATTGAAGTTACAATAATTGTCAAGGAAATTATTTTTCTATTACTGGGATCCCTGTTCAATAATCCATAGGCTGCCAACCTTTTTTAGAAAAACCACTTTGTAAAATTTTTGCTTCTTCTAAGAGGCAATATCACAATATGTCAAATCTAAAATTAAAAAACTATTTATGCCGTGTCATGCACCGCCGCGGTCCGAGTTGCGCACAGTGAAACAATTAATAGTAGAGGGAGATATAATATCACAGCTGAAAAATGGCAAGAATGCCTAAACCATATTATTAAAGAAGAGGATAAAATGTGCCCTCTTAATGATCTGCTTAATAGTGTGTGTGATTCTTTTATAATCCGAGTTGTTGATGATGACGACAATGATGATTTAAGTGATGGTAATTAATAAATATTTTTATTTGAGAAATATGTTGATTAACTCTGTTTTTCATTTAGCACTTAAAAATTTACATTTTATCTAGTGTATGTACATTGAGTGCACAAAACAAACACTATTTACAATGTCATTACTTGATCTAATTCTGTTTCAATTTTTTTATTATTAAATATTTAAAAAATTCTAAGCAGAAAAGGTTATTTATATCTGATTTGTCTATGGATGACATCTGTCAGAATTCCGTCGAATTAAAAATCAGACTGTAGCTTACGACACACTCACGCTATTTTTTCCGCAGCTAATGTCATCTCCATACATTTTTTTCTGCGGAACGACTGCGGAAAAGTTAGCGTGTGTCATTTGTCTAAAAGGGCTGGTAATGAATTGTTTTGAAAAAAAAATTAGGATCCAGATTGAAAACTGTAGGTTAAGTTATATTAGATAATGTAACCACACAGAAAAGAAAAATAGCATGAAACTAAAATAAAACTACATGTTTTTATGCTCCGGGTTCAAATAGCAATCGACTTCTATAAGGACTCGGTGGGTTATTGTCTAAGAAAAAAATCTAACACGAACATTAATTTATAAATTATATTAAAGGTTTATTATATTATATATAAATATAGACTTTGTCTATTCGGATCCGGGAGGATTGTTGTCTTAGAAAAAATCTATCGCGAATTCGCGATCGCTTATAATTTGACAGCCATTGCGCCGTGAAGATAAAAGTCGACTTCCTTTTTTAAAGAAGTACCTAATGTATGGACTGCGACTGTCAAATTGTAAGCGATCACGATAGATTTTTTCTAAGCAAATAACCTTAATGTTACACGTATTATAAGCTTCGTCTTCTATGTGAATCATTTTGTGTGAGGTTGACAGTTTGCTGTGACGTTCAAAATCTTTATTAAAAACATTCCAAACGTGATAGATAGTAGTGCCAGAGCTCATTGTTCTGAGTGCCGGAAAGTTTGTGCTTGAATTATAGAAGATTTTTTTAAATGGATAACATGCAGCGCCCTCCTGTCAATGTCATCTAGATACTGCAAGCACAGATAAATATAGTGAGTGCGGTTCATAATTTTGATGTCAGCGTTCGTGTGCGATATTTGCACGTAAACAGTCGGGCCATAATTGCTCATATTATTATGCACATTTGTAAGTGGTATGACGTACTCGATGACGTCACCGATTAATACTGACTGTGCTAAAAGTGCTAACAGACGATCCGATTTGGTTGATTTGGTGATCCAATCAAATGAGGAGCCGACGCGTCTACAGACGGTCCGACGCGATTAGCAATCCAACAGGAGGAATGCCCAAAAAAGTATTATGTACCTATATCGATACAAAATATTATTTTGGCCAATACAAAAACACAATTTGTCTTTGCGAAACTCAAATAAATTAAAACCTTTTGTTTATATTTTATAAAGTTTATAAAATTAGTTTAAAAAAGAATAAATAAATAGGTACAGATAGATTTCATGGTTGTCTTTAAGTTTTTGAGGTAATGTTTGTTAGAGATATTTCTTTCCTGTGATACGACTCTATGGATCGGTATCATAAAAATACAGGATATTCATTTTCTTCATTCAATTTCAATTCCTGACCTAGACAGGTGATTATTTAGCAGTCTTAGAATGCGGTTGGATTTGTTTTTGAATTTAAAATTATGAATTCTTTTCGCAAAGTTTTATCTACGGTACGGTAGGTATATTACAAGCGACATAAAAACGATCCAAAGGTGAAATAGTATAGCTTGACAAAGAGCTTACTGTACAATGCGTAACTAAACGTGCGAAAATAAATAAATAGTGAAACACGGTTGCCCTGTTAAAACACAAACAAAAAGTATAATACATTTTTTGCAATACATTTTTTTCTCTACTTTGTGGTTTGGCAAGACAGCAGTCGAGTCATTTTAATTTACTAAATTATTAATTTATTACTTTAAGCACACATAATTAAATTAAACCACAAAGTATCGATACTTTTGTCTTTTGTCGTGTCCCTACTTGTCGGATGAGCGATCGGGCCGTCGAGCACCCAACAAGCTAATAATAATTATATCGGACCGACAGCCGTACACACGTTCCAATTTGGTCGGGGTCGGTCAGTTGGCTCTAACCAAATCGGATCGTCTGTTACGGCTATAATAGAAAAGAGGTAGGTAGTGCACAGTCTCCAGAACTGTCAATGTCAAAGTCAACATTAGTTTCCTGCGGAGTTTAATTTGTATTTAAGTTTGTTCGAATTTTTTTCTCATTAGATTATCTATATAAATAAAAATAAAATTGAAGTGTCTGTTTGTAATGTCAAAATAACAAGTATTTAATATAATAGGTATGAATTTACATCTGTTTGTTCCAGCTAATCTCCGGAACGGCTGGACCAATTTTGACGGGACTTTCACTAATAGATTGCTAATTATATAAGGTATAATAACATAGGCTACTTTTTATTAAGATCTTAAAAAAAATGCCTACTAAAATCAAAATGCTGCCAAAAGTTTCTATTCCACGCAGACGAAGTCGTGGGCACAGCTAGTCCACAATAAATATAGATGTGCTCTGTAAAGATACTGGAGGCACAATACATGTCTTCCTCCAAATATTCTTTTCAATTAACATTGACGGTCAGCTTGATTGACAGACTCACAGATCGAAAGCTTGGTCCAAAGATCTAAGTGCTTACGTCCGTGAGCACTGCAAACGATTTGAACGGGTTGTTTGCGTGCATGCAAACGTTTGCGCTGTTGTCTAATTGTGGAGCGCACCCAGTGTCAAGTGTCAGCATCAATCTATGACGTTATTGATTATATAATACTACTTACAAATGAATACGATGAGCAATTTTGGACAGATTGTTGCATGGAAATAGCGCACACGAGCGCTGATAGCAAATTTTGGACCGCACTCTACAAAAAATATCAATAACTTCCGCCAACCGAAACTGTCGAAATTAAATTCCTTTGCCTTTCCTAAAAGGAAGAACTAAACCAAAAAAAAATGTCAAAATTAAATGTTGTTTGTTAAAAATCAAGCAATTTCCGAAATTTATATACCTACTAAGTCTATTAATTTGAAAACAGAAATATTACTAACTAAACCAACAAACAATAAATCTATTTAGATAACGGCATTATAAGGTAAAGTAAAGCTGTAGTGAAAGTGTAAGCCTAAGTGTCGCGTGTTATAATGTTTTTTTTTGTTCTAAAAGTTAAATATTTTAATTCACTCCTTGTTAAACTTTTGAAAAATAGGTGCAGAAGATATGACTTGTTGGCATAAAAGATTGTTCGAAATTACCATTCCGAAAAACAAAATATTAATCATGTACATTATTATTTTATCTTATAGCATCAAGAACTTTGATTCAGCAAACATCACAATCACTATAGAAGAGAGGAAGAAAATATTTATATATATTATTATTGTGGCAAAAATTAAACATGGACAAATGAACAAGAATTGTTGTGAAAAAGTGTTTGCACTCAAATTTATCTCCAGTAACATCTATGCAGCATAACCTAAAATGAACTAATACAGTATTAAATTATTCATAGAAAAACATTAATTTGGTTAATTTCCAATTTTAATTTCAGTATTTATAAATCTCCTTTTAATAAAATAATTAAATTGTTTGAGTGATGAGAAATTTAAAATAAAAAGATATTTTAATAATTGTAGTTTTGTTCCCATTCTATTTTTTGATGAGATTTTATAATTATAAAATATGATGATTCTATCAATATATTTAATTCTAAATGCCAAGAAAAAACTAATTGATTATATGAGTTAGTCCACCAGGATCCCCTAGCTAGCCCGATCCCCTTGGCAAAAAGTTTGTTTTAATTCATATAGTCTGTTATAGTAATATCTTTATCATCATTAACCAGCAAAAGTACATCCACTGCTAGTAACAAACATTCGACAAAAATGATTTGGGCCGTCGCCCACTTGTCTATTGTTTGATAGAATGCACTTTGATGTTAGGCAATAGCAATATCATTTCTATCTTTAACATGCTCCACTTTCGGACACAGAAATCTCCTTAACACAAAAGATTCACACAGGCCTTCTATATATATCAATCATTTTGACCAGACGGTTTTCTTTCAAGTTTTTATCTCTTCGCTAGAAGTGTAATTGTGATTAACTCCTTTTGTCGCCAAATCCATGGAAAGAAAATAACAGTGACACATGTATTTCTAAAACACCTTATGAACTAATTCTCAATTTATTTGTCTTGTTTGTTAAAGTATTATTTAAAATCTCTTTTTAATCAATGCAGTTATATTTTCCTAGTATAAGTTAATTACTTAGAATAACTTATCACCATTGCAAGTTGATATTTTATACTTATATCAAAGACCTATTTCTTTTTGTTGGTCCATGAGCTTAATTAAAATAATTATGAATTTTGACACTTGTGACATTTAATAAGTGAGCATAGAACTGATTTAGATGAAATTTGGTATAGATATAATTTGGAGTCCCAGGAAAGGATATATAATAGCTATGGGTGCAAAAAGGGGGGGGGGGGGGGGGGGGGTGGGGGGTTAATATAATAATAACAGTACCTACATAGATATTATATTTTTTAATTTGATAAATTTTTATATCTCAATGCTTTTTTAATTTAATAATTTAGTAATTGTATTATATCTATGTATTTACAGTAGGTACCTACAATTTTCATATTTTTTTGTTATTGATACTAAAGTTTCTCCAAAGAAGATATAATATATGAATTTTAACTTTCTACAGAGTATGAAACTGAAGTGACACTATGACTTTACATCTGGTGTCACAAGTTGGCTACCACAACTACAGTCTAAGTTAGACTGTGGTTCTTGTGGGGGTTGCAGTTTTGCTGCGAATCTCACAGGAGCTACATGTATTATAGGCGACTGTTACCACTTACCATCAGGTGGGCAGTTTGCTTGTTTGACAACTTTCTGCAATAAAAAAAAAGATATATAAAATTCGAAAAACGAAAAACACATTGATACTTGGCAGGATCGAACCTTGGACTTCCCGATTAGAAGGCCAGTGCCGAGTCCACAGCGCCACGCAGTATTTATAAGGAATTATTTATTTATCTACTTTTTAATTTATAATCTAAATCAGTAATTTTAAATATTTCGAACTATAGGTACTTAAGCTCAGTCAGACTGATCACATAATTCACATACTTACTTAGTGTTTCTTGTTATTTGTCCTACTATGTAAAAGCCATTTAATACCTGAATTCTAGTCTAGTCCTGATTTCTACTACTGGACTGATTTTAAAAACTCTTTCACTATTAGAATCTACTACATTAAGTACCTATCACTGAGGATCATCATAGGTTGTATTGTAGGGACAGTTGGGGTACCTACAATGAAACGAAAAAAGTCTTTTTATTTTTTAAGAAAACTGAGTTTAGAATATTTGTTTAGAACGATTAACAACGGTTCATATTCTACCTATTGAAAACAAAAATAAGTTAATAAATTAACCTTATCCTATTAAAAAAATGCGTTATTGCTCAACGCTTCCTCTGTTTCAATGAGCCCCAGGTCTGGGGTAAAATGAAACAGTGTCTGGTGTGTACATTGGAACAAGGCTAATAAAGATAAAAAAAAACCGGCCAAGTGCGATTCGGACTCGCCCACCGAGGGTTCCGTACAAACCTGTAGGCCTATAAGTAAAAGTTCACCCATATATTTTTATTATATGATGTATCTGGGCTATAAGACGTTACTTCGTACCAAATTTCAAGATTCTGAGTTCACGGGAAGTACCCTGTAGATTTTGATTCTCTTGCGAGTGTCGAAAATTTGCGGCATAAACGGCTGTATCTTTTGATTGCGTTGACTTAGAAGTTTGATATTTTCACAGCTCTAACGGACAGTAAACCTGAATATTTGATATAAATTTCAGCTCGATACCTCCACGCCTTCCCGAGAAAAAGGGTCATGACCGACCGACAGACAGACGGACGGACGGACAGCAAAGTGATCCTATAAGGTTTCCGTTTTTTCCTTTCGAGGTAAGGAACCCTAAAAATGGAAAATTATATATTCACTCCTGCGCCTCTATCTCCTGCTGCTTTTGTTTTTTTTTAACATATCGATGCAATTTTACTGCACGCAGCATTTTTAGGTCAGCAGTAGGTAGTTCGCAAAGGCGCTTAACACATTGCCGCCGCATCCCGCTGCGGTGTACGGTAGGACGAAATCCGCATGCGGCAGCGGGGACACGAAACCGTGCCACCGTACGGTTTGCTCCGTATCTCCGTCCGGAGCTGCGATGCACAACGCACCGCATCACCGCATTATGGCGCATAACACATTGCATCGGACACCGCTCCAGTGTGCGGTGCTGCGGTTTTTAATTTTGACTGAAGAATCTTAATTTGTATACAAAAACCGCAGGGTATAACACACTCACACCGCATGGCCGTGCGGTTGTGCGGCGCGCGCGACGGCACCGCACTCTCGGACGGTGATGCGGTGCGCCCAATTAAATATCTGAATAGGTATTTTAAAAATATCTTTAAAATGTTGGGTTATTTTTTCCACTCCACAAGTACCTAACTGCATTTAATGCGTAAATTGATTAAAATTAATGCAAGAAACTATTACATACCTGTTATCGATACTTTTCTCGTGACATCGAAAATTCTTCGTAACAAAATTGCAACTTTGGAGCCCTCAAAACAACTTTTTTCACATTGAAACTTGTTGTCAAAGACTGGTCATATTGCACTGCGCTATCATATGCCGCATGTGACGCTTTTACTGATCGAAGCAAAAGTGCGTGAATTTGTTTTAAATTACAATAATTATCGTCTTTGTTTTATTGTACCCCGTGTTCCAATGCGCCCCACTTGTCCCTAAATAGACTTTGAAATAAAAAAGACCCAAAATCCGCTGACCCGATTTTAAAAATTCTTTCAATAATAGAATAATAATTAATTATAAAAAATAATTTAGGTTACGTTTAAATTTAATTTAATTAATTAAAAGTACTTAGGTACCTATAGGTTACATTCAACTCTCAAACTGTTCTAAATAAATGGAACAGAATAAAGAGCTATGTGTGTATTCGAGTTTGTTTTTTTGTCAAATACAAGAATAGGTAAATATCACAATTAACCCGGCGTGAGTGAGGTCGGGTATGGAATAGAATAAAGAGCTATGTGTGTATTCGAGTTTGTTTTTTTGTCAAATACAAGAATAGGTAAATATCACAATTAACCCGGCGTGAGTGAGGTCGGGTATGTCATACCCGTGAAGTTTTTGAACGGAAATTATTTAATGTTACTGTTGCCATGTGAGTCCTGTTGTTGCAATAGCTGGAGGTGAGGGCGCCAGGGGTAAGATACAGTGTCAAGTTTAGTATTGCGCTGGCGACGATGGCAGATACAGGTGCACAAACGTGGCTTGGGTATGTCACACCCGACCTCGTAGTCGGTGTTACATTTTTTTGCTTTATGATTTATTAGTTATATAGAGGATTTTGACATTTTTTTTTAATTTCTCAAGATGTCTTATGTACATAAGATGTTTAAAAAAAAAACAGAAGGAAATGGCTCTTAATTTGGATTCCAGAATAATTTTATATACTTTGGTGTCCTATTTGCCTTCAAAAAAAAACTTGTGCTAGTTATGTGAATTTTACGCCATGATGAAAATACAAATGTGTTTGTTAGTGTTTGTTTGTTATGTTGTGCATGTGCATGTCTTTTTTAAATGGGAGAGGCCAGTATATATGCCAGTAAACAAGCAATTTTTATGTGCGGAAATTGTGATGATTTGTAGGTGTAACTTTCTCAGTGTTTTATGACATGACTTGATAAGGCTTTCTAGTTCCTTTTTAGTCACAATAATTAAAATATTCTATTCATATACTGGTTAACCTAAAAATTGCGATTTCGCTTGATTTTTATGCGAAAGAAAGTAAAACCACATAAACTTGTAATTGTTCAAAGAAAATTTTGATACTTTGTTATTTCAATAAAAAATAACGCGTTTTGTACAAAATGCTGATATTTAATGTACTCACCTTCTTAAATGGATCGTATTATTAATATATCTTAAGCATAAATGCTAATTACACAATCATAGTATCAAAAATTTAACATCAAAATTTTTGGGTATATCGTACCCACCTCATAGCTGGTGTAACAATTTCTCACCTCATTCACGCCGGGTTAAAATTTTAGATTAACCACATAATTTTATAAGTTGTCACTAATGTAACATACAAATAGTTTACATAAAAGCCATAATTTATCTAAAATGTATAAATAAAAATATAAGTAAAACAGGTAAGCCACATAAAAACAATAAATAAATAGTAAAATCCGGACTATCAAAGCCCTTTCATTTGATACCCATATTGCATAGATTGCAAAAGGAAAGCGGTCGGCCATTTTGAAGCGGCGGCCATATTGAGTTTGTAACAATGTTACTCACTGTATCGTGTTTTACTATTAAAGCCCTTTTATCTGATACCCATATTGCATAGATGGTAAAAGGAAAGCGGTCGGCCATTTTGAAGCGGCGGCCATATTGAGTTTGGAGAAACTTCACTTACTGAATCGTATTTTACACTTAAAATCCTTACATTTGATACCCATATTATATAGGTGGAGAAGGAAAAGCGATTTGACATTTCGGAGCGGCGGCCATATTGAGTTTGAAGAAATGTCACTCACTGTATCGTGTTCCACTAATAAAACCCTTTCATTTGATACCCATATTGCATAGGTGGCAAAAGAAAAGAGATCCGCAATTTCGGAGCGGCGGCCATTTTGATTTTGGAGCAATGTCACTCACTTTATCGTGTTCTACTAATAAAACCCTTTTATTTGATACCTATATTACATAGGTGGAGAAGGAAAAGCGATTTGACATTTCGGAGCGGCGGCCATATTGAGTTTGAAGCAATATCACTCACTATATCGTGTTCTACACTTAAAATCCTTACATTTGGTACCCATATTGCATAGGTTGGAAAGGAAAAGCGATTTGACATTTCGGAGCGGCGACCATATTGAGTTTGAAGCAATATCACTCACTGTATCCTGTTCTACTAATAAAATCCGTACATTTGATACCCATATTGCATAGGTGGCAAAAGAAAAGCGATACGCCATTTCGGAGCGGCGGCCATATTGAATTTGGAGAAACGTCACTTACTGAATCGTATTCTACACCGAAAATCCTTACATTTGATACCCATATTGCATAAGTGGCAAAGGAAAAGCGATCCGCAATTTCGGAGCGGCGGCCATTTTGATTTTGGAGCAATGTCACTCACTTTATCGTGTTCTACTCGCAAATGCCTTTAATTTGATACCCATATTGTATGGGTGGCAAAAGAAATGCAATCCGCCATTTTGGAGCGGCGGCCAGATTGAATTTGGAGAAACGTCTTTTACTGAATCGTATTCTACACTTAAAATCCTTACATTTGATACCCATATTACATAGGTGGAGAAGGAAAAGCGATTTGACATTTCGGAGCGGCGGCCATATTGATTTTGGAACAATATCACTCACTATATCGTGTTCTATTAATAAAATCCTTACATTTGATACCCATATTACATAGGTGGAGAAAGAAAAGCGATTTGACATTTCGGAGCGGCGGCCATATTGAGTTTGAAGCAATATCACTCACTGTATCGTGTTCTATTAATAAAATCCTTACATTTGATATCCATATTACATAGGTGGCGAAGGAAAAGCGATTTGACATTTCGGAGCGGCGGCCATATTGAGTTTGAAGAAATGTCACTCACTGTATCGTGTTCTACTAATAAAATCCTTTCATTTGATACCCATATTACATAGGTGGCAAAAGAAAAGCGATCCGCCATTTTGGAGCGGCGGCCATATTGATTTTGGAGCAATGTCACTCACTTTATCGTATTCTACTCCCAAATCCCTTTCATTTGATACCCATATTGCATGGGTGGCAAAAGAAATGCAATCCGCCATTTTGGAAGCGGCGGCCATATTGGATTTGGAGAAACGTCACTTACTGAATCGTATTCTACACTTAAAATCCTTACATTTGATACCCATATTACATAGGTGGAGAAGGAAAATCGGTCTGTCATTTCGGAGCGGCGGCCATATTGAATTTGGAGAAACGTCACTTACTGAATCGTATTCTACACTTAAAATCCTTACATTTGATATCCATATTACATAGGTGGCGAAGGAAAAGCGATTTGACATTTCGGAGCGGCGGCCATATTGAGTTTGAAGAAATGTCACTCACTGTATCGTGTTCTACTAATAAAATCCTTTCATTTGATACCCATATTACATAGGTGGCAAAAGAAAAGCGATCCGCCATTTTGGAGCGGCGGCCATATTGAATTTGGAGAAATGTCACTTACTGAATCGTATTCTACACTTAAAATCCTTACATTTGATACCCATATTACATAGGTGGAGAAGGGAAAGCGATTTGACATTTCGGAGCGGCGGCCATATTGAATTTGAAGCAATGTCACTTACTGTATCGTATTCTACACTTAAAATCCTTACATTTGATACCCATATTACATAGGTGGAGAAGGAAAAGCGATTTGACATTTCGGAGCGGCGGCCATATTGAGTTTGAAGAAATGTCACTCACTGTATCGTGTTCTACTAATAAACCCCTTTCATTTGATACCCATATTGCATAAGTGGCAAAAGAAAAGCGATCCGCAATTTCGGAGCGGCGGCCATTTTGATTTTGAAGCAATGTCACTCACTTTATCGTGTTCTACTCGCAAATGCCTTTCATTTGATACCCATATTGCATGGGTGGCAAAAGAAATGCAATCCGCCATTTTGGAAGCGGCGGCCATATTGGATTTAGACAAAAATAATTAATTTGGTTTTGTTTCACTCTTAAAGCCCTTTCATTTGATACCCATATTGCTATGGTTACAAAAGAAATGTGATACGACATTTTTTTAATGGCGGCCATTTTGAATTCATAGAGGTGACGTTACTTACATCGTGTAGTACTCGCAAAACCCTTTCATTTGATACCCATATCACCATGCCGCGGTTGAAAACCGCACCGGAATAGCAAAAAGCGCAAATTTTTAAAAAAGGCCGCCAGCGCCGCCGCCATCTTGAAAAATTGAAATGTCAAATTTTTCATGTGAAGTCGACTATATGTGCTATCAAGTGACATTACCAGCTAGCCGCTAGCCCTCACACATCCCCGCCAATAAATCGTCAAATCAAAAGGTTATCGGTTGCGAGTAGGTGCAAAAATGTATTTTTTTTTGTCGAAGTTGTAAAAATTTGCCTAAAAAAGGTGTTCGATTATTAAAAAAACTGGAATGGATACGATCTACTCGGAATGCGCTTTCATTTGATACCCATATAACGTGGGTGGCAAAAGAAAAGCGATCGGCTAATTAGGGGCGGCGGCCATATTTAATTTGAAGTAATGTCATTGACTGTATCGTATTTTACACTCAAAGTCCATTCATTTGATACCCATATTCCGTGGGTGACAAAACAAAAGCGATCTGTCATTTCGGAGCGGTGGCAACACTGAATCATCATGTGGACGCGTGTGTGCCGCGAGGTGCAAGCACCTCGCGGTGGTGTAGTCCTCACATCGCTTTTGTAATAAAAAAAAAAGTTTTCAGTTGCGATTTGGTGCAAAAATGTATCTTTTTTCAGGTCAAATTAAAATTTGCCTAAAAAAGGTGTTCGATTGATCAAAAAACTGGAAAGGTTATGTTGTACTTTATACGCTATTTTATGTCGAAGCGATGTCGATGTCGCGTGTGTGCCGCGGGGAGCAAGCACCCCGCGGTGGAGTAGTCCACTTAATGTTTTTCTAAGCAAAAGGTTTTCAGCTGCGAGTCGGTGCAAAAAAAATTTCGTTTTTTTAAGTTACATAAAAAATGGTGTTCGATTATTAAAAAAAACTGAAAAGGTTACGTTCTACTCTAAAAATCCTTACATTTGATACCCATATTACATAGGTGGAGAAGGAAAAGCGATTTGACATTTTGGAGCGGCGGCCATATTGAGTTTGAAGCAATATCACTCACTGTATCGTGTTCTACTAATAAAATCCTTACATTTGATACCCATATTACATAGGTGGAGAAGGAAAAGCGATTTGACATTTTGGAGCGGCGGCTATATTGAGTTTGAAGCAATATCACTCACTGTATCGTGTTCTATTAATAAAATCCTTACATTTGATACCCATATTACATAGGTGGAGAAGGAAAATCGGTCTGTCATTTCGGAGTGGCGGCCATATTGAATTTGGAGAAACGTCACTTACTGAATCGTATTCTACACTTAAAATCCTTACATTTGATACCCATATTACATAGGTGGAGAAGGAAAAGCGATCTGACATTTCGGAGCGGCAGCCATATTGAGTTTGAAGAAATGTCACTCACTGTATCGTGTTATACTAATAAAACCCTTTTATTTGATACCCATATTACATAGGTGGCGAAGGAAAAGCGATTTGACATTTCGGAGCGGCGACCATATTGAGTTTGAAGAAATGTCACTCACTGTATCGTCTTCTACTAAAAAAATCCTTTCATTTGATACCCATATTACATAGGTGGCAAAAGAAAAGCGATCCGCCATTTTGGAGCGGCGGCCATATTGAATATGGAGAAATGTCACTTACTGAATCGTATTCTACACTTAAAATCCTTACATTTGATACCCATATTACATAGGTGGAGAAGGAAAAGCGATTTGACATTTCGGAGCGGCGGCCATATTGAGTTTGAAGCAATATCACTCACTGTATCGCGTTCTACTAATAAAATCCTTACATTTGATACCCATATTGCATAGGCGGTAAAAGGAAAGCGGTCGGCCATTTTGAAGCGGCGGCCATATTGAGTTTGAAACAATGTCACTCATTTTATCGTGTTCTACTATTAAAGGCCTTTCATTTGATACCCATATTGCATAGGTGGCAAATGAAAAGCGATCCGCCATTTTGGAGCGGCGGCCATATTGAGTTTGAAGCAATGTCACTCACTGTATCGTATTCTACACTTAAAATCCTTACATTTGATACCCATATTACATAGGTGGAGAAGGAAAAGCGATTTGACATTTCGGAGCGGCGGCCATTTTGATTTTGGAGCAATGTCACTCACTTTATCGTGTTCTACTCCCAAATGCCTTTCATTTGATACCCATATTGCATGGGTGGCAAAAGAAATGCAATCCGCCATTTTGGAAGCGGCGGCCATATTGGATTTAGACAAAAATCATTGACTTGGTTTTGTTTCACTCATAAAGTCCTTTCATTTGATACCCATATCGCTATGGTTGCAAAAGAAATGTGACCCGACATTTTTTTAATGGCGGCCATTTTGAATTCATAGAGGTGACGTTACTTGCATCGTGTAGTACTCGCATAACCCTTTCATTTGATACCCATATCACCACTCCGCGGCTGAAAACCGCACCGAAATAGCAAAAAGCGCAAATTTTTAAAAAAAGGCCGCCAGCGCCGCCGCCATCTTGAAAAGTTGAAATGTCAAATTTTTTAAAAAAACTTGACTATCTTTCCTATCGATTGGTATTACCAGCTGGCCGCTAACCCTAGCCAAACCCCGTCAAAAAATCGTCAAATTTGGGTCGTCGCTGACAACAAAAACCGCCCCAGCTGCCAGTGTTGCCACATCACCGGCCCCAAATGGTGGTAGAAATGATCAGCGACGTCTGTTCCACCCCGCTATATGAAAAAAAATCGAAAAAGTCGAAATTTACGTTTTCCCCCAAAACGGGAAATATACCCCAAAATCGGGGAAAATTACCCCACGGTTTGATTCCCCTTAGCCAGCCCTACAAAAGGCCACCCGGTGTTGTCAGTCGAAAAACGCCGGCAACCGCGTCAAAATCGCGAATTAATGTTTTCTAAATTGCAACCCTTAACAAAATGGCCGCCAGCGGTGCCGCCATGTTGAAATGTCAAAGTTTCGGATTTTTCCCGGTAACTACGTCATATACGGAGCAGGATGACGTTTACCCCACGTTGCCAGCACATCTGGAACGGGGAGATCAATTCGGGTCAAATCGGGTCGACGAAAAAATTCAAACCCCCTTGGCGGCCAGTGTTGCCAGTTGCGGAAAATAAAAATACCAGAAAGTCATAGAGGCCCCGACCCTTTATAGGCGCATGGGGTTGAAAATTGCGAAAAGTCGTTATTTCGATTTTCGACTTTTCGGGCCCCCAGAGAAAAAACTACCAAAAATGGTAGAAAATTTTTCCAACCTGGCAACACTTTGCGCCGAGCTCTAACCCCGCCCAGAACATTTGACCCCACTCCGAGGCCGCCATCTTGGCGAAAATGCGGTTCAAAAAAGTCAAAAATTTCAGCGTTCCAAGATGGCCGCCGGCGCCGCCGCCATTTTGTTTTTCGCCTATCGACTACCATATTCGGGAACTCGAGGATGCGTTTAAGGGAACTCATCAAAGAAATCAGCCGAAATCCCGAAAAACACGCGCGTGTTCGGTCGCAAACACGGGGCGAAACGGGTTTTTCGATCCAAGATGGCGGCGCGGCCATTTTGTTTTTTCACATTTCGACAGAAGCACCCGATCCCCGGGGGCGAAACGATCACGCGTCCCAAAAACCAGCGCGATCGGAGCCGTTTTGGAAATTTTGAAATTTCGCGCCGGCGGCCATCTTGGATTTTTCAAATTTCGAATATCGCTTTCTACTCGACTGAATCGATCTTGCATCTCTTTCTAACATCCCAACACCCAAAAGTAACTGCAAATGTCCCAAAAATACCCCTGATCAGTGAGTGAGTCAGTCAGTCAGTCAGTCAGTGGTAATCCAGCTTTATATAGTATAGACTAGATGTCGCGTGTGTGCCGCGGGGTGCGAGCACCCCGCGGAGGTGTTGTTCCACTTTTAGCTTTTGTAATCAAAAGGTTATCGGTTGCGAGTAGGTGCAAAAATGTATTTTTTTTTGTCGAAGTTGTAAAAATTTGCCTAAAAAAGGTGTTCGATTATTAAAAAAACTGGAATGGATACGATCTACTCGGAATGCGCTTTCATTTGATACCCATATAACGTGGGTGGCAAAAGAAAAGCGATCGGCTAATTAGGGGCGGCGGCCATATTTAATTTGAAGTAATGTCATTGACTGTATCGTATTTTACACTCAAAGTCCATTCATTTGATACCCATATTCCGTGGGTGACAAAACAAAAGCGATCTGTCATTTCGGAGCGGTGGCAACACTGAATCATCATGTGGACGCGTGTGTGCCGCGAGGTGCAAGCACCTCGCGGTGGTGTAGTCCTCACATCGCTTTTGTAATAAAAAAAAAAGTTTTCAGTTGCGATTTGGTGCAAAAATGTATCTTTTTTCAGGTCAAATTAAAATTTGCCTAAAAAAGGTGTTCGATTGATCAAAAAACTGGAAAGGTTATGTTGTACTTTATACGCTATTTTATGTCGAAGCGATGTCGATGTCGCGTGTGTGCCGCGGGGAGCAAGCACCCCGCGGTGGAGTAGTCCACTTAATGTTTTTCTAAGCAAAAGGTTTTCAGCTGCGAGTCGGTGCAAAAAAAATTTCGTTTTTTTAAGTTACATAAAAAATGGTGTTCGATTATTAAAAAAAACTGAAAAGGTTACGTTCTACTCTAAAAATCCTTACATTTGATACCCATATTACATAGGTGGAGAAGGAAAAGCGATTTGACATTTTGGAGCGGCGGCCATATTGAGTTTGAAGCAATATCACTCACTGTATCGTGTTCTACTAATAAAATCCTTACATTTGATACCCATATTACATAGGTGGCAAAACAAAAGCGATCCGCCATTTTGGAGCGGCGGCCATATTGAATTTGGAGAAACGTCACTTACTGAATCGTATTCTACACTTAAAATCCTTACATTTGATACCCATATTACATAGGTGGTGAAGGAAAAGCGATTTGACATTTCGGAGCGGCGGCCATATTGAGTTTGAAGCAATATCACTCACTGTATCATGTTCTACTAATAAAATCCTTACATTTGATACCCATATTGCATAGGCGGTAAAAGGAAAGCGGTCGGCCATTTTGGAGCGGCGGCCATATTGAGTTTGAAACAATGTCACTCATTTTATCGTGTTTTACTATTAAAGGCCTTTCATTTGATACCCATATTGCATAGGTGGCAAAAGAAAAGCGAACCGCCATTTTGGAGCGGCGGCCATATTGAATTTGGAGAAACGTCACTCACCTTATCGTGTTCTACTCCCAAATCCCATTCATTTGATACCCATATTGCATGGGTGGCAAAAGAAATGCAATCCGCTATTTTGGAAGCGGCGGCCATATTGGATTTAGACAAAAATCATTTACTTACTTTTGTTTGACTCTTAAAGCCCTTTCATTTGATACCCATATCGCTATGGTTACAAAAGAAATGTGATCCGACCTTTTTTTATTGGCGGCCATTTTGAATTCGTAGAGGTGACGTTACTTGCATCGTGTAGTACTCGCAAAAATCTTTCATTTGATACCCATATCACCATGCCGCGGCTGAAAACTGCACCGAAATAGCAAAAAGCGCAAATTTTTGAAAAAAGGCCGCCAGCGCCGCCGCCATCTTGAAAAATTGAAATGTCAAATTTTTTAAAAATACTTGACTATATTTCCTATCGATTGGTATTACCAGCTGGCCCCTAACCTTAACCAAACCCCGTCAAAAAATTGTCAAATTTGGGTCGTCGCTGACAACAAAAACCGCCCCAGCTGCCAGTGTTGCCATATCACCGGCCCCAAATGGAGGTAGAAATGATCAGCGACGTCTGTTCCACCCCGCTATATGGGGAAAAATTTAAAAAGTCGAAATTTACGTTCTCCCCCAAAACGGGGAATTTACCCCAAAATCGGGGAAAATTACCCCACGGTTTGATTCCTCTTAGCCAGCCCTACAAAAGGCCACCCGGTGTTGTCAGTCGAAAAACGCCGACAACCGCGTCAAAATCGCGAATTCATGTTTTCGATATTGCAACCCTTAACAAAATGGCCGCCAGCGGAGCCGCCATCTTGAAATGTCAAAGTTTCGGATTTTTCCCGGTAACTGCATCGTATACGAAGCAGGATGACGTTTACCCCACGTTGCCAGCACGTCTGGAACGGGGAGATCAATTCGGGTCAAATCGGGTCGACGAAAAAATTCAAACCCCCTTGGCGGCCAGTGTTGCCAGTTGCGGAAAATAAAAATACCAGAAAGTCATAGAGGCCCCGACCCTCTATAGGCGCATGGGGCTGAAAATTGCGAAAAGTCGTTATTTCGATTTTCGACTTTTCGGGCCCCCAGAGGAAAAACTACCAAAAATGGTAGAAAATTTTTCCAACCTGGCAACACTTTGCGCCGAGCTCTAACCCCGCCCAGAACATTTGACCCCACTCCGAGGCCGCCATCTTGGCGAAAATGCGGTTCAAAAATGTCAAAAATTTGAGCGTTCCAAGATGGCCGCCGGCGCCGCCGCCATTTTGTTTTTTGCCCAACCGCGGGCATCACAGTAAACTCCAGGACGCACCCGAGCGGAACCATCAAAAAAATCAGCCGAAATCTCGAAAATCACGCGCGTGTTCGGTCGCAAACACGGGGCGAAACGGGTTTTTCGATCCAAGATGGCGGCGCGGCCATTTTGTTTTTTGACATTTCGACAGTCACACCCCATCCCCGGGGGCGAAACGATCACGCGTCCCAAAAACCAGCGCGATCGGAGCCGTTTTGGAAATTTTGACATTTCGCGCCGTCGGCCATCTTGGATTTTTCAAATTTCGAACACGTCGATCTACTCGAATGAATCAGTAGTCCATCTCTTTCTAACATCCCAAAACCCAAAAGTACCTGCAAATGTCCCAAAAATACCCCTGATCAGTGAGTCAGTGAGTCAGTGAGTCAGTGGTAATCCAGCTTTATATATTATAGACTAGATGTCGCGTGTGTGCCGCGGGGTGCGAGCACCCCGCGGAGGTGTTGTTCCACTTTTAGCTTTTGTAATCAAAAGGTTATCGGTTGCGAGTAGGTGCAAAAATGTTTTTTTTTTGTCGAAGTTGTAAAAATTTGCCTAAAAAAGGTGTTCGATTATTTAAAAACTGGAAAGGATACGATCTACTCGGAATGCGCTTTCATTTGACACCCATATAACGTGGGTGGCAAAAGAAAAGCGATCGGCTAATTAGGGGTGGCGGCCATATTGAATTTGAAGTAATGTCATTGACTGTATCGTATTTTACACTAAAATTCCATTCATTTGATACCCATATTCCGTGGGTGACAAAACAAAAGCGATCTGTCATTTCGGAGCGGTGGCAACACTGAAACATCGCTTTTGTAATAAAAAAAAGTTTTCAGTTGCGATTTGGTGCAAAAATGTATCTTTTTTCAGGTCAAATTAAAATTTGCCTAAAAAAGGTGTTCGATTGATCAAAAAACTGGAAAGGTTATGTTGTACTTTATACGCTATTTTATGTCGAAGCGATGTCGATGTCGCGTGTGTGCCGCGGGGAGCAAGCACCCCGCGGTGGAGTGGTCCACTTAATGTTTTTCTAAGCAAAAGGTTTTCAGTTGCGAGTCGGTGCAAAAAAAAATTTCGTTTTTTTAAGTTACCTAAAAAAATGGTGTTCGATTATTTAAAAAAACTGAAAAGGTTACGTTCTACTCTAAAAATCCTTACATTTGATACCCATATTACATAGGTGGAGAAGGAAAAGCGATTTGACATTTTGGAGCGGCGGCCATATTGAGTTTGAAGCAATATCACTCACTGTATCGTGTTCTACTGATAAAATCCTTACATTTGATACCCATATTACATAGGTGGCAAAACAAAAGCGATCCGCCATTTTGGAGCGGCGGCCATATTGAATTTGGAGAAACGTCACTTACTGAATCGTATTCTACACCTAAAATTCTTACATTTGATACCCATAATACATAGGTGGAAAGTAAAATCGGTCTGTCATTTCGGAGCGGCGACCATATTGAATTTGGAGAAACGTCACTTACTGAATCGTATTCTACACTTAAAATCCTTACATTTGATACCCATATCACATAGGTGGAGAAGGAAAAGCGATTTGACATTTCGGAGCGGCGGCCATATTGAGTTTGAAGCAATATCACTCACTGTATCGCGTTCTACTAATAAAATCCTTACATTTGATACCCATATTGCATAGGCGGTAAAAGGAAAGCGGTCGGCCATTTTGAAGCGGCGGCCATATTGAGTTTGAAACAATGTCACTCACTGTATCGTGTTCTGCTATTAAAGCCCTTTCATTTGATACCCATATTGCATAGGTGGCAAAAGAAAATCGATTTGACATTTTGGAGCGGCGGCCATATTCAATTTGGAGAAACGTCACTTACTGAGTCGTATTTTACACTTAAAATCCTTACATTTGATACCCATATTACATAGGTGGCAAAACAAATGCGATCCGCCATTTTGGAGCGGCGGCCATATTGAATTTGGAGAAACGTCACTTACTGAATCGTATTCTACACCTAAAATCCTTACATTTGATACCCATAATACATAGGTGGAGAAGTAAATTCGGTTTGTCATTTCGGAGCGGCGGCCATATTGAGTTTGAAGCAATATCACTCACTGTATCGTGTTCTACTAATAAAATCCTTATATTTGATACCCATATTGCATAGGCGGTAAAAGGAAAGCGGTCGGCCATTTTGAAGCGGCGGCCATATTGAGTTTGAAACAATGTTACTCATTTTATCGTGTTCTACTATTAAAGGCCTTTCATTTGATACCCATATTACATAGGTGGAGAAGGAAAATCGGTCTGTCATTTCGGAGCGGCGGCCATATTGAATTTGGAGAAACGTCACTTACTGAATCGTATTCTACACTTAAAATCCTTACATTTGATACCCATATTGCATAGGTGGCAAAAGAAAATCGTTTTGACATTTTGGAGCGGCGGCCATATTGAGTTTGAAGCAATATCACTCACTGTATCGTGTTCTACTAATAAAATCCTTACATTTGATACCCATATTGCATAGGCGGTAAAAGGAAAGCGGTCGGCCATTTTGAAGCGGCGGCCATATTGAGTTTGAAACAATGTCACTCATTTTATCGTGTTCTACTATTAAAGGCCTTTCATTTGATACCCATATTGCATAGGTGGCAAATGAAAAGCGATCCGCCATTTTGGAGCGGCGGCCATATTTAATTTGAAACAATGTCACTCACTGTATCGTGTTCTACTATTAAAGCCCTTTCATTTGATACCCATATTACATAGGTGGCAAAAAAAAAGCCATCCGCAATTTCGGAGCGGCGGCCATTTTGATTTTGGAGCAATGTCACTCACTTTGTCGTCTTCTACTCCCAAATCCCTTTCATTTGATACCCATATTGCATAGGTGGCAAAAGAAATGCAATCCGCTATTTTGGAAGCGGCGGCCATATTGGATTTAGACAAAAATCATTTACTTGGTTTTGTTTCACTCTTCAAACCCTTTCATTTGATGCCCATATTGCTATGGTCGCAAAAGAAATATGAACCAGCCTTTTTTTTATGGCGGCCATTTTTAATCTATATCGGTGACACTACGTGTATCGTGTAGAACTCGCAAAACCCTTTCATTTGATACCCATATCACCACTCCGCGGCTGAAAACCGCACCGAAATAGCAAAAAGCGCAAATTTTTTAAAAAAGGCCGCCAGCGCCGCCGCCATCTTGAAAAGTTGAAATGTCAAATTTTTTAAAAATACTTGACTGTATTTCCTATCGATTGGTATCACCAGCTCGCCCCTAGCTCTGACCAAACCCCGTCAAAAAATCGTCAAATTTGGGTCGTCGCTGACAACATAAACCGCCCTAGCTGCCAGTGTTGCCATATCACCCTCCCCAAATGGTGGTAGAAATGATCAGCGACGTCTGTTCCACCCCGTTATATGATAAAAATTCGAAAAAATCGAAATTTACGTTTTCCCCTAAAACGGGGAAATTATCCCAAAATCGGGGTAAATTACCCCAAGGTTTGATTCCCCTTAGCCAGCCCTACAAAAGGCCACCCGGTGTTGTCAGTCGAAAAACGCCGGCAACCGCGTCAAAATCGGGATTTTATTTTTTCAAAATTGCAACCCTTAACAAAATGGCCGCCAGCGGAGCCGCCATATTGAAATGTCAAAGTTTCGGATTTTTCCCGGTAACTACATCATATACGGAGCAGGATGACGTTTACCCCAAGTTGCCAGCTCATCTGGAACGGGGAGATCAATTCGGGTCAAATCGGGTCTACGAAAAAATTCAAACCTCCTTGGCGGCCAGTGTTGCCAGTTGCGGAAAATAAAAATAACAGAAAGTCATAGAAGCCCCGACGCTCTATAGGCGCATCGGGTTGAAATTTGCAATAAGTCGTTATTTCGAATTTCGACTATTCGGGCCTCCAGAGGAAAAACTACCAAAAACGGTAGAAAATTTTTCACACCTGGCAACACTTTGCGCCGAGTTCTAACCCCCCCTAGAACATTTCACCCCACTCCGAGGCCGCCATCTTGGCGAAAATTCGGTTCAAAAATGACGAAAATTTTAGCGTTCCAAGATGGCCGCCGGCGCCGCCGCCATTTTGTTTTTCGCCAACCGGCTACCATAATCGGAAACTCGAGGACGCGTTCGACCGGAGCCATCAAAAAAATCAGCCGAAATCCAGAAAATCACGCGCGTGTGCGGTCGCAAACACGGGGCGAAACGGGTTTTTCGATCCAAGATGGCGGCGCGGCCATTTTGTTCTTTCAGATTTCGACAGAAGCACCCGATCCCCGGGGGCGAAACGATCGCGCGTCCCAAAAACCAGCGCGATCGGAGTCGTTTTGGGAATTTTGACATTTCGCGGCGGCGGCCATCTTGGATTTTTCAAATTTCGAATATCGCTTTCTACTCGACTGAATCGATCGTGCATCTCGCTCTAACATCCCAAAACCCAAAAGTAACTGCAAATGTCCCAAAAATACCCCTGATCAGTGAGTGAGTCAGTCAGTCAGTCAGTCAGTGGTAATCCAGCTTTATATAGTATAGACTAGATGTCGCGTGTGTGCCGCGGGGTGCGCGCACCCCGCGGTGGTGGACCCCCCACTTTAGCTTTTGTAATCAAAAGGTTATCGGTTGCGAGTAGGTGCAAAAATGAATTTTTTTTGTCGAAGTTATAAAATTTGCCTAAAAAAGGTGTTCGAATATTCAAAAAACTGGAAAGGATACGTTTTTCTCTGCATGCTCTTTCATTTGATACCCATATTACGTGGGTGGCAAAAGAAAATCGATCGGCCAATTCGGAGCGGCGGCCATATTGAATTTGGAGTAATGTCATTGACTGTGTCGTTTTTTACACTCAAAGTCCATTTTTTTGACATCTATAGTGCGTGGGTGGCAAAAGAAAATCGATCTGTCATTTCGGAGCGGTGGCAACACTGAATCATCATGTGGACGCGTGTGTGCCGCGAGGTGCACGCACCTCGCGGTGGTGTGGTCCTCACATCGCTTTTTTAATAAAAAAAAGTTTTCAGTTGTGATTTGGTGCAAAAATGTATCTTTTTTGAGGTTGATATAAAATTTGCCAAAGGAAGGTGTTCGATTAACCAAAAAGCTGGAAAGGTTATGTTCTACTCTATAAACATTTTTATTTGGTAGCCATGTCCATGTCGCGTGTGTGCCGCGGGGAGCAAGCACCCCGCGGTGGAGTGGTCCACTTAATGTGTTTCTAAGCGAAAGGTTTTCAGTTGCGAGTCGGTGCAAAAAATTTTTCGTTTTTTGAAGTTACATAAAATTTGCCTAAAAATGTGTTCGATTATTCAAAAAATTGGTAAGGTTACGTTCTACTTTAAAAATTCTTTCATTTGATACCCATATTACATAGGTGGCAAAAGAAAAGCGATCCGCCATTTTGGAGCGGCGGCCATATTGAATTTGGAGCAACGTCACTTACTGAATCGTATTCTACACTTAAAATCCTTACATTTGATACCCATATTACATAGGTGGAGAAGGAAAAGCGATTTGACATTTCAGAGCGGCGGCCATATTGAGTTTGAAACAATGTCACTCACTGTATCGTGTTCTACTAATAAAATCCTTACATTTGATACCCATATTACATAGGTGGAGAAGGAAAATCGGTCTGTCATTTCGGAGCGGCGGCCATATTGAATTTGGAGAAACGTCACTTACTGAATCGTATTCTGCACTTAAAATCCTTACATTTGATACCCATATTACATAGGTGGAGAAGGAAAAGCGATTTGACATTTCGGACCGGCGGCCATATTGAGTTTGAAGCAATATCATTCACTGTATCGTGTTCTACTAATAAAATCCTTACATTTGATACCCATATTACATAGGTGGAGAAGGAAAATCGGTCTGTCATTTCGGAGCGGCGGCCATATTGAATTTGGAGAAACGTCATTTACTGAATCGTATTCTACACTTAAAATCCTTACATTTGATACCCATATTGCATAGGTGGTAAAAGGAAAGCGGTCGGCCATTTTGAAGCGGCGGCCATATTGAGTTTGAAGCAATGTCACTCACTGTATCGTGTTCTACTATTAAAGCCCTATCATTTGATACCCATATTGCATAGGTGGCAAAAGAAAATCGATTTGACATTTCGGAGCGGCGGCCATATTGAATTTGGAACAGCGTCACTTACTGAATCGTATTCTACAATTAAAATCCATACATTTGATACCCATATTACATAGGTGGCGAAAGAAAAGCGATTTGACATTTCGGAGCGGCGGCCATATTGAGTTTGAAGCAATATCACTCACTGTATCGTGTTCTACTAATAAAACCCTTACATTTGATACCCATATTGCATAGGTGGCAAAAGAAAATCGATTTGACATTTTGGAGCGGCGGCCATATTCAATTTGGTGTAACGTCACTTACTGTACCGTGTTCTACACTTAAAATCCTTACATTTGATACCCATATTACATAAGTGGAGAAGGAAAAGCGATTTGACATTTCGGAGCGGCGGCCATATTGAGTTTGAAGCAATGTCACTCACTGTATCGTGTTCTACTAATAAAACCCTTACATTTGATACCCATATTACATAGGTGGCGAAAGAAAAGCGATTTGACGTTTCGGAGCGGCGGCCATATTGAGTTTGAAGCAATGTCACTCACTGTATCGTGTTCTACTAATAAAACCCTTACATTTGATACCCATATTGCATAGGTGGTGAAAGGAAAGCGGTCGGCCATTTTGAAGCGGCGGCCATATTGAGTTTGAAACAACGTCACTCACTGCATCGTGTTCTACTATTAAAGCCCTTTCATTTGATACCCATATTGCATAGGTGGCAAAAGAAAATCGATTTGACATGTCGGAGCGGCGGCCATATTGAATTTGAAGCAACGTCACTCACTGTATCGTGTTCTACTAATAAAACCCTTACATTTGATACCCATATTGCATAGGTGGTGAAAGGAAAGCGGTCGGCCATTTTGAAGCGGCGGCCATATTGAGTTTGAAACAACGTCACTCACTGCATCGTGTTCTACTATTAAAGCCCTTTCATTTGATACCCATATTGCATAGGTGGCAAAAGAAAATCGATTTGACATGTCGGAGCGGCGGCCATATTGAATTTGAAACAACGTCACTAACTGTATCGTATTCTACACTTAAAATCCTTAAATTTGATACCCATATTACCGTGCCGCTACCGAAAACCGCACCGAAGTAGCAAAAAGCGCAAATTTTAAAACAATGGCCGCCAGCGGCGCCGCCATCTTGAAAAATTTAAATGTCAAATATTTCGTGTAAAGCCGACTATATGTGCTAAAAAGTGATATTACCAGCTGGCCGCTAACCCTCACCTAACTCCGCCAATAAATCGTAAATTTTGTGATGTCGCTAATGATAAAAACCATCCCAGGTCCCAGTGTTGCCATATCACCGGCTCCAAATGGTGGTAGAAATGATCAGCAACGTCTGTTCCACCCCGCTATATGAAAAAAATTTGAAAAAGTCGAAATTTACGTTCTCCCCCAAAACGGAGAAATTACCCCAAAATCGGGGAAAATTACCCCACCCTTCGATTTCCCTCGGCTAGCACTACAAAAGGCCACCCGGTGTTGTCAGTCGAAAAACGCCGGCAACCACGTCATAATCGCGATTTTATTTTTTCGAAATTGCAACCCTTAACAAAATGGCCGCCAGCGGAGCCGCCATATTGAAATGTCAAAGTTTCGGATTTTTCCCGGTAACTACGTCATATACGGAGCAGGATGACGTTTACCCCGTGTTGCCAGCACATCTGGAACGGGGAGATCAATTCGGGTCAAATCGGGTCTACGAAAAAATTCAAACCTCCTTGGCGGCCAGTGTTGCCAGTTGCGGAAAATAAAAATACCAGAAAGTCATAGAGGCCTCGACGCTCTATAGGTGCACGGGGTTGAAAATTGCGAAAAGTCGCTATTTCGATTTTCGACTATTTGGCCCTCCAGAGGAAAAACTACCAAAAACAGTAGAAATTTTTTCACACCTGGCAACACTTCGCACCGAGTTCTAACCCCGCCTAGAACATTTCATCCCACTCCGAGGCCGCCATCTTGGCGAAAATGCGGTTCAAAAAAGTCAAAAATTTGAGAGTTCCAAGATGGCCGCCGGCGCCGACGCCATTTTGTTTTTCGCCAATCTGCTACCATATTCGGAATCTCGAGGACGCATTTAAGGGAAATCATCCAAAAAATCAGGCAAAATCCCAAAAATCACGCGCGTGTTCGGTCGCAAACACGGGGCGAAACGGGTTTTTCGATCCAAGATGGCGGCGCGGCCATTTTGTTTTTTCTTATTTTGACAGTTGCACCTCATCCCCGGGAGCGACACAATCAAGAACCATTAAAAAAACCAGCACGCTCGGAGCCATTTTGAAAAAGTTGACATTTCGCGGTGGCGGCCATCTTGGATTTTTCAAATTTCGAATATCGAATCCTGTGTCTTTTAATCAGTAGTCCATCTCTCTCTAACATCCCAACACCCAAAAGTAATCGCAAATGTCCCAAAAATACCCCTGATCAGTCAGTCAGTCAGTGAGTGGTAATCCAGCTTTATATAGTATAGACTAGATGTCGCGTGTGTGCCGCGGGGTGCGCGCACCCCGCGGTGGTGGACCCCCCACTTTAGCTTTTGTAATCAAAAGGTTATCAGTTGCGAGTAGGTGCAAAAATGAATTTTTTTTGTCGAAGTTATAAAATTTGCCTAAAAAAGGTGTTCGATTATTAAAAAAACTGGAAAGGATACGATCTACTCGGAATGCGCTTTCATTTGATACCCATATAACGTGGGTGGCAAAAGAAAAGCGATCGGCTAATTAGAGGCGGCGGCCATATTGAATTTGAAGTAATGTCATTGACTGTATCGTATTTTACACTAAAATTCCATTCATTTGATACCCATATTCCGTGGGTAACAAAACAAAAGCGATCTGTCATTTCGGAGCGGTGGCAACACTGAATCATCATGTGGACGCGTGTGTGCCGCGAGGTGCAAGCACCTCGCGGTGGTGTAGTCCTCACATCGCTTTTGTAATAAAAAAAAGTTTTCAGTTGCGATTTGGTGCAAAAATGTATCTTTTTTCAGGTCAAATTAAAATTTGCCTAAAAAAGGTGTTCGATTGATCAAAAAACTGGAAAGGTTATGTTGTACTTTATACGCTATTTTATGTCGAAGCGATGTCGATGTCGCGTGTGTGCCGCGGGGAGCAAGCACCCCGCGGTGGAGTGGTCCACTTAATGTTTTTCTAAGCAAAAGGTTTTCAGTTGCGAGTCGGTGCAAAAAAAAATTCGTTTTTTTAAGTTACATAAAAAATGGTGTTCGATTATTTAAAAAAACTGAAAAGGTTACGTTCTACTCTAAAAATCCTTACATTTGATACCCATATTACATAGGTGGAGAAGGAAAAGCGATTTGACATTTTGGAGCGGCGGCCATATTGAGTTTGAAGCAATATCACTCACTGTATCGTGTTCTACTATTAAAATCCTTACATTTGATACCCATATTACATAGGTGGCAAAACAAAAGCGATCCGCCATTTTGGAGCGGCGGCCATATTGAATTTGGAGAAACGTCACTTACTGAATCGTATTCTACACCTAAACTCCTTACATTTGATACCCATAATAATTAGGTGGAGAAGTAAAATCGGTCTGTCATTTCGGAGCGGCGGCCATATTGAATTTGGAGAAACGTCACTTACTGGATCGTATTCTACACTTAAAATCCTTACATTTGATACCCATATTACTTAGGTGGAGAAGGAAAAGCGATTTGACATTTCGGAGCGGCAGCCATATTGAGTTTGAAGCAATATCACTCACTGTATCGTGTTCTACCAATAAAATCCTTACATTTGATACCCATATTGCATAGGCGGTAAAAGGAAAGCGGTCGGCCATTTTGAAGCGGCGGCCATATTGAGTTTGAAGCAATGTCACTCACTGTATCGTGTTCTACTAATAAAACTGTTACATTTGATACCCATATTGCATAGGTGGTGAAAGGAAAGCGGTCGGCCATTTTGAAGCGGCGGCCATATTGAGTTTGAAACAACGTCACTCACTGCATCGTGTTTTACTATTAAAGCCCTTTCATTTGATACCCATATTGCATAGGTGGCAAAAGAAAATCGTTTTGACATGTCGGAGCGGCGGCCATATTGAATTTGGAGCAACGTCACTTACTGAATCGTATTCTACACTTAAAATCCTTACATTTGATACCCATATTACATAGGTGGAGAAAGAAAAGCGATTTGACAATTCGGAGCGGCAGCCATATTGAGTTTGAAGAAATGTCACACACTGTATCGTGTTCTACTAATAAAACCCTTACATTTGATACCCATACTACATAGGTGGCGAAAGAAAAGCGATTTGACATTTCGGAGCGGTAGCCATATTGAGTTTGAAGCAATATCACTCACTGTATCGTGTTCTACTAATAAAACCCTTACATTTGATACCCATATTGCATAGGTGGCAAAAGAAAATCGATTTGACATTTTGGAGCGGCGGCCATATTCAATTTGGTGTAACGTCACTTACTGTACCGTATTCTACACTTGAAATCCTTACATTTGATACCCATATTACATAGGTGGAGAAGGAAAAGCGATTTGACATTTCGGAGCGGCGGCCATATTGAGTTTGAAGCAACATCAGATACTGTATCGTATTCTTCACTTAAAATCCTTACATTTGATACCCATATTGCATAGGTGGTAAAAGGAAAGCGGTCGGCCATTTTGAAGCGGCGGCCATATTGAGTTTGAAACAATATCACTCACTGTATCGTGTTCTACTATTAAAGCCCTTTCATTTGATACCCATATTGCATAGGTGGCAAAAGAAAATCGATTTGACATGTCGGAGCGGCGGCCATATTGAATTTGAAGCAACGTCACTAACTGTATCGTATTCTACACTTAAAATCCTTAAATTTGATACCCATATTACCGTGCCGCTACTGAAAACCGCACTGAAATAGCAAAAAGCGCAAATTTTGAAACAATGGCCGCCTGGGCCGCCGCCATCTTGAAAAATTTAAATGTCATATTTTTCATGTCAAGCCGACTATATGTGCTATCAAGTGACATTACGAGCTACCCGCTAGCCCTCAGACAACCCCGCCAATAAATCGTCAAATTTGGGTTGTCGCTAACAATAAAAACCGTCCCACCTGCCAGTGTTGCCATAACACCAGCTCCAAATGTTGGTAGAAATGATTAGCGACGACTGTTCCACCCCGCTATATCAAAAAAATTTAAAAAAGCCGAAATTTACGTTTTCCCCTAAAACGGAGAAATTACCCCAAAATCGGGGAAAATTACCCCACTATTAGATCTCCCTCGGCGAGCACTACGACAGACCACCCGGTGTTGTTAGTCGAAAAACGGCGGCAACCGCGTCAAAATCGCGAATTAATGCCTCCGAAATTGCAACCCTTAACAAAATGGCCGCCAGCGGAGCCGCCATCTTGAAATGTCAAAGTTTCGGATTTTTCCCGGTAACGACATCATATACGGAGCAGGATGACGTTTACCCCACATGTCCAGCACATCTGCAACGGGGAGATCAATTCGGGTCAATTCGGGTCTACGAAAAAATTTAAACCTCCTTGGCGGCCAGTGTTGCCAGTTGCGGAAAATAAAAATACCAGAAAGTCATAGAGGCCCCAACGCTCTATAGGGGCATGGGGTTGAAAATCGCGAAAAGTCGTTATTTCGATTTTCGACTATTCGGGCTTCCAGAGGAAAAACTACCAAAAACGGTAGAAAATTTTTCACACCTGGCATCACTTCGCGCCGAGTTCTAACCCCGCCTAGAACATTTAACCCCACTCCGAGGCCGCCATCTTGGCGAAAATGCGGTTCAAAAAAGTCAAAAATTTGAGCGTTCCAAGATGGCCGCCGGCGTCGACGCCATTTTGGTTTTCGCTAATCGGCCCCCATAATCGGGAACTCGAGGACGAGTTTAAGGGAATTCATCCAAAAAATTAGCCGAAATCCCGGAAATCACGCGCGTCTTCGGTCGCAAACACGGGGCGAAACGGGTTTTTCGATATAAGATGGCGGTGCGGCCATTTTGTTTTTTCGCATTTTGACAGTTGCACCTCATCCCCGGGAGCGACACGATCAGGAACCATCCAAAAAACCAGCACGCTCGGAGCCATTTTGAAAAAGTTGACATTTCGCGGTGGCGGCCATCTTGGATTTTTCAAATTTCGAATATCGAATCCTGTGTCTTTTAATCAGTAGTCCATCTCACTCTAACATCCCAACACCCAAAAGTAATCGCAAATGTCCCAAAAATACCCCTAATCAGTCAGTCAGTGAGTGAGTGGTAATCCAGCTTTATATAATATAGACTAGATGTCGCGTGTGTGCCGCGGGGTGCGCGCACCCCGCGGTGGTGGACCCCCCACTTTAGCTTTTGTAATCAAAAGGTAATCGGTTGCGAGTCGGTGCAAAAATGTGTCTTTTTTTGCTGAAGTTTAAAAATTTGCCTAAAAAAGGTGTTCGAATATTCAAAAAACTGGAAAGGATACGATCTACTCTGAATGCTCTTTCATTTGATACCCATATAACGTGGGTGGCAAAAGAAAAGGGATCGGCCAATTAGGGGCGGCGGCCGTATTGAATTTGAAGCAATGTCAGTGACTGTATCTTATTTTACACTCAAAGTCCATTCATTTGATACCCATATTCGGTGGGTGGCAAAAAAAGCGATCTGTCATTTCCATGCGCCGGCAACATTGAATTGTCATGTGGACGCGCGTATGCCGCGAGGTGCACGCACCTCGCGGTGGTGTAGTACTCACATCGCTTTTGTAATAAAAAAAAGTTTTCAGTTGCGATTTGGTGCAAAAATGTATCTTTTTTGAGGTCAATTTAAAATTTGCCTAAAAAAGGAGTTCGATTGATCAAAAAGCTGGAAAGGTTATGTTGTACTTTATACGCTCTTTTATTTCGAAGCGATGTCGATGTCGCCTGTGTGCCGCGGGGAGCAAGCACCCCGCGGTGGAATGGTCCACTTAATGTTTTTCTAAGCAAAAGGTTTTCAGTTGCGAGTCGGTGCAAAAAAATTTTCGTTTTTTTAAGTTACATAAAAAATGGTGTTCGATTATTAAAAAACTGAAAAGGTTACGTTCTACTCTGAAAATCCTTACATTTGATACCCATATTACATAGGTGGAGAAGTAAAAGCGATTTGACATTTCGGAGTGGCGGCCATATTGAGTTTGAAGCAATATCACTCACTGTATCGTGATCTACTAATAAAATTCTTACATTTGATACCCATGCTACATAGGTGGCAAAAGAAAAGCGATCCGCCATTTTGGAGCGGCGGCCATATTGAATTTGGAGAAACTTCACTTACTGAATCGTATTCTACACTTAAAATCCTTACATTTGATACCCATATTACATAGGTGGAGAAGGAAAAGCGATTTGACATTTTGTAGCGGCGGCCATATTGAGTTTGAAGCAATATCACTCACTGTATCGTGTTCTACTAATAAAATCCTTACATTTGATACCCATATTACACAGGTGGAGAAGGAAAATCGGTCTGTCATTTCGGAGCGGCGGCCATATTGAATTTGGAGAAACGTCACTTACTGAATCGTATTCTACACTTAAAATCCTTACATTTGATACCCATATTACATAGGTGGAGAAGGAAAAGCGATTTGACATTTCGGAGCGGCGGCCATATTGAGTTTGAAGCAATATCACTCACTCTATCGTGTTCTACTAATAAAATCCTTACATTTGATACCCATATTACATAGGTGGAGAAGGAAAATCGGTCTGTCATTTCGGAGCGGCGGCCATATTGAATTTGGAGAAACGTCACTTACTGAATCGTATTCTACACTTAAAATCCTTACGTTTGATACCCATATTACATAGGTGGAGAAGGAAAAGCGATTTGACATTTTGGAGCGGCGGCCATATTGAGTTTGAAGCAATGTCACTCACTGTATCGTGTTCTACTAATAAAACCCTTACATTTGATACCCATATTACATAGGTGGAGAAGGAAAAGCGATTTGACATTTCGGAGCGGCGGCCATATTGAGTTTGAAGCAATATCACTCACTGTATCGTGTTCTACTAATAAAACACTTACATTTGATACCCATATTGCATAGGTGGCAAAAGAAAATCCATTTGACATTTTGGAGCGGCGGCCATATTGAATTTGGAGCAACGTTACTTACTTTATCGTATTCTACACTTAAAATCCTTACATTTGATACCCATATTGCAAAGGTGGTGAAAGGAAAGCGGTCGGCCATTTTGAAGCGGCGGCCATATTGAGTTTGAAACAACGTCACTCACTGTATCGTGTTCTACTATTAAAGCCCTTTCATTTGATACCCATATTGCATAGGTGGCGAAAGAAAATCGATTTGACATGTCGGAGCGGCGGCCATATTGAATTTGAAGCAACGTCACTAACTGTATCGTATTCTACACTTAAAATCCTTAAATTTGATACCCATATTACCGTGCCGCTACCGAAAATCGCACCGAAGTAGCAAAAAGCGCAAATTTTAAAACAATGGCCGCCAGCGCGTCCGCCATCTTGAAAATTTTAAATGTCAAATTTTTCGTGTAAAGCCGACTATATGTGCTAAAAAGAAATATTACCAGCTGGCCGCTAACCCTCACCTAACTCCGCCAATAAATCGTCAATTTTGTGTTGTCGCTAATGATCAAAATCACCCCAGCTGCCAGTGTTGCCATATCACCGGCCCCAAATGGTGGTAGAAATGATCAGCGACGTCTGTTCCACCCCGCTATAAGATAAAAACTCGAAAAAATCTAAATTTACGTTTTCCCCCAAAACGGCGAAATTACCCCAAAATCGGGGAAAAGTACCCCACAATTAGATCTCCCTCGGCGAGCACTACGAAAGGCCACCCGGTGTTGTCAGTCGAAAAACGCCGGCAACCGCGTCAAAATCGCTAATTAATGCTTTCGAAATTGCAACCCTTAACAAAATGGCCGCCAGCGGAGCCGCCATATTGAAATGTCAAAGTTTCAGATTTTTCCCGGTAACTACGTCATATACGGAGCAGGATGACGTTTACCCCAAGTTGCCAGCTCATCTGGAACGGGGAGATCAATTCGGGTCAAATCCGGTCTACGAAAAAATTCAAACCTCCTTGGCGGCCAGTGTTGCCAGTTGCGGAAAATAAAAATACCAGAAAGTCATAGAGGCCCCGACGCTCTATAGGCGCCTGGGGTTGAAAATCGCGAAAAGTCATTATTTCGATTTTCGACTATTCGGGCCTCCAGAGGAAAAACTACCAAAAACGGTAGAAAATTTTTCACACCTGGCAACACTTTGCGCCGAGTTCTAACCCCGCCTAGAACATTTCATCCCACTCCGAAGCCGCCATCTTGGCGAAAATGCGGTTCGAAAATGTCAAAAATTTGAGCGTTCCAAGATGGCCGCCGGCGCCGCCGCCATTTTGTTTTTCGACAATCGGCTACCATATTCGGGAACTCGAGGACGCATTTAAGGGAACTCATCCAAAAAATCAGCCGAAATCCCGGAAATCACGCGCGTCTTCGGTCGCAAACACGGGGCGAAACGGGTTTTTCGATCCAAGATGGCGGCGCGGCCATTTTGTTTTTTCGCATTTTGACAGTTGCACCTCATCCCCGGGAGCGACACGATCAAGAACCATCCAAAAAACCAGCACGCTCGGAGCCATTTTGGAAAAGTTGACATTTCGCGGTGGCGGCCATCTTGGATTTTTCAAATTTCAAATATCGAATCCTGTGTCTTTTAATCAGTAGTCCATCTCACTCTAACATCCCAACACCCAAAAGTAATCGCAAATGTCCCAAAAATACCCCTGATCAGTCAGTCAGTCAGTGAGTCAGTGAGTGGTAATCCAGCTTTATATAATATAGACTAGATGTCGCGTGTGTGCCGCGGGGTGCGCGCACCCCGCGGTGGTGGACCCCCCACTTTAGCTTTTGTAATCAAAAGGTTATCGGTTGCGAGTAGGTGCAAAAATGAATTTTTTTTTGTCGAAGTTATAAAATTTGCCTAAAAAAGGTGTTCGAATATTCAAAAAACTGGAAAGGATACGTTTTTCTCTGAATGCTCTTTCATTTGATACCCATATTACGTGGGTGACAAAAGAAAATCGATCGGCCAATTCGGAGCGGCGGCCATATTGAATTTGGAGTAATGTCATTGACTGTGTCGTTTTTTACACTCAAAGTCCATTTTTTTGATATCTATATTGCGTGGGTGGCAAAAGAAAATCGATCTGTCATTTCGGAGCGGTGGCAACACTGAATCATCATGTGGACGCGTGTGTGCCGCGAGGTGCACGCACCTCGCGGTGGTGTGGTCCTCACATCGCTTTTGTAATAAAAAAAAGTTTTCAGTTGTGATTTGGTGCAAAAATGTATCTTTTTTGAGGTTGACTTAAAATTTGCCAAAGAAAGGTGTTCGATTAACCAACAAGCTGGAAAGGTTATGTTCTACTCTATAAACATTTTTATTTGGAAGCCATTTCCATATCGCGTGTGTGCCGCGGGGAGCAAGCACCCCGCGGTGGTGTGGTCCACTTAATGTGTTTCTAAGGGAAAGGTTTTCAGTTGCGAGTCGGTGCAAAAAATTTTTCGTTTTTTGAAGTTACATAAAATTTGCCGAAAAATGTGTTCGATTATTCAAAAAATTGGAAAGGTTACGTTCTACTTTGAAAATTCTTTCATTTGATACCCATATTACATAGGTGGCAAAAGAAAAGCGATCCGCCATTTTGGAGCGGCGGCCATATTGAATTTGGAGCAACGTCACTTACTGAGTCGTATTCTACACTTAAAATCCTTACATTTGATAGCCATATTACATAGGTGGAGAAGGAAAAGCGATTTGACATTTCGGAGCGGCGGCCATATTGAGTTTGAAACAATGTCACTCACTGTATCGTGTTCTACTAATAAAATCCTTACATTTGATACCCATATTACATAGGTGGAGAAGGAAAATCGGTCTGTCATTTCGGAGCGGCGGCCATATTGAATTTGGAGAAACGTCACTTACTGAATCGTATTCTGCACTTAAAATCCTTACATTTGATACCCATATTACATAGGTGGAGAAGGAAAATCGGTCTGTCATTTCGGAGCGGCGGCCATATTGAATTTGAAGCAATATCATTCACTGTATCGTGTTCTACTAATAAAATCCTTACATTTGATACCCATATTACATAGGTGGAGAAGGAAAATCGGTCTGTCATTTCGGAGCGGCGGCCATATTGAATTTGGAGATACGTCACTTACTGAATCGTATTCTACACTTAAAATCCTTACATTTGATACCCATATTGCATAGGTGGTAAAAGGAAAGCGGTCGGCCATTTAGAAGCGGCGGCCATATTGAGTTTGAAGCAATGTCACTCACTGTATCGTGTTCTACTATTAAAGCCCTATCATTTGATACCCATATTGCATAGGTGGCAAAAGAAAATCGATTTGACATTTCGGAGCGGCGGCCATATTGAATTTGGAACAGCGTCACTTACTGAATCGTATTCTACAATTAAAATCCATACATTTGATACCCATATTACATAGGTGGCGAAAGAAAAGCGATTTGACATTTCGGAGCGGCGGCCATATTGAGTTTGAAGCAATATCACTCACTGTATCGTATTCTACTAATAAAACCCTTACATTTGATACCCATATTGCATAGATGGCAAAAGAAAATCGATTTGACATTTTGGGGCGGCGGCCATATTCAATTTGGAGCAACGTCACTTACTGTGTCGTATTTTACACTTAAAATCCTTACATTTGATACCCATATTACATAGGTGAGGAAGTAAAAGCGATTTGACATTTCGGAGCGGCGGCCATATTGAGTTTGAAGCAATGTCACTCACTGTATCGTGTTCTACTAATAAAACCCTTACATTTGATACCCATATTGCATAGGTGGTAAATGGAAAGCGGTCGGCCATTTTGAAGCGGCGGCCATATTGAGTTTGAAACAATATCACTCACTGTATCGTGTTCTACTATTAAAGCCCTTTCATTTGATACCCATATTGCATAGGTGGCAAAAGAAAATCGATTTGACATTTCGGAGCGGCGGCCATATTGAATTTGAAGCAACGTCACTAACTGTATCGTATTCTACACTTAAAATCCTTAAATTTAATACCCATATTACCGTGCCGCTACCGAAAACCGCACTGAAATAGCAAAAAGCGCAAATTTTGAAACAATGGCCGCCTGCGCCGCCGCCATCTTGAAAAATTTAAATGTCATATTTTTCATGTCAATCCGACTATATGTGCTATCAAGTGACATTACGAGCTACCCGCTAGCCCTCACACAACCCCGCCAATAAATCGTCAAATTTAGGTTGTCGCTAACAATAAAAATCGTCCCACCTGCCAGTGTTGCCATAACACCAGCTCCAAATGTTGGTAGAAATGATCAGCGACGTCTGTTCCACCCCGCTATATGAAAAAAAATCGATAAAGTCGAAATTTACGTTTTCCCCCAAAACGGGGAAATTACCCCAAAATCGGGGCAAATTACCCCACGGTTTGATTCCCCTTAGCCAGCCCTACAAAAGGCCACCCGGTGTTGTCAGTCGAAAAACGCCGGCAACCGCGTCAAAATCTCGAATTAATGTTTTCGAAATTGCAACACTTTACAAAATGGCCGCCAGCGGAGCCGCCATGTTGAAATGTCAAAGTTTCGGATTTTTCCCGGTAACTGCATCGTATACGGAGCAGGATGACGTTTACCCCACGTTGCCAGCACGTCTGGAACGGGGAGATCAATTCGGGTCAAATCGGGTCGACGAAAAAATTCAAACCCCCTTGGCGGCCAGTGTTGCCAGTTGCGGAAAATAAAAATACCAGAAAGTCATAGAGGCCCCGACGCTCTATAGGCGCATGGGGTTGAAAATTGCGAAAAGTCGTTATTTCGATTTTCGACTACTCGGGCCTCCACAGGAAAAACTACCAAAAACGGTAGAAAATTTTTCACACCTGGCAATACTTCGCGCCGAGTTCTAACCCCACCTAGAACATTTCACCCCACTCCGAGCCCGCCATCTTGGCGAAAATGCGGTTCAAAAAAGTCAAAAATTTGAGCGTTCCAAGATGGCCGCCGGCGTCGACGCCATTTTGTTTTTCGCAAACCGGCTACTATAATCGGAAACTCGAGGATGCATTCGACCGGAGCCATCAAAAAAATCAGCCGATATCCCGAAAGTCACGCGCGTGTTCGGTCGCAAACACGGGGCGAAACGGGTTTTTCGATCCAAGATGGCGGCGCGGCCATTTTGTTTTTTCACATTTCGACAAAAGCACCCCATCCCCGGGGGCGAAACGATCACGCGTTCCAAAAACCATCACGATCGGAGCCGTTTTGGGAAATTTGACATTTCGAGCCGGCGGCCATCTTGGATTTTTCAAATTTCGAATATCGAATCCTGTGTCTTTTAATCAGTAGTCCATCTCTTTCTAACATCCCAACACCCAAAAATAATCGCAAATGTCCCAAAAATACCCCTGATCAGTCAGTCAGTGAGTCAGTGAGTGGTAATCCAGCTTTATATATTATAGACTAGATGTCGCGTGTGTGCCGCGGGGTGCGAGCACCCCGCGGAGGTGTTGTTCCACTTTTAGCTTTTGTAATCAAAAGGTTATCGGTTGCGAGTAGGTGCAAAAATGTGTCTTTTTTTGCTGAAGTTTAAAAATTTGCCTAAAAAAGGTGTTCGAATATTTAAAAAACTGGAAAGGATACGATCTACTCGGAATGCTCTTTCATTTGATACCCATATAACGTGGGTGGCAAAAGAAAAGCGATCGGCCAATTAGGGGCGGCGGCCATATTGAATTTGAAGCAATGTCAGTGACTGTATCGTATTTTACACTCAAAGTCCATTCATTTGATACCCATATTCGGTGGGTGGCAAAAAAAAGCGATCTGTCATTTCCATGCGCCGGCAACATTGAATTGTCATGTGGACGCGCGTATGCCGCGAGGTGCACGCACCTCGCGGTGGTGTAGTGCTCACATCGCATTTTGTAATAAAAAAAAAGTTTTCAGTTGCGATTTGGTGCAAAAATGTATCTTTTTTGAGGTCAATTTAAAATTTGCCTAAAAAAGGTGTTCGATTGATCAAAAAGCTGGAAAGGTTATGTTGTACTTTATACGCTCTTTTATTTCGAAGCGATGTCGATGTCGCGTGTGTGCCGCGGGGAGCAAGCACCCCGCGGTGGAATGGTCCACTTAATGTTTTTCTAAGCAAAAGGTTTTCAGTTGCGAGTCGGTGCAAAAAAATTTTCGTTTTTTTAAGTTACATAAAAAATGGTGTTCGATTATTAAAAAAACTGAAAAGGTTACGTTCTACTCTGAAAATCCTTACATTTGATACCCATATTACATAGGTGGAGAAGGAAAAGCGATTTGACATTTCGGAGCGGCGGCCATATTGAGTTTGAAGCAATATCACTCACTGTATCGTGTTCTACTAATAAAATCATTACATTTGATACCCATATTGCATAGGTGGCAAAAGAAAATCGATTTGACATTTCGGAGCGGCGGCCATATTGAGTTTGAAGCAACGTCACTCACTGTATCGTGTTCTACTCATAAAACCCTTACATTTGATACCCATATTACATAGGTGAAGAAGGAAAAGCGATTTGGCATTTCGGAGCGGCGGCCATATTGAGTTTGAAGCAATGTCACTTACTGTATCGTATTCTACACTTAAAATCCTTACATTTGATACCCATATTACATAGGTGGAAAAGGAAAAGCGATTTGACATTTCGGAGCGGCGGCCATATTGAGTTGGAAGCAATGTCACTCACTGTATCGTGTTCTACTAATAAAATCCTTACATTTGATACCCATATTACATAGGTGGAGAAGGAAAATCAGTCTGTCATTTCGTAGCGGCAGCCATATTGAATTTGGAGAAACGTCACTTACTGAATCGTATTCTACACTTAAAATCCTTACATTTGATACCCATATTACATAGGTGGAGAAGGAAAAGCGATTTGACATTTCGGAGCGGCGGCCATATTGAGTTTGAAGCAATGTCACTCACTGTATCGTGTTCTACTAATAAAACCCTTTCATTTGATACCCATATTACATAGGTGGCAAAAGAAAAGCGATCCGCCATTTTCGAGCGGCGGCCATATTGAATTTGGAGAAACGTCACTTACTGAATCGTATTCTACACTTAAAATCCTTACATTTGATACCCATATTACATAGGTGGAGAAGGAAAAGCGATTTGACATTTCGGAGCGGCGGCCATATTGAGTTTGAAGCAATATCACTCACTGTATCGTGCTCTACTAATAAAATCCTTACATTTGATACCCATATTGCATAGGCGGTAAAAGGAAAGCGGTCGGCCATTTTGAAGCGGCGGCCATATTGAGTTTGAAACAATGTCACTCATTTTATCTTGTTCTACTATTAAAGGCCTTTCATTTGATACCCATATTGCATAGGTGGCAAATAAAAAGCGATCCGCCATTTTGGAGCGGCGGCCATATTGAATTTGAAACAATGTCACTCACTGTATCGTGTTCTACTATTAAAGCCCTTTCATTTGATACCCATATTGCATAGGTGGCAAAAGTAAAGCAATTTCACATTTCGGAGCGGCGGCCATTTTAATTTTGGAGTATTGTCACTCACCTTATCGTGCTCTACTCTGAAATCCCTTTCATTTGATACCCATATTGCATGGGTGGCAAAAGAAATGCAATCCGCCATTTTTGGAGCGGTGGCCATATTGGATTTAGACAAAAATCATTGACTTGGTTTTGTTTCACTCATAAAGCCCTTTCATTTGATACCCATATCGCTATGGTTGCAAAAGAAATGTGAACCGACATTTTTTTAATGGCGGCCATTTTGAATTCATAGAGGTGACGTTACTCGCATCGTGTAGTACTCGCAAAACCCTTTCATTTGATACCCATATCACCATGCCGCGGCTGAAAACCGCACCGGAATAGCAAAAAGCACAAATTTTTTAAAAAAGGCCGCCAGCGCCGCCGCCATCTTGAAAAGTTAAAATGTCAAATTTTTTGAGAATACTTGACTATATTTCCTATCGATTGGTATCACCAGCTTGCTCGTAGCCCTAACCAAACCCCGTCAAAAAATCGTCAAATTTGGGTCGTCGCTAACAACAAAAACCGCCCCAGCTGCCAGTGTTGCCATATCACCCTCCCCAAATGGTGGTAGAAATGATCAGCGACGTCTGTTCCACCCCGTTATATGATAAAAACTCGAAAAAGTCGAAATTTACGTTCTCCCTCAAAACGGAGAAATTACCCCAAAATCGGGGAAAATTACCCCACGGTTTGATTCCCCTTAGCCAGCCCTACAAAAGGCCACCTGGTGTTGTCAGTCGAAAAATGCCGGCAACCGCGTCAAAATCGGGATTTATTTTTTTTCAAAATTGCAACACTTTACAAAATGGCCGCCAGCGGAGCCGCCATGTTGAAATGTCAAAGTTTCGGATTTTTCCCGGTAACTACGTCATATACGGAGCAGGATGACGTTTACCCCACATGTCCAGCACATCTGGAACGGGGAGATCAATTCGGGTCAAATCGGGTCGACGAAAAAATTCAAACCTCCTTGGCGGCCAGTGTTGCCAGTTGCGGAAAATAAAAATACCAGAAAGTCATAGAGGCCCCGACGCTCTATAGGCGCATGGGGTTGAAAATTGCGAAAAATCGTTATTTCGATTTTCGACTTTTCGGGCCTCCAGAGGAAAAACTACCAAAAATGGTAGAAAAAATTTCTCACCTGGCAACACTACGCTCCGAGTTCTAACCCCGCCCGGAACATTTGACCCCACTCCGAGGCCGCCATCGTGGCGAAAATTCGGTTCAAAAATGTCAAAAATTTGAGCGTTCCAAGATGGCCGCCGGCGCCGCCGCCATTTTGTTTTTTGCCCAACCGCGGGCATCACAGTAAACTCCAGGACGCACCCGAGCGGAACCATCAAAAAAATCAGCCGAAATCCCGAAAATCACGCGCGTGTTCGGTCGCAAACACGGGGCGAAACGGGTTTTTCGATCCAAGATGGCGGCGCGGCCATTTTGTTTTTTCGCATTTTGACAGTTGCACCTCATCCCCGGGAGCGACGCGATCAAGAACCATTAAAAAAACCAGCACGCTCGGAGCCATTTTGAAAAAGTTGACATTTCGCGGCGGCGGCCATCTTGGATTTTTCAAATTTCGAACACGTCGATCTACTCGAATGAATCAGTAGTCCATCTCTTTCTAACATCCCAAAACCCAAAAGTAACTGCAAATGTCCCAAAAATACCCCTGATCAGTGAGTCAGTCAGTCAGTGGTAATCCAGCTTTATATAGTATAGACTAGATGTCGCGTGTGTGCCGCGGGGTGCGCGCACCCCGCGGTGGTGGACCCCCCACTTTAGCTTTTGTAATCAAAAGGTTATCGGTTGCGAGTAGGTGCAAAAATGATTTTTTTTTTGTCGAAGTTATAAAATTTGCCTAAAAAAGGTGTTCGAATATTCAAAAAACTGGAAAGGATACGTTTTTCTCTGAATGCTCTTTCATTTGATACCCATATTACGTGGGTGGCAAAAGAAAATCGATCGGCCAATTCGGAGCGGCGGCCATATTGAATTTGGAGTAATGTCATTGACTGTGTCGTTTTTTACACTCAAAGTCCATTTTTTTGATATCTATATTGCGTGGGTGGCAAAAGAAAATCGATCTGTCATTTCGGAGCGGTGGCAACACTGAATCATCATGTGGACGCGTGTGTGCCGCGAGGTGCACGCACCTCGCGGTGGTGTAGTCCTCACATCGCTTGTGTAATAAAAAAAAGTTTTCAGTTGTGATTTGGTGCAAAAATGTATCTTTTTTGAGGTTGATTTAAAATTTGCCAAAGAAAGGTGTTCGATTAACCAAAACGCTGGAAAGGTTATGTTCTACTCTATAAACATTTTTATTTGGAAGCCATGTCCATGTCGCGTGTGTGCCGCGGGGAGCAAGCACCCCGCGGTGGAGTGGTCCACTTAATGTGTTTCTAAGCGAAAGGTTTTCAGTTGCGAGTCGGTGCAAAAAAATTTTCGTTTTTTGAAGTTACATAAAATTTGCCTAAAAATGTGTTCGATTATTCAAAAAATTGGTAAGGTTACGTTCTACTTTGAAAATTCTTTCATTTGATACCCATATTACATAGGTGGCAAAAGAAAAGCGATCCGCCATTTTGGAGCGGCGGCCATATTGAATTTGGAGCAACGTCACTTACTGAATCGTATTCTAAACTTAAAATCCTTACATTTGATACCCATATTACATAGGTGGAGAAGGAAAAGCGATTTGACATTTCGGAGCGGCGGCCATATTGAGTTTGAAACAATGTCACTCACTGTATCGTGTTCTACTAATAAAATCCTTACATTTGATACCCATATTACATAGGTGGAGAAGGAAAATCGGTCTGTCATTTCGGAGCGGCGGCCATATTGAATTTGGAGAAACGTCACTTACTGAATCGTATTCTGCACTTAAAATCCTTACATTTGATACCCATATTACATAGGTGGAGAAGGAAAAGCGATTTGACATTTCGGACCGGCGGCCATATTGAGTTTGAAGCAATATCATTCACTGTATCGTGTTCTACTAATAAAATCCTTACATTTGATACCCATATTACATAGGTGGAGAAGGAAAATCGGTCTGTCATTTCGGAGCGGCGGCCATATTGAATTTGGAGAAACGTCACTTACTGAATCGTATTCTACACTTAAAATCCTTACATTTGATACCCATATTGCATAGGTGGTAAAAGGAAAGCGGTCGGCCATTTTGAAGCGGCGGCCATATTGAGTTTGAAGCAATGTCACTCACTGTATCGTGTTCTACTATTAAAGCCCTATCATTTGATACCCATATTGCATAGGTGGCAAAAGAAAATCGATTTGACATTTTGGAGCGGCGGCCATATTCAATTTGGTGTAACGTCACTTACTGTACCGTGTTCTACACTTAAAATCCTTACATTTGATACCCATATTACATAAGTGGAGAAGGAAAAGCGATTTGACATTTCGGAGCGGCGGCCATATTGAGTTTGAAGCAATGTCACTCACTGTATCGTGTTTTACTAATAAAACTCTTACATTTGATACCCATATTGCATAGGTGGTGAAAGGAAAGCGGTCGGCCATTTGAAGCGGCGGCCATATTGATTTTGAAACAACGTCACTCACTGCATCGTGTTCTACTATTAAAGCCCTTTCATTTGATACCCATATTGCATAGGTGGCAAAAGAAAATCGATTTGACATGTCGGAGCGGCGGCCATATTGAATTTGAAGCAACGTCACTAACTGTATCGTATTCTACACTTAAAATCCTTAAATTTGATACCCATATTACCGTGCCGCTACCGAAAACCGCACTGAAATAGCAAAAAGCGCAAATTTTGAAACAATGACCGCCTGCGCCGCCGCCATCTTGAAAAATTTAAATGTCATATTTTTCATGTCAAGCCGACTATATGTGCTATCAAGTGACATTACGATCTACCCGCTAGCCCTCACACAACCCCGCCAATAAATCGTGAAATTTAGGTTGTCGCTAACAATAAAAACCGTCCCACCTGCCAGTGTTGCCATAACACCAGTTCCAAATGTTGGTAGAAATGATCAGCGACGACTGTTCCACCCCGCTATATCAAAAAAAATTGAAAAAGTCGTAATTTACGTTTTCCCCTAAAACGGAGAAATTACCCCAAAATCGGGGAAAATTACCCCACTATTAGATTTCCCTTGTCGAGCACTACGACAGACCACCCGGTGTTGTCAGTCGAAAAACGCCGGCAACCGCGTCAAAATCGCGAATTAATGCCTTCGAAATTGCAACCCTTAACAAAATGGCCGCCAGCGAAGCCGCCATCTTGAAATGTCAAAGTTTCGGATTTTTCCCGGTAACTACATCATATACGGAGCAGGATGACGTTTACCCCACATGTCCAGCACATCTGCAACGGGGAGATCAATTCGGGTCAATTCGGGTCTACGAAAAAATTCAAACCTCTTTGGCGGCCAGTGTTGCCAGTTGCGGAAAATAAAAATACCAGAAAGTCATAGAGGCCTCGGCGCTCTATAGGCTCATGGGGTTGAAAATTGCGAAAAGTCGCTATTTCGATTTTCGAATATTTGGCTCTCCAGAGGAAAAACTACCAAAAACGGTAGAAATTTTTTCACACTTGGCAACACTACGCGCCGAGTTCTAACCCCCCCTAGAACATTTCACCCCACTCCGAGGCCGCCATCTTGGCGAAAATTCGGTTCAAAAATGACGAAAATTTTAGCGTTCCAAGATGGCCGCCGGCGCCGCCGCCATTTTGTTTTTCGCCAACCGGCTACCATAATCGGAAACTCGAGGACGCGTTCGACCGGAGCCATCAAAAAAATCAGCCGAAATCCAGAAAATCACGCGCGTGTGCGGTCGCAAACACGGGGCGAAACGGGTTTTTCGATCCAAGATGGCGGCGCGGCCATTTTGTTCTTTCAGATTTCGACAGAAGCACCCGATCCCCGGGGGCGAAACGATCGCGCGTCCCAAAAACCAGCGCGATCGGAGTCGTTTTGGGAATTTTGACATTTCGCGGCGGCGGCCATCTTGGATTTTTCAAATTTCGAATATCGCTTTCTACTCGACTGAATCGATCGTGCATCTCGCTCTAACATCCCAAAACCCAAAAGTAACTGCAAATGTCCCAAAAATACCCCTGATCAGTGAGTGAGTCAGTCAGTCAGTCAGTCAGTGGTAATCCAGCTTTATATAGTATAGATAGATAGATAGATAGACTAGATGTCGCGTGTGTGCCGCGGGGTGCGAGCACCCCGCGGAGGTGTTGTTCCACTTTTAGCTTTTGTAATCAAAAGGTAATCGGTTGCGAGTCGGTGCAAAAATGTGTCTTTTTTGCTGAAGTTTAAAAATTTGCCTAAAAAAGGTGTTCGATTATTAAAAAAACTGGAAAGGATACGATCTACTCGGAATGCGCTTTCATTTGATACCCATATAACGTGGGTGGCAAAAGAAAAGCGATCGGCTAATTAGGGGCGGCGGCCATATTGAATTTGAAGTTGACTGTATCGTATTTTACACTAAAATTCCATTCATTTGATACCCATATTCCGTGGGTGACAAAACAAAAGCGATCTGTCATTTCGGAGCGGTGGCAACACTGAATCATCATGTGGACGCGTGTGTGCCGCGAGGTGCAAGCACCTCGCGGTGGTGTAGTCCTCACATCGCTTTTGTAATAAAAAAAAAGTTTTCAGTTGCGATTTGGTGCAAAAATGTATCTTTTTTCAGGTCAAATTAAAATTTGCCTAAAAAAGGTGTTCGATTGATCAAAAAACTGGAAAGGTTATGTTGTACTTTATACGCTATTTTATGTCGAAGCGATGTCGATGTCGCGTGTGTGCCGCGGGGAGCAAGCACCCCGCGGTGGAGTAGTCCACTTAATGTTTTTCTAAGCAAAAGGTTTTCAGCTGCGAGTCGGTGCAAAAAAAATTTCGTTTTTTTAAGTTACATAAAAAATGGTGTTCGATTATTTAAAAAAACTGAAAAGGTTACGTTCTACTCTAAAAATCCTTACATTTGATACCCATATTACATAGGTGGAGAAGGAAAAGCGATTTGACATTTTGGAGCGGCGGCCATATTGAATTTGGAGAAACGTCACTTACTGAATCGTATTCTACACTTAAAATCCTTACATTTGATACCCATATTACATAGGTGGTGAAGGAAAAGCGATTTGACATTTCGGAGCGGCGGCCATATTGAGTTTGAAGCAATATCACTCACTGTATCGTGTTCTACTAATAAAATCCTTACATTTGATACCCATATTGCATAGGCGGTAAAAGGAAAGCGGTCGGCCATTTTGGAGCGGCGGCCATATTGAGTTTGAAACAATGTCACTCATTTTATCGTGTTCTACTATTAAAGGCCTTTCATTTGATACCCATATTGCATAGGTGGCAAAAGAAAAGCGAACCGCCATTTTGGAGCGGCGGCCATATTGAATTTGGAGAAACGTCACTCACCTTATCGTGTTCTACTCCCAAATCCCATTCATTTGATACCCATATTGCATGGGTGGCAAAAGAAATGCAATCCGCTATTTTGGAAGCGGCGGCCATATTGGATTTAGACAAAAATCATTTACTTACTTTTGTTTGACTCTTAAAGCCCTTTCATTTGATACCCATATCGCTATGGTTACAAAAGAAATGTGATCCGACATTTTTTTATTGGCGGCCATTTTGAATTCGTAGAGGTGACGTTACTTGCATCGTGTAGTACTCGCAAAACCCTTTCATTTGATACCCATATCACCATGCCGCGGCTGAAAACTGCAACGAAATAGCAAAAAGCGCAAATTTTTGAAAAAAGGCCGCCAGCGCCGCCGCCATCTTGAAAAATTGAAATGTCAAATTTTTTGTGTAAGGCCGACTATATTTCCTATCGAGCGATATTACCAGCCGGCCTCTAGCCCTATCCAAACTCCGTCAAAAAATCGTCAAATTTGGGTCGTCGCTGACAACAAAAACCGTCCCAGCTGCCAGTGTTGCCATATCACCGGCCCGAAATGGTGGTAGAAATGATCAGCGACGTCTGTTCCACCCCGCTATAAGATAAAAACTCGAAAAAATCTAAATTTACGTTTTCCCCCAAAACGGCGAAATTACCCCAAAATCGGGGAAAATTACCCCACAATTAGATCTCCCTCGGCGAGCACTACGAAAGGCCACCCGGTGTTGTCAGTCGAAAAACGACGGTAACCGCGTCAAAATCGCTAAATAATGCTTTCGAAATTGCAACCCTTAACAAAATGGCCGCCAGCGGAGCCGCCATATTGAAATGTCAAAGTTTCGGATTTTTCCCGGTAACTACATCATATACAGAGCAGGATGACGTTTACCCCAAGTTGCCAGCTCATCTGGAACGGGGAGATCAATTCGGGTCAAATCGGGTCTACGAAAAAATTCAAATCCCCTTGGCGGCCAGTGTTGCCAGTTGCGGAAAATAAAAATACCAGAAAGTCATAGAGGCCCCGACGCTCTATAGGCGCATCGGGTTGAAAATTGCAAAAAGTCGTTATTTCGATTTTCGACTATTCGGGCCTCCAGAGGAAAAACTACCAAAAACGGTAGAAAATTTTTCGCATCTAGCAACACTTTGCGCCGAGTTCTAACCCCGCCCAGAACATTCGACCCCACTCCGAGGCCGCCATCTTGGCGAAAATGCTGTTCAAAAAAGTCAAAAATTTGAGCGTTCCAAGATGGCCGCCGGCGTCGACGCCATTTTGTTTTTCGCCAACCGGCTACTATAATCGGAAACTCGAGGACGCGTTCGACCGGAGCCATCAAAAAAATCAGCCGATATCCCGAAAGTCACGCGCGTGTTCGGTCGCAAACACGGGGCGAAACGGGTTTTTCGATCCAAGATGGCGGCGCGGCCATTTTGTTTTTTGGCATTTTGTCAGAAACACCCAATCCCCGGGGGCGAAATGATCACGCGTCCCAAAAACCAGCGCGATCGGAGCCGTTTTGGAAATTTTGACATTTCGCGGCGGCGGCCATCTTGGATTTTTCAAATTTCGAATATCGCTTTCTACTCGACTGAATCGATCGTGCATCTCTTTCTAACATCCCAAAACCCAAAAGTAACTGCAAATGTCCCAAAAATACCCCTGATCAGTGAGTGAGTGAGTCAGTGGTAATCCAGCTTTATATATTATAGACTAGATGTCGCGTGTGTGCCGCGGGGTGCGCGCACCCCGCGGTGGTGGACCCCCCACTTTAGCTTTTGTAATCAAAAGGTTATCGGTTGCGAGTAGGTGCAAAAATGATTTTTTTTTGTCGAAGTTATAAAATTTGCCTAAAAAAGGTGTTCGAATATTCAAAAAACTGGAAAGGATACGTTTTTCTCTGAATGTTCTTTCATTTGATACCCATATTACGTGGGTGGCAAAAGAAAATCGATCGGCCAATTTGGAGCGGCGGCCATATTGAATTTGGAGTAATGTCATTGACTGTGTCGTTTTTTACACTCAAAGTCCATTTTTTTGATATCTATATTGCGTGGGTGGCAAAAGAAAATCGATCTGTCATTTCGGAGCGGTGGCAACACTGAATCATCATGTGGACGCGTGTGTGCCGCGAGGTGCACGCACCTCGCGGTGGTGTGGTCCTCACATCGCTTTTGTAATAAAAAAAAGTTTTCAGTTGTGATTTGGTGCAAAAATGTATCTTTTTTGAGGTTGATTTAAAATTTGCCAAAGAAAGGTGTTCGATTAACCAAAAAGCTGGAAAGGTTATGTTCTACTCTATAAACATTTTTATTTGGAAGCCATGTCCATGTCGCGTGTGTGCCGCGGGGAGCAAGCACCCCGCGGTGGAGTGGTCCACTTAATGTGTTTCTAAGCGAAAGGTTTTCAGTTGCGAGTCGGTGCAAAAAATTTTTCGTTTTTTGAAGTTACATAAAATTTGCCTAAAAATGTGTTCGATTATTCAAAAAATTGGAAAGGTTACGTTCTACTTTGAAAATTCTTTCATTTGATACCCATATTACATAGGTGGCAAAAGAAAAGCGATCCGCCATTTTGGAGCGGCGGCCATATTGAATTTGGAGCAACGTCACTTACTGAATCGTATTCTACACTTAAAATCCTTACATTTGATACCCATATTACATAGGTGGAGAAGGAAAAGCGATTTGACATTTCGGAGCGGCGGCCATATTGAGTTTGAAACAATGTCACTCACTGTATCGTGTTCTACTAATAAAATCCTTACATTTGATATCCATATTACATAGGTGGAGAAGGAAAATCGGTCTGTCATTTCGGAGCGGCGGCCATATTGAATTTGGAGAAACGTCACTTACTGAATCGTATTATGCACTTAAAATCCTTACATTTGATACCCATATTACATAGGTGGAGAAGGAAAAGCGATTTGACATTTCGGAGCGGCGGCCATATTGAGTTTGAAGCAATATCATTCACTGTATCGTGTTCTACTAATAAAACCCTTACATTTGATACCCATATTGCATAGGTGGCAAAAGAAAATCGATTTGACATTTTGGAGCGGCGGCCATATTCAATTTGGTGTAACGTCACTTACTGTACCGTGTTCTACACTTAAAATCCATACATTTGATACCCATATTACATAGGTGGCGAAAGAAAAGCGATTTGACATTTCGGAGCGGCGGCTATATTGAGTTTGAAGCAATATCACTCATTGTGTCGTGTTCTACTAATAAAACCCTTACATTTGATACCCATATTGCATAGGTGGAGAAGGAAAAGCGATTTGACATTTCGCAGCGGCGGCCATATTGAGTTTGAAGCAATGTCACTCACTGTATCGTGTTCTACTAATAAAACCCTTACATTTGATACCCATATTGCATAGGTGGTGAAAGGAAAGCGGTCGGCCATTTTGAAGCGGCGGCCATATTGAGTTTGAAACAACGTCACTCACTGCATCGTGTTCTACTATTAAAGCCCTTTCATTTGATACCCATATTGCATAGGTGGCAAAAGAAAATCGATTTGACATGTCGGAGCGGCGGCCATATTCAATTTGAAGCAACGTCACTAACTGTATCGTATTCTACACTTAAAATCCTTAAATTTGATACCCATATTACCGTGCCGCTACCGAAAACCGCACTGAAATAGCAGAAAGCGCAAATTTTGAAACAATGGCCGCCTGCGCCGCCGCCATCTTGAAAAATTGAAATGTCAAATTTTTCATGTCAAGCCGACTATATGTGCTATCAAGTGACATTACGAGCTACCCGCTAGCCCTCACACAACCCCGCCAATAAATCGTCAAATTTGGGTTGTCGCCAACAATAAAAACCGTCCCACCTGCCAGTGTTGCCATAACACCAGCTCCAAATGGTGGTAGAAATGATCAGCGACGACTGTTCCACCCCGCTATATCAAAAAAATTGAAAAAGTCGAAATTTACGTTTTCCCCTAAAACGGAGAAATTACCCCAAAATCGGGGAAAATTACCCCACTATTAGATTTCTCTCGGCGAGCACTACGAAAGGCCACCCGGTGTTGGCAGTCGAAAAACGCCGGCAACCGCGTCAAAATCGCGAATTAATGCCTTCGAAATTGCAACCCTTAAGAAAATGGCCGCTAGCGGAGCCGCCATCTTGAAATGTCAAAGTTTCGGATTTTTCCCGGTAACTACATCATATACGGAGCAGGATGACGTTTACCCCACATGTCCAGCACATCTGGAACGGGGAGATCAATTCGGGTCAATTCGGGTCTACGAAAAAATTCAAACCTCCTTGGCGGCCAGTGTTGCCAGTTGCGGAAAATAAAAATACCAGAAAGTCATAGAGGCCCCGACGCTCTATAGGGGCATGAGGTTGAAAATCGCGAAAAGTCGTTATTTCGATTTTCGACTATTCGGGCCTCCAGAGGAAAAACTACCAAAAACGGTAGAAAATTTTTCACACCTGGCAACACTTCGCGCCGAGTTCTAACCCCGCCTAGAACATTTCACCCCACTCCGAGGCCGCCATCTTGGCGAAAATGCGGTTAAAAAAAGTCAAAAATTTGAGCGTTCCAAGATGGCCGCCGGCGTCGACGCCATTTTGGTTTTCGCTAATCGGCCCCCATAATCGGGAACTCGAGGAGGTGGATCGCCCACTTTAGCTTTTGTAATCAAAAGGTAATCGGTTGCGAGTCGGTGCAAAAATTTGTCTTTTTTTGCTGAAGTTTAAAAATTTGCCTAAAAAAGGTGTTCGAATATTCAAAAAACTGGAAAGGATACGATCTACTCGGAATGCTCTTTCATTTGATACCCATATAACGTGGGTGGCAAAAGAAAAGCGATTGGCTAATTAGGGGCGGCGGCCATATTGAATTTGAAGCAATGTCATTGACTGTATCGTATTTTACACTAAAATTCCATTCATTTGATACCCATATTCCGTGGGTGACAAAACAAAAGCGATCTGTCATTTCGGAGCGGTGGCAACACTGAATCATCATGTGGACGCGTGTGTGCCGCGAGGTGCAAGCACCTCGCGGTGGTGTAGTCCTCACATCGCTTTTGTAATAAAAAAAAGTTTTCAGTTGCGATTTGGTGCAAAAATGTATCTTTTTTGAGGTTGATTTAAAATTTGTCAAAGAAAGGTGTTCGATTAACCAAAAAGCTCAAAAGGTTATGTTCTCCTCTATAAACATTTTTATTTCGAAGCCATGTCCATGTCGCGTGTGTGCCGCGGGGAGCAAGCACCCCGCGGTGGAGTGGTCCACTTAATGTGTTTCTAAGCAAAAGGTTTTCAGTTGCGAGTCGGTGCAAAAAATTTTTCGTTTTTTGAAGTTACATAAAACTTGCCAAAAAATGTGTTCGATTATTCAAAAAATTGGAAAGGTTACATTCTACTTTGAAAATTCTTTCATTTGATACCCATATTACATAGGTGGCAAAAGAAAAGCGATCCGCCATTTTGGAGCGGCGGCCATATTGAATTTGAAACATCGTCACTTACTGAATCGTATTCTACACTTAAAATCCTTACATTTGATACCCATATTACATAGGTGGAGAAGGAAAAGCGATTTGACATTTCGGAGCGGCGGCCATATTGAGTTTGAAACAATGTCACTTACTGTATCGTTTTCTACTAATAAAACCCTTTCATTTGATACCCATATTGCATAGGTGGCAAAAGAAAATCGATTTGACATTTTGGAGCGGCGGCCATATTGAATTTGAAGCAACATCAGATACTGTATCGTATTCTTCACTTAAAATCCTTACATTTGATACCCATATTGCATAGGTGGTAAAAGGAAAGCGGTCGGCCATTTTGAAGCGGCGACCATATTGAGTTTGAAACAATGTCACTCACTGTATCGTGTTCTACTATTAAAGCCCTTTCATTTGATACCCATATTGCATAGGTGGTGAAAGGAAAGCGGTCGGCCATTTCGAAGCGGCGGCCATATTGAGTTTGAAACAATGTCACTCACTGTATCGTGTTCTACTATTAAAGACCTTTCATTTGATACCCATCTTGCATAGGTGGCAAAAGAAAAGCGAACCGCCATTTTGGAGCGGCGGCCATATTAAGTTTGAAACAATGTCACTTACTGAATCGTATTCTACACTTAAAATTCTTACATTTGATACCCATATTACATAGGTGGAGAAGGAAAAGCGATTTGACATTTCGGAGCGGCGGCCATATTGAGTTTGAAGCAATATCACTCACTGTATCGTGTTCTACTAATAAAATCCTTACATTTGATACCCATATTGCATAGGCGGTAAAAGGAAAGCGGTCGGCCATTTTGAAGCGGCGGCCATATTGAGTTTGAAACAATGTCACTCATTTTATCGTGTTCTACTATTAAAGGCCTTTCATTTGATACCCTTATTGCATAGGTGGCAAATGAAAAGCGATCCGCCATTTTGGAGCGGCGGCCATATTGAATTTGAAACAATGTCACTCACTGTATCGTGTTCTACTATTAAAGCCCTTTCATTTGATACCCATATTACATAGGTGGCAAAAGAAAAGCCATCCGCAATTTCGAAGCGGTGGCCATTTTGATTTTGGAGCAATGTCACTCACTTTGTCGTCTTCTACTCCCAAATCCCTTTCATTTGATATCCATATTGCATATGTGGCAAATGAAAAGCGATCCGCCATTTTGGAGCGGCGGCCATATTCAATTTGGAGCAACGTCACTTACTGTCTAGTATTCTACACTTAAAATCCTTACATTTAATACCCATATTGCATAGGTGGCAAAAGAAAATCGATTTGACATTTCAGAGCGGCGGCCATATTGAATTTGAAGCAACATCAGATACTGTATCGTATTCTTCACTTAAAATCCTTACATTTGATACCCATATTGCATAGATGGTAAAAGGAAAGCGGTCGGCCATTTTGAAGCGGCGGCCATATTGAGTTTGAAACAATGTCACTCACTGTATCGTGTTCTACTATTAAAACCCTTTTATTTGATAACCATATTGCATAGGTGGCAAAAGAAAATCGATTTGACATTTTGGAGCGGCGGCCATATTGAATTTGGAGAAACGTCACTTACTGAATCGTATTCTACACTTAAAATCCTTACATTTGATACCCATATTACATAGGTGGAGAAGGAAAATTGGTCTGTCATTTCGGAGCGGCGGCCATATTGAATTTGGAGAAACGTCACTTACTGAATCGTATTCTACACTTAAAATCCTTACATTTGATACCCATATTGCATAGGTGGTAAAAGGAAAGCGGTCGGCCATTTTGAAGCGGCGGCCATATGGAGTTTGAAGCAATGTCACTCAATGTATCGTATTCTACTAATAGAACCCTTTCATTTGATACCCATATTGCATAGGTGGTAAATGGAAAGCGGTCGGCCATTTTGAAGCGGCGGCCATATTGAGTTTGAAACAATGTCACTCACTGTATCGTGTTCTACTATTAAAGCCCTTTCATTTGATACCCATATTACATAGGTGGCAAAAGAAAAGCCATCCGCAATTTCGGAGCAGCTGCCATTTTGATTTTGGAGCAATGTCACTCACTTTGTCATCTTCTACTCCCAAATCCCTTTCATTTGATACCCATATTGCATAGGTGGCAAAAGAAATGCAATCCGCTATTTTGGAAGCGGCGGCCATATTGGATTTAGACAAAAATCATTTACTTGGTTTTGTTTTACTCTTAAAACCCTTTCATTTGATACCCATGTTGCTATGGTTGCAAAAGAAATGTGACCCGACATTTTTTTAATGGCGGCCATTTTGAATTCATAGAGGTGACGTTACTTGCATCGTGTAGTACTCGAAAAATCCTTTTATATGATACCCATATCACCATGCCAGGGCTGAAAACCGCACCAGAATAGCAAAAAGCGCATTTTTTTAAAAAAAGGCCGCCTGCGCAGCCGCCATCTTGAAAAGTTGAAATGTCAACTTTTTTAAAAATACTTGACTATATTTTCTAGCGATTGGTATTACCAACTGGCCCCTCGCCCTAACCAAACCCCGTCAAAAAATCGTCAAATTTGGGTCGTCGCTGACAACAAAAACCGCCCCAGCTGCCAGTGTTGCCATATCACCGGCCCTAAATGGTGGTAGAAATGATCAGCGACGTCTGTTCCACCCCGCTATATGAAAAAAAATCGAAAAAGTCGAAATTTACGTTCTCCCTCAAAACGGGGAAATTACCCCAAAATCGGGGATAATTACCCCACGGTATGATTCCCCTTAGCCAGCTCTACAAAAGGCCACCCGGTGTTGTCAGTCGAAAAACGCCGGCAACCGCGTCAAAATCGCGATTCTATTTTTTCAAAATTGCAACACTTTACAAAATGGCCGCCAGCGGAGCCGCCATGTTGAAATGTCAAAGTTTCGGATTTTTCCCGGTAACTACGTCATATACGGAGCAGGATGACGTTTACCCCACGTTGCCAGCACATCTGGAACGGGGAGATCAATTCGGGTCAAATCGGGTCGACGAAAAAATTCAAATCCCCTTGGCGGCCAGTGTTGCCAGTTGCGGAAAATAAAAATACCAGAAAGTCATAGAGGTCCCGACCCTCTATAGGCGCATGGGGTTGAAAATTGCGAAAAGTCGTTATTTCGATTTTCGTCTTTTCGGGCCTCCAGAGGAAAAACTACCAAAAATGGTAGAAAAAATTTCTCACCTGGCAACACTTCGCGACGAGTTCTAACCCCGCCCGGAACATTTGACCCCACTCCGAGGCCGCCATCTTGGCGAAAATTCGGTTCAAAAATGTCAAAAATTTGAGCGTTCCAAGATGGCCGCCGGCGCCGCCGCCATTTTGTTTTTTGCCCAACCGCGGGCATCACAGTAAACTCCAGGACGCGTTCGACCGGAGCCATCAAAAAAATCAGCCGATATCCCGAAAGTCACGCGCGTGTTCGGTCGCAAACACGGGGCGAAACGGGTTATTCGATCCAAGATGGCGGCGCGGCCATTTTGTTTTTTCACATTTCGCCAGAAGCACCCGATCCCCGGGGGCGAAACGATCACGCGTCCCAAAAACCAGCGCGATCGGAGCCGTTTTGGAAATTTTGACATTTCGCGCCGGCGGCCATCTTGGATTTTTCGAATTTCGAATATCGCTTTCTACTCGACCGAATCGATCGTGCATCTCGCTCTAACATCCCAAAACCCAAAACTAACTGCAAATGTCCCAAAAATACCCCTGATCAGTGAGTCAGTGAGTGAGTCAGTGGTAATCCAGCTTTATATATTATAGATAGACTAGTTATATATTATAGATAGATAGATGTTTCCATCTATAGACGCACGCACAGCCGCAACCGCTAATGGTAGAAATGTGAAATTTGGACAGTTGTTTTAATTCAAAATGCAAACGCACACTAAGAAGGGATTTTAATTTTTTTAACCCTAATGGGATGAAATAGGGGTTGCAAGTTTGTATGGGAAAATCTTTAAATTAGCAACGATTTTCATAAAACTTGAGATTCATGGCCTCGAAAATATTTAATTGAATACGTGTTTCATGGTTTATTGGAATTCACCCCCTTAGGGTGCAAAATAGGGCAATATATTTCTATGGAAAATATTTAAAATCTGCTCCAATTTCTACGAAATTTATTATCCGGGCTTAAATAGGCTACAGAATTATTTTTCCTATGGGAAAATATAAATTCCCACAGAAAAAAAATAATAACGCGGGCGAAGCCGCGAGCGGAAAGCTAGTCAGTTAATAAATGACAGAGTTATGACGTAACAACCACAAGGAAAAGAACCTACAATCGAATTAAACCACCTTTTTGTGACGTTTGAATAGAGGCCCAGTGCACATTGAAAACAGCTTACATTTTCGCTTATACTATGATTACCGGGCTCCGGGCTTGGAACTCCAAATTGAATGAGAGCGCCATTGGGGACCACCTTGATATTAATTTTGATCTTATTTACTTAATGGGTACGTGTGTATTGGTTTGTGATGAGTTCTCTAAACTCACGCTTACTCCACGTGAGTTTCCAAATTCGCTGATGTTGAGTTGAATAAGTTCATAAACAATTTTCATAACATTGGTAATGAAGTGTGTGATTCAAACCCAAACTCAAAAATCTTTATTCAATATAGACCTTTACAGGCACTTATTGACGTCAAAAAAAAAACAATAATCTTCAACCAAGAATCTAATTAACTAAATTATTTGATCCTTGTATGTACACACACCCCAACCATTATTAAGATGTGTGCAAATACAAGTCAAATGAAAAAAAAATTGACTCTACTTAGTTTATAGATTTTATCTAATATACCTACCAGGTATATCAGATAAAATCTATCGACGAGCGTCGCGTCGGTGGCGCTGTGGACTCGGGCTCGGCACTGACATTCTAATCGGGAGGTCCGGGGTACGCAATGTACCAATGTGTTTTTCGTTTTTCGAACATCATAATGTACATTTATCCGACGCTCCTGGAAAACCTCGTGAAGCAATCTGCGTACATCTGCGAAGAAATTCAGGGGTGTATGTGAAGTCTACCAATCCGCACTGGACCAGCGTGGTTGACTTAGGGTAGGCTCGAGCCCCTCTGTGGGGACGTATATGAGTTGTGATGATGATGACATGTACCCGGTTGCGTTTCAGCCAATCACAAATCTAAGCGTGGAGCCTCTAGAGCAGCTATACTCAACCTGCGGCCCGCGAGCTTTGAGTGCTTTGAGTCACAAAATTGTAAGCCATCAGAGCAACTATGGTGGGCGCACCGAGGAAATACTAAAATTATAAGCTGAAGAGTTTATTTGATTGTTTGTTTGTTTGGTTGAACGCGCTAATCTCAGGAACTACTGATTCAAATTGAAAAATTCTTTTGGTGTTGGATAGTCCATTTACCGAGGAAGGCTATAGGCTATATAAAATCATGCTACGACTAAGAGGAGCTGAGCATTAATGAAAAATGTTGCAAAAACGGGAAAAAATATGGCGAAACGTAGTTCGCGGGCGCAGAGAAAACTCTACCGGGGTGCGTTACAATTAGCGTTGCCCGAGCGAGACCTTTTCTTTTTTAGGGTTCCGCACCTCAAAAGGAAAAAACGGAACCATTGAGTTTGCGTGCTCCGCCTCAGAACACATCTTCGCTTTCCATCAGGCAAGAATATGGTCAAACGCGCTCAAGTGTACCTTAAAAAATATCACATTGTATATTAAACAATTCGTCGGAGGGGTGGAGTTATATTTATGCAAATGACTTATTATACTATTATAAGCTACCGCTTACCTGCGAATGATCTGAATACATCGTCATCATTCTCAGCCAAACTGCGCCCACTGATAGCCATAGGCCTTCCAAAGTATAGGTAATTTTTTTCACTTTATGAGGCTTTGCTCAGATTACGGTAAGAATATGTACGTTGAGTCGTGAAGCTGTTGGACGCAAGAACTAAAACCTAGAACAGCCCAAAAAAATCATCGGTTTATTTTAAAATTTAATGAGTTTCAATGAAAAGGAATAAGAGCATAAATTAAAACGGGACCTCCACGGCAAGGCGACAGCCTCCGCCAACATTAAGCGCGGGGCTCCCGGTTTCTTTCAGATATTATTAGTTTCCAGTGAATAGCGGCCGCGGGGCTAAATTAAAACTGGCGTAATTGCTGGGATGTAAAGTGCAGCTTCATTATGCGGGGCTCACCGAGGAAGAATAAGAGGCAAATGAAATGTTTTTAATATCGTAACAGACGTTAGATGGACAATACTTGGAAGGAGGTGCGCTGGTCCCGTTGCTTTCATCTATACATATATACCTATGTATATAAAGGAAAGTCATGCTAGTTACACTATGTATAACTCAAGAACCTCTGAACCGATTTGGCTAAAAATTGGTGGGGAGGTAGCTTAGAACCAGGAGACGGACATAGGATAGCTTTTATCACAGAATCAGGGGAGAAAAGGGGGTGGAAGTTTGTAGTATAGGGAATCAATAACCGCTGAACCGATTTAGATGAAATTTTCTATGGAGATAGTTTGAGCTGTGGGGAAGGATAAAGAATAGTTTTTATCCCCGAAATCACTCCTTAAGGGTGTAAAAGGGGTAATTTGTACAGGGAATCAATAAAAAAGGATTTCCACGAGGACGAAGTCACGGGCAAAAGCTAGTATACGATATAACGAAAACAGACTTAAAGTATTCTAAACACTTCAAATAGAGCACCTACAGCATTATTTATAAATTACTATAACTGTGACCGCGAACTCAGTTTTCTGTAACATAAGTGTACTTTCCATTAGGCAAACTGCTCTGAAATTGGCTAATTACAAAAACGCATTGCAAAGTAGGTAATCGCTTAGCGTTTGTCCAAAAAAACTCGAACCAACAATCATTTCGACCGACGCGAGAGCCGCGCGCAACGAACAATTTCCAAATTGAATAAAAATCCAATTTATTTTTTCGTGCTCGCGAATGTCCGTTGCGGAGTTAAAATAAAAATTTAATTACACTGTTATTAAAAATCATTAGCAGTTTCGGCTCGTGCTCCAGGGCTGATGCTGGCTCGGTGGTGCTGCTCGACGAGGCTGGGAAGTTTTTCGAGAAGATTCTCGCTTCCCGTATCGTCGAGCACCTAGAGGACCGGGGGCCGGACTTGGCTGAAAACCAGTTCGGCTTCCGCACCGGCCGGTCCACGGTGGATGCGGTGGCCCTCCTCAAGGGGTGGACTGAGGAGGCCACAGCTCGTGGGGACACTGTTGTTGCGGTGTCTCTTGACATCCGCAACGCATTCAACAGCCTGCCCCACGAGTGCATAAAGGAGGCACTCCGCTTCCACCGGGTGCCTCCGTACCTCCGCGCCCTCGTGGAGGATTACCTGCAAGGCAGGTCCATCCTCTACGAGGGGCCGGATGGGCGCGTCCACACGTGGACAATGGCGGTGGGTGTGCCCCAGGGTTCCGTACTAGGTCCTCTGTTATGGAACCTGGGGTACAACTGGGTTCTGCGAGGCGACCTTCTGCCACGAACGAAGGTCGTCTGCTTCGCCGACGACACGCTCGTCGCGGCGAGAGCAAAAACGGGGGAGGAGGCGGCCCACCTTGCATCGGTCGGCGCCTCACTGGTCGTCCGACGCATCCGCCTCCTGGGCCTGGACGTGGCCCTCGACAAAACGAGGGCCATGTTATTCCACGCCCCCCGTCGCAGGATCCCACCGGGGCTCCGCGTCCGAGTGGAGAGGGTCCGTATACCGGTCGAGGTGCACTTTAAGTACCTCGGCCTGGTTCTGGACCCCCGATGGAGTTTCGAGGAGCATTTTAAGCTCCTCGCTCCACGGCTGTGCGCCGCTGCAGCCGCACTTGGACGGGTCCTCCCTAATGTGGGAGGTCCAGGATCGGCGTGCCGTCGACTGTATCACGGGGTAATACGGTCGATGGCACTCTATGGAGCCCCGGTATGGGCAGAGTGCCTCTCCTCCCGAACGGTGGCCCTCTTGCGACGTCCGCAGAGGGTCATAGCGACCCGGGCCGTGCGAGCTTATCGCACGGTCAGTCACGGCGCGGCCTGCGTTCTAGCGGGCCAAACGCCGTGGCATGTCGATGCACGCGTCCTCGCGGAGGTGTATCGACATCGGGTTGCTACTCGTGAACGGGGGGGACGATCCGCTCCACAGGAAGTGGAGCGGATTCGTACCCTGGCGCAGAGGGAGGCTCTGCGTCAGTGGGGTGTGGCACTCGCCTCCCCAGCTGCCGGCCACCGGACGATCGACGCGATCCGTCCGGTGTTGGAGGAGTGGGTTGGGCGCCGGCAGGGCAGCCTCACGTTCCGCATGGTGCAGGTACTGACCGGGCATGGCTGCTTCGGTCACTACCTGCACCGAGTCGCGCGTCGGGAGGAAACGCCGCGGTGTCACCACTGCGACGCTCCCGACGATACTGCCGAGCACACCTTGTTGGTGTGCCCGGCCTGGCGACCCCAGCGCAGCGAACTTAACGCTGCGCTGGGAGGCGGAGACCTCTCGCTGCCGAGCATGGTCGTGGCCATGCTCCGCGGCGAGGCGGAATGGGAGGCTGTGGCCTCCTTCTGCGAAGAAGTAATTTCGCAGAAGGAGGCTGCGGAGAGGGAGCGGGAGGAAGATCCCCAAGCCGCTCCCCTCCGCCGCAGACGGATAGGCAGGCGAAGGCGGGCATTCGCGCAAGCAATGCCCGTCTAATGACCCTGCCGTGGAGGCCTGCGTGCATGGTTGGCCCCGTGCACGCCGCCGTAAGGCCCTCCGTCTGGGGATTGCTCTGGTGTTCTCGGGCAATCCCCCCTCGGCGATAGCCCGACCGGTGGTCGGGCTTGCCCGGGCGCGCTGGTAGTGGTAGTCGCAGTGTGGACCTTACCATGCGCGCCCACACGGGCAGGGAGAACACCGGGGGGTTTTAGTGGGTCGGCCTGGAACTTCGCCGGGCCAGCCCCACACACGCCTGCCGTCTAGCCAACGGCGGGTACGGTGCGCTTACGCATTTCCCCCCGACAAAAAAAAAAAAAAAAAAAAAAAAAAAAAAAAGGGCTGATGCTGGCTCCAGGCGGAGATTTGAAGATCTTACTGCTTATCCCTTCTAGGCCTGCCACACATCTGTATCAATATTACAAAGTTAATAGAAGCTAGCCGCGGGTTGTTTCTTTATTATGTCTTTATTATTATATAGGTATTTTATATAGGTATGTTCATAAAACAAACAAATTATGCAACAATGAAATACATAATTTAGAGGTACATTTTTTTATTTCTGAAAAACTCTATCAAAAAAGAGATGTCCAGAAATTTCTAAAAAAATTATACGGCATATGCGCGTAATGTGCAAATTGTACGTAAATACTAGTTGAGCCCGCGAACTACGCTTTGCCATAGTAATTGTCAAAAAACCCTTATCACCTAGGGGTATAAAAATAGTTAACGACTTATTGTCAGACCTACCGAATATACACAAAAAAAAAACATTAAAATCGGTGAAGCCGTTTCGGAGAACTGGAGGAGTTCGATTACACACACTGTGTCACGAGTATTTTATATATGTATTAGAAGATAAAAATCCTTAAAATTACATGAACACTATATGAATAGATACATAACTATAATAATACTATAAATATACGAGTATGTCCTGCCATCTACATTGAATGATTATACAGAAGAAATATTGTTAACATTAAAAGATACAAAATTAAATAGAAAATCATATAAAGCAAAACTTAAAAAGTTATTTATGTAAACTGTTTTTATCAGTGACTCACTTTACCGCAGATAAACCGTCCCGGTTTTTGTCGGTAATTTAATGAATAAAATGTAATGCATGTAAATCTATATATATAAAAATCAATGTATGTACTATGTATGTTTGTCCTCTATGCGTTCCGAAACCATTTATCAGATTATAATGAAACTTTGGTAGGGTGTTCTGGGGAAGCCCGTGAGGGTTCCTAGCAAAAAAAAAAAGTATTTACGTGGCATTGCACCGCATGCCGGGTACAGCTAGTTTATAATAAATAAAGAAATGTAAAAAAAATACACAATTTCATATAATTATCTAGGCGCTTAAAATATTTGTGATTTGGATTCGCGAATGTTGTGTGTTTGTGGAGAATCTACCTACGAATACGAAGACGAATTGGGTGCCGTTTAAAAACTTTATCTTGGCATCTTTCGTTACATTCATCAAAAATGACGATTTCGTAAGAACTATGAGTTCTTGCAAACTTAATGAAGAAATGATTCTTCATAAGGTTTTCAGTATCGCGGCACGGGTATTAGTCTTCTTGATGCACTATTGACCCTTGTTGGAAATGATAGTAGCTGAAAGAGATAATGAATTTGTATTTGCATTAAACTTCGTTTAAGACTTAAGTTGATTCGATTATACGAGCCTAGAACGTACCCCTCTGTCAAAGTAGATAGATAGATTTAAAATCACTTGCTTATGTTACGTACAAATGTTTTTTTTTGCTTGTTTAACATTATACAGCTTAGATCTGAGGGTATATATCCCATGGCTGTCGTTTACTTTCTCCGTCTCATATACGACACTATGGGGTGCAGTTTGGGGTCAGGATAAGCTTAATTTTCTGGACAGATTTCATTAGAAATTATTTGTATTCTCCTGATAGAACGTGTAGAAGAATACTTATATAGGTACAGAGGGGTCATGTTCAGTTAATTGTCATGCTTAATATAACTTGTTGTAATATAGCCCTGTAAATGCCAATATGTTTAGGATTAATCTTTATGACTTATTAGTAGAAGGTCGTATGATAATTAAGCCTTGGATTCAGGCTTCTTGGACATCGTTCTGGCCATGTTCCACGATCAGTTTCAGGATTGTTTTCATAGCATCTATTAAAATAGTTTTTTTTGCAAATCGAATCATCATCATCATCATCATTTCAGCCAAGAGACGCCCACTGTTGGACATAGGCCTCCCCCAGGGATCTCCAAACCGACTTCCCGCGACCTTCACCACCTTGTGGGGGCCCTACCAACGCTGCGTCCCCCGGTACGTGGCCGCCACTCAAGGACCTTTCCGCCTTAACGGCCGTCAGTCCTACGAGCTATGTATCCTGCCCACTGCCACTGCCAAGGTTTGCAATTCTTTGGGCTATGTCGGTGACTATAGTTCTTCTACGGATCTCTTCATTTCTGATACGATCGCGTAGAGAAACCCCGAGCATAGCCCTCTCACATCACATATACATATATAATGGCACATCGAATAGGAAAATATATTTCTTATAAAATGTTGAGTAACATTGTCGAAAGCTATTGATGGAAATATTCTCCGCAACTTGAAACGGATAGAGTATTTCTTCCATCTTATTATCGCCTAACGAACAAGTTTCACGCAAAGTTTCGTCGTTATTCGTGACAGCCCTAACCGAAGGGACACTCCACAATTTTTCGCAAACATTATTGCTGTTTAAAAAGGATCGCTCTCAAGGCTTAGTAGCTCTTTGATTGTCTTTCATTAAGCCGGCTGAGAGGCTGCGATTTGTTCAATTTTCACGTCGAGAGTGACGCTTTCTTAACTTTCTCTTGTACAATTTGATCGGGTTTTTAACTTACGTCGAATTTCGACCCGAGCCTTTGTAAAGTTATTCGGGGAGCGCGGCCGTTTCATGTTTTTAATTCGAGACGTGCCTGAGTCAAGCTGATGAGCATCAGCAATAATCCCGAAACGTTAATATTCAGATAGTCAAACCCTTTTAACTTTTAAGCATACTGTTTGTTGTCAATCCTTAAATCGTTGTTTGAATTATGAGCGATAACTGTGGCTTTTAAGTACATAGACATACATCACTTCAACCCAATCTTTTGAGCACGGGTTGTTTTTTTGATGAGGATGATTTGAAGTACTACATAACGCTAGCCAGACGTAGATGGAAAAGGCTATACTAGGAGAGTTGTAGAAGGTAGGGTTTTTTTCAAGCACAAGGCCGTATCCTGCACCGCCGAGCCTCTTTGCCTTGCACGCAAAACTTGTAACAACACAACTCTTTTGCTTGATTCCTCGTCTAAAGAGAGCTCCACCAGGTCGTATGTTAGTTGAAGTGACGAACACCTCCGTTCATCATGAATCCTGTAACCAATTTATGAAAAGTAATTAATTATTTAAAACTTAGATAGCGTATGGTCAAATGTAACATTCTGCCAATACATGAGATACAGGAGGCATGAGGAAAAGGACTGGACTTTAAACTGTACCACAGAAAACAAATGAATTTCAAATAATGTTGCTATATAGACGAATGCTCCCAATATCTTGGAAAGAAGTAAAGAAAATAATTAAGGGTGGCATACTTTGCCCACAGTGGAAGTTGTTGACGAATATGTTTACTTGGGAGCGTCGTCGGTGGCGCTGATCTCGGTAATTGCCTTCCAATTACGAGGTCCGGAGTGCGAGACGTTTTTCGAATTTCATATGTACAATTTTTTCTGAGGCTCCTACGGTGAAGGAAAACATCGTGAGGCAACATGCATACAACTACGAAGAAATTCAAAGATGTATGTGAAGTAGACCAATCCGCACTGGGCCAGCGTGGGACGTATAGGAGTTGTGATGGTGACGATGATGATGATCGGTGGGGGGGGGGACGACGTATGAGCTGTTATGATGATGTTTACCTGGGGCTAATAGTCTAGCTCGGTAAGTTCAATTTCCAGAAAGAGGTAAATCGATCCAACTCGGCTGGCCAGCTTTCGGAAAGCTAAGCAGCATATTCTTGGCCCATCTAGCGCAGTGTCTCAAGACGAAAGTCTTCAATTCGTGCGTGTTGCCAGTGATGACAAACGGAACTGAGACGTGGCTGCTTACAATGGGTCTCACTCTCATCAAAAGGCTCAAGGTTACTCAAAGAGCAATGGAGAGGGCTATGCTCGAGGTTTCTGTACACGATCGTATTAGAAACGATGAACTAGAGTCACCAACATAACCCAAAGAATTGTTAACCTTTAGTGGCAATGGGCAAGACACGTAGCTCGCAGGACGGATGGCCGTTGAGACGGAAAAGGTCCTAGGTGGCAGCCGCGTACTACGCAGCGATGGTAGGCCCGCCACAAGGTTGACCGGCGATCTGGTGAAGGTCGCGGAAAGCCACTGGATGCGGGAGGAAAAATCGTTAAAGTCAATAATTTTTTTTCTCTTTTTCCAAAGTAAATGCCTACAATGAGAAAAGGACAATATTTAGCTTATTTTAAATGTCATGTTTATTTTGTGTGATGTTACTTTAATTGGGGGGTTTTCGGTCTGTTCCTTTATTCTATAGGACAACTTTAAGCCTTTCCTGATTCGATAGATCAATGGATACCCTATAGGATTCGACTTGACAGGCACACCAACCGATAACGAAAGCTCAAATAAGGGTTGTTTTCTATTAATGTACCGAACCGAACCCGTAAAAGGCCACATCATAAACAGAATAGTTCCTACGGCTAATATCGAGTACGGAAGTGTCATAATGGACAAATAACGCTGGAAACAATTCCAATTTTAGCCCGGAGCAGTAAACTAGTGTTAAGTGGCAATATCGCGCGGTTGAAACTAGATCGGAACTAATCCCAGGCGCGCTGCGGGCACCCGGCCGCACGGCTTTACCTGGGGCACCGACTATACAGGCTGTGACGAATTGTAAGGAAAGTAAGATGGCATAGAATTAATTTCATTTATTTAGGACAGCCGAGAAGACGCACTGCAACATATAAATAAAAATTCTTAAACCTGAACTGAGTTCTGCCCTAATGGAAGGCCACGGCAAGCAATAATTAGGGTGGAAATGAAACATAAAATGAGCAAAAAACCAACGGGACAGTACACAAGGTGAACGAAAGACAAAAGATGAATTCCAACTCTCTAGTGACCAATTTACTGATGCGTTTTAAAAATATTATGTTTGAAATTATGAAGGTTGCTTGTGAAGATTTAATTAAACTAATATACTTACAACAGTGAAACGGAGATTTGTGGCAAAAATCACAGGCTAACAAGTGTTTGAAGTGTTTGTATGTGGTATGGTATTGTGTGGATTTGTGTACGGCGGCATCAGAAGTATGGATATTTTAGTACCACGTCACACCAACTATTCCTTTTATTTAAACTAGTTACTAGTTGGTGGTGGTGGTTGGTGGTTGGTGTGACATGGTACTAAAATGCTTATCTACTTCTGAAGCCAACTGTAACTAGGTGACTTTTAAACAGAGGGAGACTGTACCAGTGTCATCTGAATAGGTACCGTATACGTATTTCCGCCAAATAGCGTTGCTTGCATTGCTGTGCTCCGGTTTGAAGGCGTTCTTGTAGGTGGTTGTATTTTAGCTAGTCTCATAGGAACCACCTGTTCTAAAAGCGATTGTGGTAATTTATCATCAGACGGGTTGCTTGTTTGCCAACTTTGTTGTATAAAGAAATACTTCGTGGAATATTCGTGAAATTTTTCGATATCTTTCTGGCTAAGTATCATCATCACCATCACAGCCCATAATAATATGTCCCCACCGAGACGCTCGAACCTACCCTATGTTAGGGTGATTAGGCCTTAGTCAACCACGTTGGCCCAGTGCGGATTGGTCGACTTCACATACATCTTTAAATTTCTTCGCCGGTGTATGAGGTTGCCTCACGATGTTTTCCTTCACCGTAGGAGCGTCAGACAAATGTACATATGAAATTCGAAAAACAAAAAACACATAGGTACATGGCGGTCTCGACCTCCGGACCTCCCGATTGGAAGACCACAGCGCCACCGACCCTCCCAGGTAAACATATTCGTCAACAACTTCAAAGCCAAGTATGCGACCCTAATTTTCTTTACCGGGACGTACCGGGACTTTGATCATTCGCTGTCTCGTGTCCCGGGACTTTGAAATTGTCGAGAATTCACAAACCCTAATCTCATCCCTAGTCTAAAGGTCAAGCAGTATAGCATCCTGATCAGTCGCACTTACGAGCAAATCAACTGAAAGCACTCAGTGAGCTTAGAAACAAATAGTCATTTCAATATAACTTTATATCCTAAGTTAATTGGCTCGGCTCACCCTGTACAGTGAAATATTGGCGATTTCCGGGACACCGTGTTACCGGGAACTTTGGTCGGCGCTAAAAGTTTGACTGGCATACAATGCTTTCCAAATGTTCCGGGATTGTGAAGTTCGAGTTTTGACGTGAGCTGGTTACGAGTAATATACTTTTGCAGGAACATCAATACTGTTCCATAAGAGACACGTAACAGAACTTTGAAGCCTCGAGTAAGCGAATCGACAGCTCATTGCGCACTATGGCAGATGCAATAGGCCAGTGCCAGAAGTCTGTGGTTCGAAACCAATACAACAATAGTGGTTTTTTAAGGAAATTTTAGTAGAACATTACAAAATAAAAAGAAAGAATTAATTTTGAGTGGGAGGGGAAGTTAAAGGAAATTCTTTTAATTACAGTTGACTAAGTTAATTTTGGATTTGAGATCCAGAAAATCTTCGGGGTACCTATGGCTTGAGATGATGATGATGAAAGCCTTTTCTAAAAGAAATAAGCATATCCGCTTTTCATTTTGTAACTCAGCATAGTACAAACAGGTACAGATTATTGTACCAACTCAGATTCATAAAGTATATATTCGTTTCTTGCTATTAAAGAAATGTGAGTTTGTGAGTTTAGATTTAAAAATTTGCTCTAATTATTCCTACATGTATTTCTATAGTTTTTTAAGTCATGTCTATGAAACATATTGTCATATTAGTGTATTCAGTGTTGTTATGTTATATAGTAATGTCGGCAGTCTAAAAGAGGAGATAAAAAATACTTTTAAAGTTTTTAGCATGTTCTTGTCTCTTCCAATATCGAAGCCGGTGTAGTCAGCTTTTTTCTCATCATTAACAGCTCGAGCCCCCACCGAAGGTGTAACGATCCAACCTAACGTCAAACGGAACCCTAAATAGAAAACCTCTTTACACGGTGTTATTCGTAGTTTTACTAACAATTTATGCCTTTTAAAAGAAACGCACAGAATAGCTTTGATTTGTATGAAGTTTGGCCAATGATCGACTAGTGATTTTATTAGGATCTACGTTGTAACCGCTTATGTGACCCAAAATCTTTTCCAAGTGGATAGATATAGAATAAGCTTTACGTTAAAATAATGATGAAACTTATATGAGATCTTTATCACAATTTCCATTTTGCACAACACAAAGTAATCACTTCAAATAGCGCATAATATCATTTTAGTTTTAGTGAAGAGTTCAAGATTTAGGCACCACTCCATAGTGTGAACAATTCGTCGATTCGTAGATAAAGAAGATGTGTCGGAAAAGTCGCCGAAGGGAACAACTCCATTGCCTAACCTTTTGACACTGAAGCAAATATTTTTTAGTAATAGTCGACTAACGTGCCTAACCTTCTGACACGTTGCCGTTGCAGATAATGTTCCCAATAAAATATATCCCTTCACATCTCTTCAATGTTTTTATAGGTAAACATTACCATTTCATAGTGCCAAAATAATTCACTCACGAGACAAATAATGAATTAAGCACAAGCTCTTATTACAGCGTATTTCATAGCCGAGCTCAATGGAAAATATGATCCAAAACTCACTCCATATTACCAGATATTGGAATAAGCCACTAGAATCTCTTCGAGAAACTAGGAATAAATATAATCGTTGCAGGTTTCCCACGGAGTGACCTGAATAAACGGTGCAGGTTTCTTATAGAGGGACCTGAATATAGCGTAGCAGGTGTCCTTCGGAGTGACCTGATAATCGGTGCAGGTTTCTTATAGAGGGACCTGAAAATCGGTGCAGGTTTCCTGCGGAGTGACCTGATTACATTCAGTAACAGAGACGATAACTTAGCATTCCATGGATTCACCATGCAGGTGCCGGGTCCATCACGTTGCAGAGAGCCAAGAGCAGTGCCTGGGGCTTACGACCCAGGTGCAGGTTTTAAGTAGCTACTTTACAATGCATCAACATTCACCTTCACCACCTCGGCTCCTCTCTCTGCCTAACCATACCTGATATGACTCCGTAAGTGCCGCCTTTGTTACGCGGTTTAATATTGAGCTTACTATAAGTTAATTTCATTGATGAAGAAGATGACGATAATGATATTTGTTTAAGGTCCCCTACCTGATATATCATGTCTAACAGAATCTATAAGCTTCTATTTGTGTGGTGCATTGGGTTGTCTTACGAAATGTAGGATACTTAGCTGGGTCCACTTCGGTCGGAGTTTACAACTTCACAATTAAATATTCGGACTTGTAATACTTATATCTTGAAATTCTCAAATCTTCGCATATACAAATTAATCCAAATTAAACATGCAAAATCATAGAGTGCGTCGAAGATCAACCGACTTGTACAAAATTTTAAAATATATCCCCTGACATTCCTGTCAAAACCAAATCCTTCAAAGTTTCAAATATTATTTTTAATTGTCATATTTCTACAACAATACATCTTTGATCAAATAATTGGTCTCGCGCCCACTCATAACCAGAAACTCATAACTGGAATAAAATGTGGCGACTCATAACTGACTTGAGGACCCACTCATAACCATGGTTATGAAATATATTTTAAACTTATAAAATATTTAATTTAGAGGAGTAACTCATAACCGAACATAAAAAAAGCAAATACCTAAACTGTGAACTACTTTGATGTACATTTGAGACCAATAGTGCTTGCTTACTATTATATACTTGCATACTAATTTTAAAGTAAGTACTTTTTGTTTTATTATTTCATACTAAAAAGAATAATTTATAGTTACAGTACAAACGGCAGCACAGTCTTAACTGTCATTTCTAGACGCAATACACAAAAAATTCAGTGCTTACCCGTGGTTCTACTCACGTGTCCGGTAGTACTACGGGTGATTAATTTTGCCTGTAGTACTACTTATTATCTTTGACAATCAAAGAACACCATGTGGGTAACTATCGGTTTTAATATTTATATTATTTTGAAGAAATTAAGGAACGCTTTAATAAAACTATTTTAAAAGCAACTTTAACGCAACTTTCAATTGCGAGTAATTTAATTTTTTAACCGCCTTAACAAAAAGAGGGACTTTATCATTTCCATTGTATGTTCTTTTTTACGTTTACTTCCTCATAACTCTGTGATTTATTAACCAATTTGGAAAATTCTTTTTTGTTTGAGGGGGTATAGTTCTCGATTAGTCTCATTGTCATCAAATCCGGGATCGGGCAACAAAAAATACCCACAGTACTATACTAACAGTAGTACCAACGGTAGTACCACGGGTAAGCACTAAACAAATCTTAGTGCGAGGAAGGTATAAATAGTTTCTCTCCGTGACATCTTCAACAAAAATAACAATATTGAGAAGTGATTGAGAATTAGTTTGTCCTGATAGCTACATCTCATCTACTCTTTCAAGCGCCGCATAAGAGAATACTATCTATCCAAGTCCTAATTATGATATATAAATATTTAATAATATTCATATTATTTATATATAGGTATTGCTACATATTTTTTATTTAGTATATTATATAGTATGTTTTTTTTTACTATTTGATCGCCTTCTAAGCTGCTATACACGCAAATTCTAATATATTACAATTTCTCCTTTCGCAGGTCTGCTGGAACATTTTTTTATGAAATAAGCAGTTCCTTTTTAACGGACTTGAAAAAAATAGATACAGTCGAACATAGAACCTCTTCCCTTTTTTAAGTTTCAGTTTGACCTGAATGTTTGTATGTATGTTTGTCGGCGATTATCTCGCGTTTAGCTGAATCGATTTTGATGCGGTTTTCAGAAAAGTATTTGTTATATTTAGGATAAGGTTTTGGTATTTTAAATTACCTAAAAAGATTGAAAAGATTTTTTTTACAAAAAATAAAACCGACTTCAAACACACCAAAAAGTCATAATAAAGTCGGTGCCAAGCAATAATCAGCTGAAAAATATAAGTACCTACTAGTTAAAATTTGGCACGAACTTCAATATAACACTGTGATGTTGTTTGTATTCTAAAAGTTTTTGAAGTCGGTTTAATTTTTTGGAAAAAAAATACATTTTGTCTTCTGTATTGCTTGTGCTGTCTAATTTTAATGCGGGAGAGAGATAACACACCGCAATAGCCACCCTCACCTTGCCGACCAGCAAGATGCCAGCTTTACACCTCTTTTATACCAAGCTTTACTTTGATTTAAAATATTATTCACCCTTTTTGTTAATGTTGTTAATAATTATTAAAGCGACTGTACATAATCGTGTAGTTGTGTTGGTTATGAGTTTCGTCTTCTCACATCAGCAGTTATGAGTGGGAATTTTTACGTATTGGTTATGAGATTTTTGGTTATGAGTGGGCGCGAGACCAAATAATTGACCCGACGAAACCATGGCGATAAGATCAATGGAGAGACTTCGACCATTGAGCTAGGTTTGGTTTCGTTACAAGGGGCTCGAGCCTACCCTAAACTAGGGCGATTAGGCCTTATGCAACCACGCTGGCCAAGTGCGGGTTAGTCGACTTCATACACAGCCTGTAAAGAAAACTTTCTTTACAGGTGTGCAGGTTTCCTCACGATATTTTCCTTCACCGTAAAAGCGTCGAATGAACGTAACATATGAATTAAAATTTTGAAAACACATTGGTACGTGGCGGGGTTCGAACCGCTACCTCCCGAATGAAAGGCGATGGCCTTACTACGTCATCGACGCTTTTTTCTCAACTGTCTTTTATTTAGATACATCTCTTCATTATGATAGGAGAGTATGTACATACAAGGATTGAATCATACGAATATTTTAAATGCGAAAGGAAGTTTCTTTGTTTAGCTTTCACACCAAACCCACTGAACTAATTTTAATGATATTTGCGATATTTGCTATTGGGAATTACATAGGCTATTTTTAATCCCGAATTTTAATGAGTTCCCTGGGGACGCAGACGAAGTCGCGGACAGCAGATTAATAAATATATTAATTGTTAAATATCTCAGTTAATTAGATATTTAATTAAAATTTTCGTGTTCGCTTGATATCAATAAGTGCCTGCGAGGATCTATTTTGGATAAAGATTTTGAGTATAAATTTATTAATTTAATATTCATTCCAGCTTTTTTTTAATTGCTAAATTAACACTCCACAGACTCGTGGTCCGTGCTCTTTTCATGTAGGTACTGTTTTATTTTTGATCTATTTTTAAAAATTATTATATTAAGACTTACGACTACGTTTAACTCCTAATCTAAGTAGGTATGTGGCCGGGCTGTCCCGGGGTGGTTCGGAGAATTGGAGTTACCCAGACCCTGGATCACCCTGACTATGGACAAGATGGACATCGAGGTTGGTTTAGTGGGTATGCCCTGCAGGGAGAGTCCCACACGTGCCCGTCGAAGCCATCGGCAAGTACGGTACCCAACAGCATTTCACCTCGTTAAAAAAAGTCCAGCCAACTAAACTACGACTGGATGATACCCAGTTGTATATTAACTGATTTTGATTCCTGATATACAAATAAGTAGTGCATGAGGTTTGCAGAAGATCTACGCCCGGAAATAGGTACTTTAAAGCCGTAAATTAATAATGATAAAAATAACGTGGAATTTCATTTTGTCACTTTTGTTCACATATGTCACGATATGTCGCAAAAAGAACTATATAGTATAAATCAATCGTATTGTCACTTGACAACACCTGATGCTCAACTACTGCGCAAACATAACACTAATTAATATAAAGTACATTAATATATTCAATAATTACACAACTCTTACATAAACATCCGGACCAGCCCATCATACAAATTGTATGCTGATTACTTGATACATTATTCACCAGAATCAAGACGATGACATCTTTATTTGCAATGCTAAGTCCCAAGGTTTTCCATAAAAACCCAACGGTTGTTTATCCTGCGCTTCATTGTTGCAAAATTGATTTTATTATTAACGATTCTCTTCTTCGTCTTTGGATTCCGCGTTATCGGACAGAAAACCGTTGGTACTGAAATTTGCATAGAAAAAAATATTATTGGCACTCTATTAGCCACCCTCATTCACATTTTAGATATCGCACCCATATTAATGTATGGATATAACTATAAAAACATTATTTTAGGTTATGACATTTAATATAGGTTACGGAGCGTCAGTGGCGCCGTGGACTCAGCACTTTCCTCAGGAGGTCCGGGGGTTCGAGACCGCGATATATTAGTGTGTTTTTCGTTTTCGAATTTTGTGTGTACATTTGCCTGACGCTTCTACGGTGAAGGAAGACGTCGTGAGGCAATCTGCATACATCTGCGAAGAAATTCATAGGTGTATGTGAAGTCGATCAATCCGCACTGGGCCAGCGTGGTTGACTAAGGCCTAAATAAACACCCTAACTTAGGATAGGCTCGAGCCTCTCCGTGAGAACGTATATAAAGCTGTTATGATGATCATGATGATGAAGAATTAATATCTCAATGGATGGATCTCGGTGAACTTCCGGTCGGTGGTGATAATCTGACAATGTGCTCAGCCACACTCGCCGTATGCGGTTTTTGTACGAACAGGAAATTAAATTTTTATCGAAGCCCAGCTCTCTGGTAGAGTCAGTGGGCTTGCAAATTAAATCATGTTTATTAAAACGTGAAATATGTACGAGTGTACAGAAAGCATTGTACGATGCTATGAATTTCATAGAATTGGAATTTTGTTGTTCTATACACAATATTATTAACGCAAGTTCTAGGTATACGTTTGCTAAGATCATGCAAAATTCAACATGAAAAGTGTCAATTCGACGTATAAAGAGACCATTAGAGGCATTAATTGACTTCAAACACAGTTGAAAAAGTTGACTCTACTCTTGTTCGGAAATTAGGAGAGCCTTCTCGAGAAGAACAGGCAAGAAACTTGGAAGGCTTTATTTCTTGAAGGCTAAGTTTGAAACAGAGTAACTGTTTCAAATTTTGACTTTAAGAAATTATAGAAACAAATAAATTTATCCATTAAACTCAGGTTGTGCTTATGAAAGTCCAATTGTCATATTATTTTATCGACCCCAAGTTTTTTCTGTCATATAATCAGAGATTTTATTAGTACATCCTCGATTGCAACTTTGAATTTTCGAATTTTTGAAAACATACGATATGATATAATATTTATAGAATATAGAAATATTGATTATAATGATACATGTGAAACCTTTTAGGTGCATGTTCAAAATCGATATACAAAAGTTATGACGTCATTGAAAATTCAAAATTGTAAAATTAATTTTGAAGTTCCCCATACAAATAGTTGGGTATGTGAAGAAAAAATGCAAAAGGGTCCACAGGGTTTTTGTTAAACACTATATAATTTAGTTGTGAATAGTGTGACCTACGCAACTCGAAATTGATTTTATAGGTTAAGGGTAATTATAATTTTTAAACAACATAGGGAAAAACTAGAAAGATGTCAAAAAGGCATGGAAAGGAGCATAAAACTAATAGACAAAGTCAGAAGTATAGATATAAGGCGCAAAACTAAATTAACAGACATACTGTCACGTACTGATCAACTCAAGTGGAGGTGGATCGGACATTTATGCTCCGCTGCAAAAAGGAAAAATGGAGCAAACAAGTGACAGTTTGGTACCCAAGTGATGGCGTAAGGAGTACCCAGAGGTCGCAAGCCAAGAAGATAAGAGGATGGCCTTAAAATGGCCTGAGTTCCCCTTTAGATAAGGTTAGCGGCAGACCGAAAACAGTGGAAAGAGCTGGAGGAGGCCTTTGCCGTAAGGCATACCGAAATAAGAGACATTATATAACACCAGAGTAGTTCAAAATATTTTTTTTACTTTTATACTAGGTTTAAGTTTTCCTTTTTGTCTCATTTTGTTTAATATCATAAGCATTGTAAATTTCGGAAATAAATTACTTTATTATTATTATTTAATTATAATTATTATTGTGCATAAGAAATAACATCCAAAATAATGGCGATATTGTAATAAACAACAACACGAACCACAAAGTCTGTGACATTTAATGAAAAAAGGGTTCGGACAAATTTAAGAACTACGTATATAATTTCCATTATTTGAACCAAACAGAAGTTATATTAGCATATACCGAACAAGCAAAGCCTCTGGCACCCAGCTAGTAGTTACGTCCGCTTCGTGATCACAAACAACGTGCAGCGTTCATGTTTTCCATTCAATAGTGTGTTCAATTAATTTATAATGGTTCCGGAACAGGGTCGCGAGCACGCCATGCTCGAATTGTAATTGTTTAATTATCTATGAACTTTGCATTGGATTCGTCGAAATATTACATTCAATGTGTACTGAAAACAAGCGGCTAGGAGCCGCTGAGGTATTTTAGCAACGTTTTGTTCAATTCAAATTTAGCAATAACTTAGGTTAAATTCAAAAGTTGCGTAGCTGTAGTGTGAAATTAGAACTTTGTCTTCGTTACATTTTTTGAAATTGAATTAAGATAAGGCTACTAACTATCAATGACTACTATCTGTCGCCGTAGTTCTATGACAACTGTATGTTTGTTATATGCGCGCGTGTATATGTCTATGTGTATGTTTGCGTAAATTGTGAATAAGGAAGTATTGTACAATATGTCTTAAATTTAAGTGTGTTGGTGTTGTACATTACAAATTTCCCTAGTCATTCGTGTCCAGGAATGGAGTCGAACTTAAGGTTGTAAGAAATCACTGTTTACGATAGGGCCGCCCATTGTACAGTAAGCTCCCATTCAAGCTATACATTTACACAACGAAAACCGCCACTATTACGAGCAACATAAGAACGGTTCAAAGATCAAACAGTATAGCTTGACAAGGAGCTTACTTTACTATGATTATAATGTAGTTTTGTTAACTTTAATTTATCTAATTATGATATTTGGAAGATTTTACCATTATATTTTAATTTATTATAGAATATATCTATTTAGGATATTTTTTTGTGGGAAAGAAGTCTAGGTATGTAGATATAACTTTTTTTTTCTTAGGGAGGAAATGCGCAACCGCACCGTACCCGCCGTTGGCTAGACGGCGAGCGTGTAGGGTTGGTCCGGCAGAGTGCCAGGCCGACCCACTAAAACCCCCCTGTATTCTCCCTGCCGATGACTCTGTAACAATATAGCCCTTGCTGGTTTTCTTGCTGGTTCTTTCTGGTTTAGTACAAGGTCTCCCGCCGTAGACTTGTGAACCAATGACGTAGCTTCTCTGACGCTCAAAAGTGATTGTAAAATCCCAATTGAATAAAGGATATTGAATTTGAATTTGCCCTTGTGGGCACGCATGGTAGGGTCCACAGTGCGACTACCACTACCAGCGTGTCCGAGCAGGCCCGACCATGTTGTTTAGGCTATCGTCAAGGGGGGATTGCCCTAGAACACCAGCGCAATCCCCACACGGAGGGCCTTACGGCGGCGTGCACGGGGCCAACCGTGGAGAAAGGCCTCGGCGGCAGGGTCACTAGGCGGGCATTGCCGCCTTCGCCTGCCTATCCGTCTGCGGCGAAGGGGAGCGGCTTGAGGATATGTAGATATAACTACACTTGTTGGATTCACTAGCGTATATCTGGTTTTAAGCATTTTAATTATTTAGAAATCTAGGTAACTAGTTGAATCTCGTTTTGTTTACAGACTTATCGTCATTTACCTACCAATTGGCGGGAAGAAGGTATTGAGACAAAATTAGTTTTATTTAAGTTCTTCTTTGACACTCACATGAATCATCTCACTAAAGTGTCTTCAAAATACTGGTTCTTGCATTTCATCTCTAATAATTACATTTATGAATTAAGTAATTGCAAAGGATATAATCTAATATATAAAAATCTCATGTCGCCGTGCTTAATATCGGAATCCTCCGAAACGGCTTGACCGATTTTTATGATTTTTTTTTGTGTATATATTGATAGGTCTGAGAATAGGTCGTTGCAGCAATTTTTGTATAGTTCGCGGGCACAGTTAGTTAGATATAATTTTTACACCATGACCGTACGGAGCAACGAAACGTTTGTGGCTGAGTCCGCCCAGCAGCCACTGTAGTCGAAATCGACCATGAAACATTATTATTATTCGATATATTTATTCATTAATTCTTCATGTATAGAGTGTAAAAAGGCGGGTTAAATGCCATAGGCATTCTCCACAATATATAATAATAGCGTTTTGTATGTGCTCGTTCTCCTGACACTTTTAGGTCACACCTTCGTACGCTGCTTCAGCCTCTCTCCTACACGCAGTCCTATCAATGCTCTAAGACAGTCCTATAAGCGGTCCTTTACAATCCATGCCGTCAGATTGTGGAACTCGCTGCCTCCTCACATTCGGTATATTCAGACTCTCCCGTTAGGTATTTAAGAAGAGAGCGAAAGAATTTATCTCGCGTATACATTAAAATTTTAGGTTATACAAACAGAGTTATTTCTTTATCACCCCGGAAAATTTAAGGGACGCTTCAGGACACATCCATTATTATATAAGGAATTTAAAAAAATGAAATAACTTTTTTGAATAAAATTTATTTATTTAAGGACAATAACCAAAAAAAAAAAATAAGTACTGCTCTCAACTAGTGCAGTATTTTTTTAATATTTTAGAAAATTAATATGAAATTCCTACATAAGTGAGTTAAGCCGTGAAGTGTCCCTTAAATTTTCCTGGGTGATATGAAAGTAATCCTGTATAAGTGTTATCCATACAGTAATTAAATTAGTATTGATGTTTTTGTTATTTGTTTGTATTTGCATATTTTTAAGATGTTAAAATTTGTGTACCCACCACGTCTGCTCTATATGTCAATTTTTTTCTGTAGGTTGGCAGGAAGGGGTCAATCACAGATTAGATAATAGTTACTACGTCCCGTATGTATATTGTTTCTGATGATTTTTTTTATTGTGTACAATAAATTGTTAAATAAATAATTGTTAATTAATTTTAGTGTTTGCATCGTATGTAAGTATTTTTATACCATTCCCCCTCTAAAAAGCTTATTTTATTCACTAAAAACAGTGAATACACACCGATATATTTCACCTCCATCTCAATGCTGTACAAACGACTTTCACAAATAATACTCGATATTAAATGTCTATTTTCTCTTTAATCCTTCTTTTTCTCGTAGTCATGGTATAAAGTATAGTATGCAACTCATGAATAAAACGGATTTATACCGAGGGCCATGAATGACTCGCGTCGCTCAGGATTCTAACACTTGCTTCACTTGCTCGTGATTCATTAATGGCTCTCGCTTTAAATCCGTCCTTTATTCACTAGTTGCATACATAATATACTATTATCTAGCTTTTCAAAACTAGGTCACTGCGCAATTTATGTAGGTTTCTGGTCGCCTTTATACCATTGTATTCTTTAATCTTTGCTATCTGTTGCTAAGCTTGTCTATTGAAGTTCAATGAGGTGTCTAACGACATCGACCTCGTCCAGTCTGAAATGAATTATAGATTATAAATTTCCTGTTGAGAGAAGATTTCAAAATAAATTCTTAAATTTATGAACAAGGCTCTTTCCCCGTTACCAAAGTTTTGACCTCAATCAAAAGTTTATCAAAACTTCGATTTAAACCTTATTGTTGTTATATTGCGATCAGATGTCTAACATTTGAAGGCACAGACAGCTTGAGTGAATTTAAGTAAAAACTTCTGTCGATTTTATTTTTTCGAGAACTGAATAAGATTTTTGCTGGATTCGTTGTATTGCTGACTCGTCATAGTTCAGATTCGTTGTCAAGCAGATAACGTAGTTATTCCACATTCGTTAGTAGGTACGTACAAATAGCAACATCAACCTTATTTAAAATCTCAGTTTCAATACTTGAGTACTTCCCATGAAAAAAACCTTCGCTCGTCCTTCAATCGACTGCTCAAATGTCCATCTCATCACTCTGATATTCTCCATTCTTTATTCTTTGTGCAGTTGATTCTTTTCTGGAATACTCTCCCTTCCGCAATTAGAATGGCCTCCAGCTTGTATGCATTTAAGAGGGGGCTACGGAGGCTGCTATCAGAAGACCATCGATAATTTGAATTTCGAAAAGAACCTTCCCTTTATTTTTATCTCTATCCTTATATTTATATATACTTATATAAATTATATATATTTATATATACTTATATAAATTATATATTCATATATGTTTATTTTGTATATTGTCATATTTTATACTAATTACTATTTATTTCTATAAGTATTAATATAAATAGTTAACATTTATTATATTTATAACTTTAAATTGTCGGTGCGCGTCGGTGGCGCTGTGGACTCGGCACTTGCCTTCCAATCGGGAGGTCGGGGTTCGAGACCCGCCATGTACCAATATGTTTTTCGTTACGAATTTCATATGTACATTTGTCTGACGCTCCTACGGTGAAGGAAAACATCGTGAGGTAACCTGCATACATCTGCGAAGAAATTCAATGGTGTATGTGAAGTCGACCAATCCGCACTGGGCCAGCGTGGTTGACTAAGGCCTAATCACCCTAACATAGGGTAGGCTCGAACACCTCGGTGGGGACGTATATGAGCTGTGATGATGATGATGATGATGATTTTTTTAGTTGTTTATTGTTTCGAATAATATTGTTTCTTTTAACATCTACCTTCTATTCTCTGAATCACCCCAAGGTCGACTGGCAGAGAATGCTCATGGCATTAAGTCCGCCTTTGTACACAGTACATGAAAAATAAATAAATAAACATCTTAACGATCAAGGGCTTTTTCGCCAGATGCCTTTTTGGACCGATTCTGTATTGAACAGATTTTTGTTTGGAGAGATTCCTTTTTTGCTGTAATGTCATATTACCTACACAAAAAGTACGGTAGACTACTATAAGGAAACTTAAAATACACTTAACTAACGACACATTTTGTTACACATATATATTTCTGTATGAAAAGGAATCTGTCCAAACAACAAACAAAATTTTCACACGTACACCTTTTCTCGAAAGAACCCAGAAACAAATCTCCTAGATGCTTCTCTAATTTTTCTATTGAACATAAGTATCCTTAACGAATTTGGTGGTTTTGAAAATGATAGATCTTCTGTAAGCTTACCCAGAGAGTTGTATGATTGTCTGAATGAGAAGGGATATGAGAAAACCATACAGTTTCTGAAACTTATCGACATCAACGATTTAATGTAATTAATATTTACATCGATAGTAATTAACTATCGATTAACTAATTCATTCTAGAAGTACCATGTTTCTTTTATAAATATAATTAACCCTTAGCTGGTTTCGCTAAAATTAGTAACGTTATTGGTATCGGGGGTGAAACATAACCCCACTAAAAAAATATAAAAAAATAAAATGAAAAAACATTTTTTTTATAATTTTTTGTTTTATTTATAGAAATACAACTTTGAATCTAGAGATCAATCAGTTTTTAAGGTATATTACAATCATAAATCACATTTTTTTTACTTATTTAAAATATTTTAAATTTTTTGTACTTAGTTAGGCACTTGTTACTTTAGGAACTATTTATTATATAAAAACGTAAACATAACTTAAATTTCTTTTTTCTCATAGTTTTCTTATATAATCTTAATAACAAAAATTAGGAACTTCTTTTAAAATAAAAAAAATAAAAAAACTGACAACGCAAATCAAAAGTCTAAAAACTACTCCTAAAATTCTAACATTTGGTACAAGTGATTGCTTTGGCAGTATGCTCTTTACATATAAAGAGTAAGCACTTGCTACACTTTTTGGTACACTTTACGTCTTTTTTGCGATCACATAAGTAGCACCTACCTCTCTTGCGAATATTGATTTGAGGTTCAGCAATAGGTATATCTGGTTCGGGTTCCACATTTTCCTCTTGGTGTTCTTTCATAAAATTTTCTATACGCCTTTTTAGGTCGGCCCCAAAATTTGAAGATTCTTTCTGTCTTTCTTTTACAAAAGGTGTAACTAAGTTAATTCCAATGTTTTTTATGTAGTTTTTCCTTTTTAGGCGCTTATTTGGGTTTGCAGCTTTCCATAAAATGAAACCATTTACCATCGAAATATTCAATATAGCCGAAAATATAACGCATGGCCACCGTTGAGTTCTTCTGGCCACTGAATAATTTGCACATTTTTGATCAAGTGTGTCTACACCTCCTTTGGTGCTGTTATAAAATATTATGATTTCCGGCTTACCGCTATTTGTATCAATAGATTGATTGTGGTGCATGGTGGAAATCATAACAACACTTTTATTTTTTTGAGGAACGTACGACACCAATGTTTTGTCGTTGGTAAATCCGAATAAAGTAGAGCCTATAGGACGGGTTTTATGTGGTAAGAATTCAGGCGGTACCTCTCTTTTATTTTTTCGCACAGTTCCAACATAAGTCAATCCATTTTCTTTCAATTTGTCAACAAGCTCAATTGATGAAAACCAGTTATCACCTGTAATATTTCTATGAGTCCCCTTCACAGGATCCGTTAACGTCAAAACAGTTTGTGTAGGTATAGAAAGCCCATCTCTTCTGTTTGTTTCAGTCTTTCCTGTATAAATAAACGCATTATACAAATAATGTGTTTTAGCGTCGCATAAACACAACACTTTTAGGCCGTATCTTGCTGGCTTAGATTTCATGTACACTCTGAAAAGACATCTACCTCTAAATGGGCACAACATTTCATCTACAGTCATGTATTCCGAGCAGCTATAATTTTTTTGACAATTTTCAATGAATTTGTTGAATATTTCAGAAATAAGGGCAGCCCTGTCGGTTTCTTTTCTTGCTGCTCTTGTATCGATCTCATCAAATCGTAATGCTGATAAAAGAAATAAAAACCTCTTTAGAGACATAGTTACCCGAAATACGTCGCGACCTGTACCATCTGTGGCCCACAAACTCTCAACATCTTCATGGCCAGATTTGAAAACACCGGCAAGTAGCATAAGTCCAAAAAATGCTTTCATTTCTAATAAACTGACATGATCAGTATGCGCTCCCTGGCTTGAATACTTTTCAGTGAATTCAGTAATCTTTTTGTTTGTGTGCAAACATACAATTTCAATGAGATTATCAGGAATCAATAATTGCCAGGATTCAGTCTCTTTCATATTCATTTTCTCACGCGCTTCTCCAGCGAGGCCTGCACGATGTGTGATGATATTGTGTTGTCTAACACGCGACGAGCTAGGCGGATTTTTAGACCACTTGAATCTATTCTTACCCCTATAGTATCCAGGAGTTCGTACCGTTTCTTCATCTTCCTCACTGCTGGAACTTGAAGATTCCGAATCTGTGCCCAAAACACTTTCTTCGGAACAGCTGACGGTCTCTGCGACCTCACAGTCGCTAATCTGCTCATCATCACAGACTGCTGTTGTGGTCGCCCGGGCGGAATCTAAATCAGATTCTTCATCCTCATCTTCCAGAAGTTGTGAAATTTGGTTTTCATTCAGAAACCCCGTCATTGCAACGATATTTTCCTAAAATAACAAAAAAAACCGTTACATGCGCGCGCAAAAAAAAACAGCACTTTTGGTGTCGGGGGTAATTTTTGACCCCAACAGTGTACGTACCTCCGCTTCCAGCAATGGTAGAGCGACGTGCGTCCGTCACCCGCCGCACCCCCGCGACGTAGTGAGATTACACCGACGCGCAAGAGTATACGTTTTTAAACAGGAAAGATATCTTTGAAAATGTGTGCGCCTGGGGTAATTATTGACCCCCGAAACCAGCTGAGGGTTAATTAGGATTTGCGTCAATGTTTAGTTTGGTTATAAATAACTTTAATGTCGTCGTAAGCTTTTAAATAGTAATTACCGTTGGTCGCTAATGACCTAGTTGTTAATGCGACTGCATTAAAAAAAAGAATATTTCTATGTTCTAAAATGGAGCTGTCCAAAAAGGAATTTGGTGAAAAAGTCCTTAATCCATCCTAACTATAGGTTCCTAACTGGTCATATTTTTAATTCGTCAGATTCCTGATTTATCATATTCCTCACACGTACATTTGCCTACAAAAACTTATTATAGAAATCCTCTACTTGTCTATCACGAAGCTAATGTCATTATCATTTTATTATTTATATCGAGTCAATGATATTGTAGTATAATTTTGAGAAGATGTCCTAGCAGACTTATAATAATGGTGCAACGAAGAAATGCATTTTATCGAAAGTGAAAGAAGAAAAGTTACTGTTGCATTCTGGGTACATTTCCAGTATTTGAGTTATAACGAATTTGACAAATAATTTGCTTGTGTCAAGTTAGACAAATATATTTGCAGTCACTCCGTCTTAAGTAAATTATTGTCTAGTAACCGTAGAACAAAGTATAACTACTTCGCACGTGTTCGCGGTTTCATTTGACTGTACAATGACGAGATAGGAATATGACGAATCAGGAATATGACGAATTAGGAATATGACCAGTTAGGAAAGTGTCGAATAAGGAATATAACCAATCAGGAGTATGATGAATCAGGAGCAAATCGTATACACGTTATGCGATCATTTTATTACAGTACTGATTGAGTGACAATTTGTGTTTGGTTTTCGAGCATGTTTCATTGAAAAATCCCAATCAATGCAAAATGCGTTCACTCGGGCAAGATTTTCTTAAAAGTTTTTCTTGTAACTATTTAGCCGTATTTAACATATTTTGTGTGACTGTGTGGGTGGTAGGTACTATTGGGACATCGGGACTGCATCAATTAAACTACTGAGTTTTT